>CAJQUW010016504.1:0-15316 GCA_907163375.1 Prostheceraeus crozeri | reverse complement strand
CAGTCCGTTTCAAACAAAGTGGATCATCCTAAAATTTGACTAAATAAAACATAAGTATGCTGACAGAAGAGCATGTTATTCATGTTATTTCATGTCCCCTCATATATTTAAATCGTCCTAATATAATCTATAAACTACAAGATGCAGTCTAACGATCTTAAGAAGCTAATATTTGTGGCGCCTACCCTTAATTGTCAATGACATTACCAATTCTCGTCCTAGTCATCTGATTCGATGATATCGTTATGAATTTTTGCGACTGAATACTAACTTTCTCTCACTCTCATTTTAACAGTGACGTGCGAGGAGAGTGATACGCCATCTGGAGGATAGCGCGATGCACGACGAACGAGTACTCTCTAGACTACTCGCATACAATTTCTATGGCTTCAGATCAGGAGAAAAAGAGCTTGGCCAAGATGATATGTCCTAAAACCTATTTGAAACTTGCATAAGTTGACCTCTACTACTCTGTGACACGTAGCACCTATCATCCTCAAATAACCAAGTCGAGATGGATCACCAAGGTTGATCTGTTCATTGGCGCTGTTCATTCTAAAACATTCACATAGCGTTCAGATTCTGGTTCCTTGCGCTGTATGATAATTCAGAGCGCCATATGTCCAAATTCCGATCCCAAATCAGTAGAGTCGCACCACCATTGTACCCCGAGAACGAGTGTAAATAGTCTCGGACTTTTTCCTGATTAGATTTACTCCATAATCTCAATCGACATCCACTATCCTTAAGACGGACTGATGCCTCATCAGACCAACAAACCCGATCCCATTGACAAAGGTGACAATGAGGCTCATTGCCCAATATCTGAGACGGATCTTTTTGTAAGACTGATCTGATAATTCGAGTCTGAGAGGGCCTCTTACAGCTCTTGAAATTCGACTCAATAAGTCTTCTACGAAAGTGGACTTAGAAATCAGACCGAGTCTAGTGCAGCCTATCTCCGTTACGAGAGACTTGGATCAACTTTAACAGATCATCAAAATTAGGCGGTACTCTAGCGTTTTGGATGTTTTGCGTGGACGGCCAGAGCCTCTCTTTACGACAGATGCGATCGAAAAATCAATCATTATGCCTCATCGATGCCACATTTTGTGGTAAGTGACATTTAGTCGCTTGCTTGTAGCCTCGCCAAAGAACAACCCTAGTTCTATGTAGCAAGGCCTGACACTTTGCTCTCTTTTGTGAATGCAGATCTCGTTATTGTTTTCATATTGTGCTTTGTTCATTGTTTTCAACCCCGGTAAGGAGATAGATTTCATAGCTGAAAGAGCAATCAGGAGTGCTGCCAACACCACCGCAACGAAGGTCAGGAAGCTCGTGGAAAACATTGAAGTCCAGTTAATCACATGTAGCAGTTTATATTATATGTGATGAATAATGTTGCTAATACTGGACTCTGATTGACCGATTTTCCTTTATTTTTGTTTTGCTTGATAGCTTTTGGCTTAGTAGAAACAACAGTATTACATAATCAAAAGGAAACAAATGTAAATTTATAAGAGTGAGGTATAAAATTTTGTGTAACATTGCTAAATGAAGATCAAATTATCTACTACTTTTTTTATCTATCACAGGGAAAAACAACTGCCAATATTCATATGCTTGAGAACTTTCCAACAATGACTTATTACAGTAAGGCACAACTGACATATCTTTCCAAATTTCAGCGAAATTCGTTTTAAGTTTGGCGGAGTTAGTACCAAAGTTGAAGTTAAGGCGATGTTTAAGGGTGATCCATTTTTTATGAAAACAATCTGTAGAATTCAAATTATCCAGGATATAGACAATATAAATGTTCAATAACGGGATAGGGGAATCCAAATAATACTAGTAGTTCGCTTCTCCATTAACGCGGACATTCGTTTTGTATTTACAGACTGTGTGGTTCACTTTTTGTGTCCCAGTATCGAGCTTTTATGGTTTTTCTCATCAATGAAATGATGTATACAGATGCGTTGCACAAGTGATTTTTGCAGAGTGTCCAGGTTATTTTTCCATTAATAAGGCCGGCTATATTTCGATACTTGTGAGAGAAAGCTTGCAATTGTATTGACGTCCAAAGGAGTTACTCACTAGAGCGAGGTTGATTGCGATGGATGTTTAGAAGGGCTCGGCGAAAGATGGGTCTTTGAGAGATTCCATTTTGTTGTAAAACATTCCATGAAATGCTTTTATAATTCCATGAGGATCCCCAGCGTCGTGCTGCTTTATGGACTTGTTTGAATGATGTCTATCACTGATATCACTATCCACATCTTTATTGGCATAGCGAGCATTAACGCAAGAACATGGTAGCCGGTAGATAGTTTCTCTGTCGAAAGTAAATTGTTTCAAGTCCACATTTCTGTGCTCATCTCTCGACCGTAAAAACCCAAATGTTGCTGCAGTAGAAGTATACAGTTCTTCGTAATGAATGGTCCAGTATGTGAGAACGCCTCTTTCTCCGCATAGTAGACTTTCTTCATCTTTTGTTACGGTATCAGTGATGTTTACCTTAACGGAACCGATGGCCTAGTTTATGTTAACTCTTTCATTCGAGCATCCCAGAAAGATGCAGATTCGCGGTAAATGATGGGTCTTCCTCCGCCATTATGACAAAGATCGGGATTTCGGCTCTTAACATAACGACTGATTCCATAAAAGAGAGATTATACAGTGAGTGTGTTTCAAAAGACGAAATGAGGTGTTAATGCATCGGATATGAGCTCCTTCCTCCCGATTCCAGAGTTCGTCAAGATGAGGAAACTGCCTTCCTGTTGTGTTGTTTTTACATTTCACCCACTCCTCATAAGTCTTTTGTACACCAAGCAATTTGACTTTGTTGCCACTGGAATGTTTTTATGCACAGGTCGTTGAACATGCTCTGTGATGAAACGATTTCAAAATGGTCAAGAGAAATTGTGCCAAGCAGAATGAATACATTCACAACATAAACAAGAGGAACGTATGTATTGATATACTACCCCTTGGATACTTTCATCAGTTTAAAATGATATTCAGAGTTCTAATTAGCTTTCGAAGGACAAGTAGATTGTCTCGATCGAATCTAAGGACATATCACTGGATTAATAATGCAGACGTCATAGCAGGCGTGCTGATACTGCGTTTTTTCAGCCCGCTTGTAGCGTTCACGAATTCGACATACAATGAATGCCAATTAACATGAATTTCGACAAGCGCATCGTGTGAATTAAATAAAATTGAGAATATCCGTGATTCTCAATATCAGTATGTAGAAGTTCACGTACAAAGCAGTTTTACTATGAAAGCGAGCTAAAGGATCTGAAATCCTTCCTAGACTATAACGGCGTTTTACATCAATCAAGACAGAACTCAAATGCCAGACATTAACTAACAAAAAAAGAATAAACAGCTGAAGGAAGAAGTCAATGTCAAGCAGTAAATGTTAAGGTAGTCAAGTAGTCAAGTCGTAGAAGTGCTGGAGAAGATGTGGTAATCTTTCATAACCGAGTTGTTCTAAGCAACAATATTCAGCATTTTTGAATCCAATTTTCACCAGCCATGAACATAGAAGTGTTTTCAATGTGATACCGTTCATTTACCATCGACTTTAATTTCGGAGTAAACCAAGGATTTTCCAGCGCTGTGCGTTGACGCCATCAATTCAAGAAATTGACGCTGACGGCGTCAATTTGCCTCTGAAAAGCAGCGTCAGCGTCAATTTAGAATTGATATTTCGCATACTGGCTTATCAGCGAATGTTCCCGACATTTTTGTACATTTTGATGGACAAGCTCGACTTCACTACTATTTCTAATTCGCTTTTTCTTTCTGTCTGCATTGCTTTGCTGTCCGTGCGGAATGCCGAAAGGAGAGATCTTCAGGCTTACGGTGAAAGTATTCTTATCGACAAAGTCTATTTACCGTTTGAGCTTCAAATGATGAATGTATGATGTAAAATTGACGCCTTCTATTTCCAGATTGGTTGTGGGGGTAAATAATTTGGCAATTGACGCTGACGCCGTCAACTTTTTTCATTGACGTGTACAACACTGGATTTTCCCTGCCACTCATTTTTACATAATTAAAAATGAATCGTGTCGAGAGCTTTCTGAATATTACAATTTGTAAAACTATCATTAATTGTCATAAATTGTATAATTTCCATGCACAGGAAATCCGGTTGACGTTAATGCGTTAAGTAAAACACCGGTTTAAATGCACAGAAGGCTATTCAGTAAACGTTGAGATGTCTTAATTCGAAGGTTGTCATGCAATGTTTTATCGGGTGTGCTTTACGATTCGCCCTAACGGACTTTTTGAACTATCTGCACATGTTTAAATGACAGTTCTTCCAATCTACTAAAGGCCTCCAGGCTTCATTTTACTATTCACTCCTTTGTACTCGTACCTGTCAGAATCGTTTAGGTTGTACGATTAAGAATGAGCAAAAAGTAAATGCATCTGCACTCTCTCATGAACATTTCAAGACAAAATGCAGATTCAAATCGAAATTTCGAGTTTAAAGGTTTGCAAGGGGCAGCCGTATTCCACCGCAAAACATCTGCTATCTTTGAAAGTTTAACATCCATCTACTAATTGGAGAACTGTTGCATCTGTGGCCATGTGCCCAGAAGCACATCACAACCTCTTTCAAAAGAGTTGAGAAGCTTGTCATGTTAATCTAATGCGTGAAAAACAGCCGATTTCCGTCAGACGGAATATACTCATTTTGACTCGTCTACATGTACAATAAATAAGTGCAACCTGTCACGTTCTGTAGTAAGTGAGAGTGCACCCAAATATCCTACATACGCGTACAGTGCAGTGCACTCAATTGCTATCACTTAAGCCTACATATGCGCCACTTAAAGTGATTTTCTTTTTCCACAGTGCAGCTTTGGAATCAGCTTTCCCAAAATTTTGTGCATCGCTAGCTTCAGGTACGCAAACACAGTCAAATTTTGCCAACCTGATTTTCATGCATCTCATTGGCCGACGCGGCTGTGCTTATCCCAGCAGACATATCCGAATAGCAGAGGTGGGCGTGCTTGATCTCATCGGCGATAATGATATTTCGATAAATCAAATCTGCTATATTGATAATCGATGACAATTATCTACCAAAGCCTAATCTAAATCGATAGCCATAATTCGGTCACTTTGTAAAAAGTTAAATATCTGCACTCAATATACATAAGCCTCTTCTCAGTTATTATGAAACAAAACAGATAATCCATTTTGATGTCATGTTTGTAATGTCTTTCAGGAAATGTCAATGAAATCTATCTACACTGCTTGCACATTCAAATGAAAAGTAGTCTTCATTATTAACCAAACCAGCACTAAAAAATCTGGTTAAACAAATCTGCCACTACCTAAAAACAATATAAAATATCAAGTCAAGCAATAATTTGCTGCAATTAGAAAGCGAACGGTAATTAAGCAAAGATTTGCAAATCCAATATTTGCCATTTGTCAAGCAACATTACTTTTTGTTTATGCAGTCGTGTTGCTTAAACTAACCACATATGAAAGCAAACACTCAACATAGTCATCATTTTATATAAATGAGAAAATAATCGATTTAGAATGCTAAAATATTGTCTGTACCTCGTATTGCCAGCTGAATTGAACGATTGATTCAAAAACTCCACCAACTGTATGAGCATACAGATAGGAAAGGGTAATTTCTTTAAATCATCAAAGCATTTTCTAATTGTTCTTGAAAATATTGAGAATTGATTGAGTAAGATGGGGTAATTCGGATGCATAATCATTATTTATCTTTAATCGCCAGATACAAGTTGTCAAATACTTCTATCGGAGTTTTTGAAACAGTTTTTCAAAACAGTTAAAATTGCATCAATCAGCCAGGCAATCAGCCAGACAGAATGAAAAGATACGAAATAATTGTTATCAGTATTCGAAATTATTCAATTATCAATTACCACTATTTCAGTTCTCAAAACTTCGAAAGCAAGAGAAAATTACAGTTTTGCGATTTTTAATTATGAGCGATCGAGCATAGCGGCTTCTTGTCAATCAATTTGGCCAAGCCTCTGGATACAGCATTAGGCCGGTTTATACTTCTGGCGTATAATTATGTTGCCATCGACTGCACTACGTCGACTGGAAAAAGCTTCAGTCCACTGACCTGTCGGTCGACCTGCTCGTTTTTAATTATCGATTGAGCCGAGCAAAGCGGGGATTGTTGAAAATGACTTTGGCATCTTGACCAATCGGTGGCGAATTTTTCATGCTCCAATTTGCAATGAACCTTCGGAAGGCCAAGAAGATGGTCTACACATGCATAATTTTTACCACAACTTCTTGCGACGATTTGATCATGAAACTGCACCTGCTCATCGATACATTCGGATCACTCTATTGATTTCGAGGATAATACTGGCGAAATAACTCCAGGCACATGGAGAGCTGAAACTGCTGAGGATACTGGACTTTCCAACATCAGCAGGGTTGGATCAAACAATTACGGAAAACATGCTGCTACAATTCGCGAGAATATCAAAACATACTTCAACACCACCGGGGCTGTTCCATGGCAAACAAAGGTTGTCACCCAATGTGCTATGAACATTGATGATTGAATTTGCATGCAACAGCTGATGACGATTTGTGTACGTTTTCGAAATGGTTTTGGCGTAAAAAAAGTAAGTCGATTTAAAGTCCTATTGACTGGTTTATCTTGGGATACAAGAATATGAGCTAGTCTACATCAATCTCGCAAATTTTTTATTGACTGTAACATGTTATGAAATTAAATAAAATATCACTTGGGCACAGACCAATCTGAGGCATGTAATAACCATTTCACAAGCCTGTATAGCTATGCATCAATTATTGACCAAAAATCATGCTTATGCTTCGTCGAGATGCAATCATATAATTCTATAGGTCTAATGCTTGGTTTTTTGGTGGCTATAGGTCAACTCAAAAAACATTGATTTATTAGATTAACTAGTTCGATGCTTCATGTAGATTGCTGTGCAGTCTACTTTTGGTATGATTGAGCTTAGAGCCATTTTGTCTCATTTCAGTACATTATTCAGATGAATTTTTGAAATACTATTAGTAATCAAGTGCATTCGAATATAGGAAAATCTATCAAAGGTCTGGCTACATTGGGCCCATGATTCTTTATTTCATGAATAATTACAGGCTGTCTTTTAATTACACTTTGTTTTCATAATTGCCGATGCTATGTGGCTTTCAGGAAGCTCTTTCTAGGCCTACTTCCCGTAAAGCGTTGAATGCAACTTAATCATGTTGACTGCAGATAACTTATAAGAAACAGTGCAAAATTTCATCCAAAAAGCTGTATTTTGGTTGCTGAGCAGGATCACACATGCACTCAGATGTTGCGATACTCAAGTTTACTGTCCGTGTCCACGTGAATGGAAGGTCATGATTCACTGGTTCCCGCTGCATTGGATACAATTGTTCATCGTGCAGTTGCATCTCTTTGTAGTTAAAAATGTACGCGTTGAATGTCCATCTTCACCTTTGACCTGTATACTGGGGTCAGGCTTCTCAAACTTTCGGCAACATGATTGCCAAAAGCCAAGCAGTAATTCTTCAAACAAATCAACATTCATCAACATTTCTTCAGACATTGCACTGCGCTATCAGTCGACTGGTTGCAAATGAAGTTGGATCGATTCCAACTTCAATGCGCTCCCAGAACATCAGCCGACTGAACTATGTGACTCATCAATCAATGACCGCCGGTTACAGTGAGCTGCATTTTTTTCTCTGTCGAAGTCAACCGACTAATGTCAGCGTAAGCCAGTTAGCGTTGACTGGCGCGTTACGCCAGAAGTATAAACAGACCTTTAGAAACATCGAAAAATCAGCCGTTTGCTTATGAATTCAGCAGTGGTTGTACCCAAATATAGACGACCAGAATTCTTGGAATTGTTGACGTCAGCGTGCTAGTTAGATATAGTCTAGTTTAACCCATTCAGTCTATTCCATCACGAGGGGATATGTTCTCAGACGCTATCGCAATGACATGATTCATCACCTTCTGGTCGGTGGTATTCACTGAGTCTAGTGGACCCGACCGGATTCAATGTGTGACGTGGGCTGAGTGGTTCTGTGGAAGGTGTGATGGTGGTGGTCTATTTTATGAGTTTGCCAAATGCACCTGGATTTTCTTTAACGTTTATTACATTTGTTCTGACTATTTCTGTTCGTTTAGAACTATGGAACTTGTTGGAGTCCGAATTAACCCAACTTTTTCTTTTTCTAAGTAGTCCTCGTAGAAATTATCCAGACAAATTTCAACCAGGCTTACAGTTGCAAACTCACTAGATGTATTGTATATGACGTCCAATTTTCGGTTCATGTGGGATTTTAGAGCATTAGCATCAATACAAATAACCAAAAATACTAAAAAGGGTAAAAAAGGTCTCTAAATTACCCGAATTATAGATCAGCATTTCATATGAGAAAACATGAAAAAAAGATAAACTTCTACAGTAAGCATATCAGGTGGAGTAGCAACTAGTAAGTAAGTAAGTAAGTAAAGCGTATATTTCATCAAAATGGAAAGCATTCATCACAACAAAGTTACAAATTTCATTCAAAGTGACAGAAAGTAGTCCAGTCAAAAGTAGTGAGAAAAGTAAATCATCTAGCGCTTCTGTGCTTACAAAACTGATTACACAATGAAGTACATTTAGGTATGAAAGAAGGCTTGTCGACAAAGAGTTCGTGAGAAAGGAATCACCAAGCGCTGACGAACGAAGCGATGAGTGTCAGGAAGAAGGTCGTTTAAGCAAGTTTTCCTGATTCGATTTGTCCGTGGAGACCAAAAACTTAAGAGCACGTGTGCTTCGTCGTCGAACTGTAAGGGGGAGTGAAGGGTATATGAACAGTTCACAGTCCATGCCCACAGATTACTCGATGTGAACGGCGTCGCAACCTTCTCCAACTTTTCAGAATTTTTTTTGATTCAGCCCGATCGATCAGAGGTGCATGGATTATACTCCAACGTCGACCACAGAACGAGAGCGTTGCTAGAGTATGAATTAAGTCACTAGACATGGAGATGGAGTTACCTTTTTACACGTTTAATGATGTACAGCTTCTGAATAGCTTTCTTGCACAAATGCTGAACGAAGTCATCCCAAGTAAGTTTTTCATTGTAGATGACACCTAGGATGGACAGCTTGCTTTTGAAAAAATGCCTTATCATTTGGATGGAGTGATACCATCACGTTTGGCTTGCTTGATCAGCATCACCTTAGTTTTCTGCCTATTCAAACGAAGCCCATTAGATGAAGCACCAGTCATGAGCTCTATTAATTTCGGATTCAGCAATGCAACTCAAGTCTGAGTAAAACCAAAGTAGACAGGCACAAGCAATAGCTGTGTCGATCAAGCATAGCGTATTTTAGAATACAATTTATGTGGGCTAAACTTTGGCTGGAGGGAACTCTTATGATGAACACAATATAATCAGAAAAGGCGATAACTTTCCACCTTGGTGGGACTCCAAGATGTTACTGGGAGAAACGATAATTGGTACATCAGATTTTTTAGTCGCACCCTCTTCGCTCTCTGTTTTTTCAAATAGCTAAAACACCAAAGAAGGAAATTTGTCGGTTAAAGAGAGGCATCATGTTAAGGGACTTGACCAAGCTTTCATGACTCAAACAGTCGAATGCCTGTAGAGTAGGTCAAGAGTTTAATTACCAATACACCTTTTTGAGCAAGAGTCGTCGGAGCAATAGATGTAATGTAGTCTGGCGCGTGAACACGATATGTTGGCCATGGGTGATTGTTGTAGTGGATAGGTCGAAAGCCAAATTGATTTGTCGACCATACACTCGCTGATGAGTTCTGTTTTTCACGCTGCGCCCGAGTACATAATCTTCAAGTACTTTGGAAAAAGTGGGCAATACTGAGTATAGGCCGATAAATCACAAATAGAGGGCGATTTGCATTTCGGTACAGGGAGTTACATTGGCAGATTTCCATCTGTTCGGGACACACTTGCTGTCAACTGACATGGCTCCTATTAAATGAGTCAATGGTCCTGCAGAGTTCTGAGTGATGCTGCCTTTATCAATCTAGTTGGAATACTTACTCATCGCTGCCTGTTGATTTCACCAGCCTCTTAGGTTTCCTCAACATATCCCTCTGTTTTGTCGACACTTGACTTTCAATGTTCCAATCCACCAATTTATCAACGACTACCGTAACATAGTGGCCAAAAGGGACCAGTTAGGGGATTCACAAAAGTTTGAAGCAAATTGATTATTGATTGCCTCTGCGAGTTCTTTATTGAGTGGACGTGTTTCGTTGTTTTTGGCTCTTACTTTTATTCACAAGTATTCCAAATGCCATTAGGTCTCTCCTTTACATTTCTGACCCATGCTCTGCTTTGCATTTTTCTATCTCAGATCTTAACTTTTTACACGATAGTGATGGTACAGGGGAAAGTTTCTTTGACGATAGGCATGAAAACGAAGATTTATCAGGCTTAGCTTCACTTTGGGGGTAAGCCATGCGTTTTCTGCATTTACCGCTTCATGCTTCACCGTACTCTGTGAAGGGATATGCAGGAACGATGGCTTCCCCCATGAATTATGTCATTAAATATAGCACATTTAGCTTCCAAATTGTTTCATTCAAGCTGTAATAGTGATGCCATGGGACTTTAGTTTTTGAAGAATGAATGTCTCTAAACTCTATGACATTACTCTCTTCTGTAATCATAAAATCAGTGACGGTATAGGACCCACGTCAGAAAAATCCTTCATTGCCAAAAAGTGTAGTGACGCCTGATGCAATACAATACAATGATATTGTATTTCCCCAATAGGTTGCCCCGATCCACAGATACAGAGGACACATTGCTGAGCATCACACGATAATACAAAGATGACAACGAACATTATACTCAGATAGAATTTTATCCAAAATGGACTCTTGTCGAGTAGGACAATTTACAACTTGAGACAAATCAAGGGAGTTATTTCTAATTCAGCAGTCTGCAAAATGGTTGAGATCACCAACAATCATGATATTTGCATTTGAAAAACGATCACTACGAACTAACAATAATGCGAATTTATCTGTGACAGTTGGAAAGCCAGATAGCTGAGGTGGATATATTACATTACAAAAAGACATAATATCAAATGACAAAACCACATGCAAATCAAAGACATTCGAAAAATTGTAGAGCGGTCTTGCAATATCTACTCATAGAATATGGGACATCACTCCGAATATAAGTGCAAACTCCTCCACCACGGCGACCATCATAAAGCGGTCTTTCCGACAAATTGAATATATTAGGATAGGAGATGAAGTTCATCGTTCAGACACATTTTCACTCAGCCATGTCTCACAACAAAGCTATCAATTAATGAGGTGCACGTGAGGGATGATAATAGCTGCAAGGTCATCAAGTTCTTGGTCGAAGAGATAGTCTGAACATTCGATAGAATAACATGAGGAACTGGAGGATTTGAATTGTTAAAAATCCATTAATGAAAATTTTGGGGACTTGAGTCTTCAACATTCACCCTGTCCCCACGTAATTACTACTATCCTCTCCAGAACTTTTCCTTGCCTTGAATTCTTCCCTCAGAATCTTAATATTCCCTTTGTTGACATATTCGTTGGAGGTCGATTATTGGGAATATATACATGTAGCGGTGCACAGTCATCGATTCACGCTGAGCTTCTTCTTGTTTATTCCTAAGGACAGACAGTTTAGATCTCATAGTTGTTGAAAAGTAACCCGCATGTGATTCGCGCGTGTCTGGATTTGATTAATTTATGCCAATTCTTGTGACTGACTTAACCTTCCTTTCATCAGTTAGTCTCCGCCATCAAATTTCATCTAGGCAATGGCGTTTATTACTAATGTCCTTTATCATTTTCCTTTCGCTCTTCAAGGCTGCCATTTCATACATTCTCCTGAACACCGAAAACTAATTCAGATTTTGCGCTTCTGTTGACACGTTCCTCCAATTTCAGTCATCCTATGGTCATTCGTCATATCTTGGACCTCGTCGAGCTGCATTGATGCCATCTCAGTCTTCTAGCATTATCACATTCACCATATTTCAGCGGTCCTTCTGAGTTTGAAGCAATGAAGAGGATGGTGTTTCTGAATCGGAAATAAGTATTCCTTAAGCTTCATGTCCAAAACAATTCATTAGCTCCTCTTTTGACAAATACAGTGAAAAAACTAGAAGATATCTTTCATCGCGCGCAGCGACTGAATGCTATTTGCCTTGAGTGATTTCAAAACTGGTTAATTGGGCGCCCCCCGCCCCCCCTCATCCAATCCCCCCATCTCTCAAGGCCTGGATGTATAGTTGAATCTTTTGTTAGCCGGCTTAAGGGACCCCCCTGTGGAATTCGACATGCCGTCGAGCGAGGCTGTCGAATGACAAGTATCGACATGAGAGTCCTGTTCTCCGGCATTCTTACCTCCTATGATTCTTGGCTATCATTATCTTGAACCAGTCCCTTTCCGCCTTCCCTTCCTGTCGTTAATGGGCCGGTTGCTTTAGCTGGGGCATCCATGGCCGTCCTTCCTTTGTTCATCTTTGGCTTGGATTGCGTACCTTCCTTGGCTTCGGCTAGGCCGTTGGCCGTCCTTTCCTTAAATCCTTGCCTCTTGTCTTGGCTCTTCTCTTATACTTTCCCTACCCCCCACTTGTTACCTCACATCTTTCTGCTCTCTTCCTTCTTGGTCCATGGATGAAGTAACGGAAAATAATTCTCTATCTATACACGTTTGACTGAAAACACTGAATGCCAAAAATTAATCGAACAGAGTCATTGAAGCTGACTCGAACACATGAAGAAACCTTAAAAAGCCGATAAAACGTAAAAGACACAGACCACTTGAACCAACCGCACGGCACGACACACTGCTGCCAGGATCACTATCGACTAACTTATTCCGGAAAGCTGGTTTAGCTTAGCTCATCGTGATGTGACGATTGGATTGTCCCCGATTTATAGACAGTCGAGATCCGCACGCCCCCCACCACGCCGCAATGCAGAAGACAAGAGGCACGGAAGAACAACTCACCCAATAGTCAAGCAGAATATCCAGCCGGATTTAGTATTACAAATGATACGACGATTAAGTGATATATCCGACAAAGAATGGTCGGAAAATGAATTGACAATATGACACAGATAGGACTACGGACAGACGAGGATTTTTGAGGTACTCATATAAATTTCTTGATACGTTTTAGACGACACCAAATGATGACACAAATCGATGAAATAACACCAAAGTAAAGCACAGAAGGAACAGGAAGCTCGGAGCGATCGTCAGCACAGAGACGTATGCAGGACCGGGTGGTATAAATAAAATCAGCTATAAAATTACCCAATATGTATGCCATTATATTTTCATATGGTTATGTCGATTTTTATTAAATGAGTCGAGTTGAGACCCAGTACCAAAATGTTAATGGAGATTAGACAAGTTTTGCTAGTGTGTGAAGAAAATTAGCACGGAATTGACAGATCATGACAAACAATACAGAAGGGAGATAATAGTACGGTATCTTATAAATCTTCCGCGTCATAATGAAAACCTTTGGAGAGGCAATTGGAATGTTTTACGAAGAATTAAGCAATTCAATGGATCACTATTATTTTTATATGCTCATGCCTTCTCAATTAAGACGCTTTTTTCTTAAGGGTCCAACAATGCTTATTCAGGATTCGGTGAAATGCATAGCCAAAAATTTTAGTAAGTCATTAAAATCATACCGATGAAAATTGATATAAAAATTCGACCAAGAAACTCATTAAGATTTCAACTGCTTTTCTCATTATGAAATTATACAATATTCCACTCCTACCCCCCCCCCCCCCCCCCCCCCCCTCTTATATTATAATGCGTTTCATGAAACTATTTCATTTATTAATAAGCGTTAATTTCCTAAATTAATTAAGATACCATGTGCCCCCAACTACCCCCCCTCCCCCCCCCCCCCCCCCCCACCACCCCTCCCTTTACATAAATCCCCGTCTCCAGACGCGTATTAGTGACCAGGCAAGTTGCCCGCCCTTAGTGAGGACCCAATGAAACGTTCACGTGTGAGTCAGTAGGCGCCTTCAGTTAGGATACGTGAGAGAGCAGGAGTCTAAAGCTGTACCAGCCAAGGATCATTAGCGTTCTTTGTAGTTTTCGAGAGTCATCTTGAGGTCTAAGGAGGCGAGCCAACGTGCGTCCGTTTTTTCCGCGGGACACAACCGCTGAGGGCGTCACTTTATAGTGCCGACAAAGAAAAATGCGGCAGCGCGCGTGATGGCCTAGCATCTTGGTCTTCGCTGATAATGGTCAAGCCTGTGAGTACGGATCCTACGGTAGCCTCGCTTTACTTATATTACTGAGACATAGGCTGTCTCATTGAAAGTCGATGTCAATTTAGTCTAGCAGACATTGGTGGACTCCCACGCGATCAATTGAAGTCAACGGAAAGAGGGAGAGAGAAAGAGAGAGAAAGCGGTCTTCTGCCGGATAGCCGGACGGGAGAGAGAGAGCAGCGTAAGAGCCGGTTGATGACCACTGTTTCTGTCCGTCACACGTCTGTTAGGCTGGAATATTCACTCCTTATTGATTATCTAATTTAGCTTCGTGCTTATTTGTTATAGAGGAGGATGCATAAAAAATCACTTTGCATATTATAAAGCACAGGAATAATTTAGCAAAACATTTAGTTTCTCAAAAAGGAACAATAAGCATTGTTAGACCGCAGGACCGCAGGTCTCCGCAAAAGAAATATAAATCTTCTGATATATATGAATTTTCACTTTAAGCTGACTTTCTTTTAGTCGACACTCTACCTACACTTATCCTCTGATTGAACTCTAATTATGATTTAGTGGAGGGACATTTATGAATTCATCTGAAAATCAGTTGCGAGAATAATGCAATTAATCACGAATGGTAAAGTGGAATGTCTTTGTGTTGCTTGCCAATTAGGTCATTATTTACTTTTCACGAATTGGATAGTGATGTCTAAATTGGGTATATATGAAGGTTAGGTAGATCATTGAACCCTTCATAGAAAATGTGACTGCGATCAATCGCTGTCGCTTCTATAATGTTATTCATTTATTATGTTATTTGCTGTTTAGAAAGAAAGTTAATTTGATATTTAGTTTCCGTGATTGTTTATCACATTCAATTATCAAATTATAGCATTCAACTAGCGGAATTCGCTCAAAAAATATTGCGATTTTAAAATAGTTTCTATTTTATTAGGATTGAAAAATTGAGTTGCTTCATCGAAGTTAGATCATATTTCTT
>CAJQUW010016503.1:0-33045 GCA_907163375.1 Prostheceraeus crozeri | reverse complement strand
TTATTTTTATGATTTTACCAGCAGAAGCAGAAAGCGAAACGTTATACAGAAAAAAAATTTAATATTTTTTCTTAATTGGTTGAAGAAAATTTGTGTTTGATTTTTCATTTTCTCGAGCTGATTATTCAATGCTAGCGATTATAACTAAGTGTTATTGCGCTTCATCAGGGTTGTACTACAGTAGTGCTACACTTGTTTATTACATTCGTGATGCACCGTCCGCAATATTCTGCGTAATAATGTGTTGTAATGCTGTTCTTCTTGAAAATTAAGTAACCTTAATAAGTGTACCACGGCACTCTAACATGAAAAATTTTATTCATACACACGCAAGCATAATCGTAAAAGAAAATAATTCTCTGGAAGTCGTCATTAATATTCAATTCGGTTGCCTTAAACTCATACTTCAAATAATAAGTTAGAATATTAAAGTCTAAACCAAAAATTGAATGGACTAAGATGCACTGTATAATTTCCTTTATTCTATAGATTGACGATGTTTCCCAAATACATGTGGTAATAACTTTAGATAGTCTAGGTAGCAAGGATTCCATTCCAATACGTTTCTTTAGTCACTCATCTTTGTAGCCGCTGCACAACTTTCCCGCTTGTCTGTAACGCCTACCTTGTGTGATTCATTCATTGTGCTAGGTACATGGGCAGCAGGTACGTTGTCTGACCCCTATGTGCAAGCAATCTTAGTACAAACTCACAGGTTTCTCAAGTGATCGTCTTGAAATAGAACAGTGAAACTCATGTTTACATTATGGATTATTTCCTCGAAACTTTGCAGACTTGCCTGCCAGATTCATCAAATATAAGCTAATCATCTCACCATGCAGTCTGACCAAATGGATTTCGGGTTTTAGTCATTGTTCCATTATGCATTTCCTGTTCAAAATCCCGCTGGGCGCACAGATGTGGACGTCACTCGACAAATGTTCATCATATTTCAAGCGATTATCTTCAGCGATTATCTATTAATTTTCATCCACTGCATAATTTGCATTCTTGCTTTTGCTAATAATCCTTGCAAAGCGCAAAGAGAAATATAAAAACTGCTGATTGCGGCAAATGATTGCGGAACTTTTCTTCTCTCTTCTGCAGGCCTGTTATATCACGGAAGTTGATACCATTTATCGCTACTTGACAAGTAAATCAGTTAAATAAATTAACTATTGGTTGTTGAAATTTTAGACGGCCGCCTTAAATAAAGGAATGTAAATTCCGACATTTAGTTGTTCTGATAGGAAATAGATCAAGCAGCGTTTGTGATAAGAAAATGACGCGTTGCATCTAAGAATTTTTAAATGATAAAAAAGATAAATATTTTATTTGAAATTCTCTCAGAAGGAAGGAAATAATTACGAGAAAATATTCATCTTTCGAATATAGTAAATAAGTGGTGCTTCCTGTATTTGTCTTTATGCATGTATGTAATTAAGTATGCGTGATCCACTAATGTATTATTAATGTACTAGCCATGATTCCCCATCCTATGTTATTCCCATGCTACAACTCCCATGAAACTGAGGTTTTCAGTTTTCAATGCCGAATTTTTCGACCGACTTTTCAAAGAAACAAAGAAGAGAATCTATTCATATGGATGATGAGTTCCTCTCTAAATAAGCATGTATGGACCAAATGTAATGACAGAAATCTAATATCACCGCCACTACAGTATATTAATTATCTATGAAGCTTGAATCCATTGTCCATAATTTTTGAAATTATTTTTATTATGTATTAAAATTAAAATTCATATTTGAATTTTAATGCAAACATGATAATCACTCTAATAAGCTTAACCTCTATCGTTTCATCTGATGCGATTTTAGTAAGTGAAAGCTTAGGAGCATAAATTTTATCAATAATAGCAGTGCTTTTAATTCTAAAATTCCACCAGCATCGCAAGATGCTTCCAAAAAGTTAGAAAAGACAATAACTTTACATACTTACACCTTGAATACGCGCATACATGCATGCATGGAAACCAATATAATGTTTCATAAAGTTTCATTTTACTTGCTTATTGTCAAAAGCGCGTTTCGTCTGCTCTCAGTACGTGTGACACGCAGAATGAATCAAACTGATTGAAACATGATTCCTGCTAGAATATCGATCAAGCACACTGGACAGTCACTGGACAAGCAATCACGAAATGAATAAGTAGTAGCTAAAAAGTACATATACAGAAAAGTTGCTAATAGGAGAAGAAGTGCATCAACAATTTGAATAAAAATAAAGGATCATTGTTTGATCGACATTCTAGCAGGAATCATGTTTCAATCACTTTGATTCATTCTGCGTGTCACACCTACTGAGAGCAGACGAAACGCGGTTGTGACAATAAGCAAGTAAAATGAAACTTCTGGCGATATTTTTCATCTGCAAGATGACAGCGGGGAGCAATTGCTTTATCATGCCATAATCCTATATAAATAATATAAATCTCCAATACAAGGACATAACAATTTTCAAATATTCTTCAATTGTAATATTTTGCATCATTTTTCATTTAAACGAAGTCTATCTTCCTATATGCAGACCGTCTATGTTCTATCATCAGCTTATCAATTATCGCATATTTATCATTTAATTCCTGTTTGTTGCAGATCAACTCCTACTACATTTCCCAATGGAAGAAAAAGAAGTATGGAGAATGATTTCTGAGAAACTTTTCATCGAAGCAAGGGTTCAAAAGACTAAAATGAGAAGATATTAAAAATCATTGGCTGTTTTTTGAATTATTGGCGTTTTGTGAATGATCATGAAATTAGTTAAAAAGCAATGCTCCATAGTGTGATTGATTCTCAAACTAATTTTTTTGAAATCTGGGCCGGACTTTCACCGACATGTCAAGGGGATTGAAAGCAAAAAGTGCAAATACCTCATGCATATTGTTGTCTTTATATTGACATTATCACAATTGCTAATCTAAACTGATTATTCTTTACAATCATGATCACATAAAGCGTCAGTATGTCGCGGAGAGGGCTGGCACACGCTGTAGCGTTAGGAGATGCCATAAACACTGAATTTCCCAAAATTCTATGGGACAGGATTTCCAGAAGATCGATAGAATTGGATTTCCAGAAATTCGATAGGACAGGATTTCCCACAAGTCTATGGGACAAATTAGTCCAAGAGGCAATAGGATCAAAGTTCCCCAAAATTCAATGGGACAAAACTTTCCAACAGTGCCATAGAATAGAGTTCCATAGCAATAGCACTACCCGCTATAGGAAAATTACAATAATTCCGTAGGACGTTTCCCATAGGAGTGCCATAGATTTTGGTTAATCGGGGTAACGGCTATGCATGAGAAAAAATAATTTGTTTGTGCTATACTTGGGGTCTAGCTATAGTCCGGAGTCCTATCATTTGATAGGACTCCGACTCTAGCAAAAATGATAGGACTCCGACTCCGACTCCGCATCCCTGATTTGCATGCACGCATCCAAATTGAGCATGATGTGAAGGTCTCTATATCATGCATGAGCTTAATCGTGGGATCTCTTAACTCGCAGCGATAGTATTTACACGGACTTGGAAAAAAGGGAATTTCCTCCCGTGCAAAGCAATTAGCGGACGTGGAAAAGGATAAAAACTAAATTTAATGGAGGTGATTGCGAATGGCACTCTCCCCAGTGGTAATGTTTCACCATGATTAAATGAAATGCAATCTCGAACTCTCAGAGCTTTTCTAATTTGCTGACCAATTCAGTCATTCATCACACTTAAGATCCATCCTCTAATCGGGGTCTTCTCACAATAGCGAATCTCAAAATAGAGAAAGCGTATTGCATAACGCTAACAAGTCCTTGGGAAATTATGTTTGCTATTTCTGATTGAAGAGATAATGTGAATGCCGTCATCATCACTGCAGTGTATTTACTCCTCTTCACAATGTAATCATCCGCATCAAAAGCAACCGACAATTCTTAAGAAGCTGTAGCTGAGTGACAATCTATAAATATTTATTGAATTCATTCCTTTACAAAATAACTTGAATACAAAGTCACTTGATATCTGCGAATGTAAATTTTCTGTTAAATATCAAAGCGGAGTCAAATGAAAGACCAATTTGCCCAAATTTTCATGTAATTCCCGATGTGTAGCAGACCTGCTGCTTCCTCAGGCGAGCTAGTGTTATCTTCAGTTAATTGTTCATGTCATCATGTTTATTTTTGATTGCAAATCGGAATTAAATTTGATCGAATGCAACTTGACTACCTCTTTAATGAAATTCTTAGATGTAGAGACTGTTTTGCGCTCTTATTGTCGCCGCTGATTATCGACCGCAGATGTATTTCCTTATTCAGAAACACGAAGCACTTTCCCCAGTCTATCCAATGTCCTAGTCAGTGGTTTGAGCATACAAGATGTTAAAGGACCCGAAACACGACCTAGCTGATCATCTTGCTGATGAGCACCTTCTTTTCGATTCTTGTTAGCCTTTCTGGACTGTTCACATCTTGTACATTTCGTTTTATTGTTCTGTGCGCCTAATGCTATATTCTATATATGCAGGAGTGTACAAGTATCTTACCCGTTGACCGGCGTGAACGCCTATGAGTCCTTTTCAGGACTAACATTATTGACTATTGTGTACATATTCATTATTGTGTGTTACTATCTTTTAAGTACACTAACCTGACTTTTTCCTTGATTGAAGATTAATTCTTTCCGTTAGTACTTCGTTTTCCAGCACCAGGTGTTTTCAAAATCTTTTTCAGCCATATTTCTTGATATTTCATCAAAGAAATCAGATACCAATTTAGAGTCAGGTGATGAAATCTTTATCCAGAAGAAAATTGCTGCTTTATTGAAGTGATGCTCGTACGGAAATATTCCGAAATATCCTACTAAACAGCAATTCGCAGTTGTTTGCAGCAAATGAAAAAATCGTTTATAGAATTGAAATTCTATCTTCATATTATTTAAATGATGATGAAAGCAAAATTTTCATCTACAGTTTGTTTTCGACAAAACTATCATTTCGTACGTATAGACAATATCTATATTAACTGTACCAAACTCGCAAATTCCTCAGTGATGAGTGGGATGTTCTTTTTTCACAGTTGTGTAGATACTCCAAATGCTCTTTGTTGTCATTTGATGTCCAGTATTTGACTATTTCTATGCTTCGTGAACAGTGGTTCACTATGTCCACATTTGATCTGTCGGTCTATAAATTGAATGTCATAACTTTAGTATTTTCAAAGTTAATTTTGAGGTTATTTTTGGTGCAATATTTTTCTACTTATTTCAGTTGTTTGATCAGACCATTCATACCTTTGCTATTAAGTTGAATGTCATCGACATAATATATTAAAGAAGATAAGTCACCGATAACTATCGCATCTAACTCACCGTATCTTTCATTTGGTGACTTGATCATTTCATTCATATATAAGGAGAATAAAGTTTGTGATAAAGTATCGCCATGAGGCACCCCAGATTCTTTTTGTAGGGTTGAGTTGTTTCTCCTTTTAACAAGATTCGGTAGTCATCGTGAAATATAATTTTACAGATCATACTATTCATTGTGCAATCAGGAAAATACTTTTGCAATTTTGACACCAATAGATGCTTTGAAATATAATCAAATGCTTTGGAGAGATCAGCGAAGCATATGTAAACTGACTCTCTCTTGTGTTTTTTGAAACTGAATTATTCTTTAAAAAATGAATACATTGTGTAATGCAGAATTTCGCTTTTTAGACTTAGTTTGAGCATGATGAATGGTATTGTTTTCATTCATCCACAAATTTTACCTTTCAATGGTAATTTTCGTGAACTTTTTTTTTTATACATGAGGATAGACCTACATAGCGGTAAGAACTTTAGAACCTTAGACTGCTTTAGGACCAATGTTTTCCTAGAAACTCAGGGAAGACATTGTCGTATCCAGCCATTTTACCGTTCCTCATGTCCTTTATGGCATCAGGAGTTTCCTCCTCATTCAATGGGTCGGGTTTTCTCGCATTGGCAGTGTGCGTCGTCACCACCAGCTGCACACTGACACACAGAGTTCGTGTGCGTCCTTCATTGACATTGAAGCTTCATCACACTAGTACTTGACAGGAATTTTAGTACTTTTGCGAATTTAAGTTCGGTAATTCTAGTGTTCTTCCTTTCAGTACTCAGATTCATACTTAAATAGGACTTAATGATTTACGGTGAATAGTACGTCGTGGACATGCATTGTCATGACAGCGGTACCTACGTGATGGCAGCTTCCAGTAATTGTGTAATTGACAACATGGAAAGGTGCCGGCAGCGTATCAATGTAATTTGTAAATGTTCACGGTTACAGTAATTTCTCTTTATATTCAAAGGAACATGATTGTGAATGAACATTAGTGAAAATTGTTATTGAATTGAATCGACACGTGGATGGAATTCGAATACTTCGAATTCACGTGGAATTTTTTTTCGTCTAAAATGATGCGAAACATCTTCCATCATAGCTTTTTGAAGTGATATTGCAGGATTTTCGTCTTTATTTTAGTTGTGATGTTGTTTTTATTTGTTGGAAATCATGAGGATATTATGTGGAATTTTCCACGCGGATCCCACGTGGTATTCATAAGGAAATGTCCACGTGAAAGAGAAGTAGAAAATTCTATGTAAATTCCACGTGATATTCTTGTGGAAATGTCTACGTGGATGTCAGGTGGATTCGGTGTCGAATCCACGTGGAGAGCCGCGCCAAAGTGATACGTGGAATCGATATAGAAATTCAGAAGTTGAATTAACGTGGAATCCACCGGGTTACTGCTTTACTTGAGCAAGTGCTTTACTAAGTCTAATCGCAGCCAATTTCCCACAATGAGGGAAGTTACGAATACACTGCATGCGGCATATAGAGCACTTTGAATAATTACAATATTGTTCAGTTTTGTGGAGTCAGAGTAATATTGAAATATTTATCATTATATTTTGTATTATTTAGTGTCATGACAGCACTTTTTGAACGTATACGCTCTAATTAAAAAATCATGAAATTTAAGAATTTTTACTGACACTTGGGGGAAAATCATAGATGAAAAACAGGGTCGAAAGGGCTTATATCTCTTCATCTCAAATTTACCAGAGACCGGTAAACGGCTTTCAGAAATATGCAATTTCGATAGTTTGTTGGGAAATTGAACGTGTAGTGACAAGATAGCTGCAATATTTGCCGAGATTTTAGATGAAGCAGCGAATCGGCATCGCCATTGCCAGGGGAAACGCCTTCAGTGTTAGCTTAGGTGGCACTTAATTAAGTATCATGTTAATTTTGCCTTTATCCCATTACAATTGCTTTTTTATTAATGTAATCAGTCAGTACCTTGTCCCTGAATATAAACAAAGTTTCTATTTACCGATGTATTTAAACATAATTATCATTATCACACATATATTTCAACAGCTATACACACAGAAGATAATTTTCTGATGACGACAGTGTGTAGCTATTGAAATATTATCTAAAAATAACATCTACTATCGCATCACTGCACCTTCCGTTTCACCCCAAATCAGATTATTGTCAGATTTACCAGTGACCTAATATACCGGCAAACTGAACTATTGCAAGTTGATGAATGTGAAGGTTGGATGCTTTTTCTGATCAATCAAAAGCACTCAATTATGTGTGCCTCATACTTTAAGAGAACAAAACAAATATATAGCATGTCTAGACTCAAAGAATCTACAGACCCTGATTTCAAACATGACCAGCACCAGTGAGGATGACAGCTCTAAAAGACCTTCCGCAAGGGTTCAACTATCCCTTCTTTCTGTAGGGTCGGTCATGCTTTTTCTCAGCAGATTTTGTTATACGGCACCTTTCTCAATTAAAGACAATATCATCAATGACACTCCTGCGAACTTCTCAGGGCCCTCTTTAGACCTCACAAACACTGAATACAACTTGTTCATTGGCATCCCTTTTACTCTAGTAATCGTGCATTCTATATTTGGTGGCTTTCTTGCGGACGCATTTGGATTGCCAACCGTTTTAGTGATATCCACGTGCATTTCTCTGGTTGGAATTCTTGTTGAAGCGATAGGAGCATCGTTTTGTTATTTGCATACAATCATGGTCGCATGCTTGATATCTGGTGAGTGCATATTTGCTATTGGATACTGTGCTTTGCTACTAGCTCGAAACTACGTCCCATTGGTTTATTTTCATAATCGACTTAAATCAATAGTGGCTGGTATTTTTAATGCCGTTTGTCGAATGGGAAGTGTGGCAGTCTATGCTGCGGCTCCTTCTTTCGTCGATGCCTGCGGGGTGGCCTCGCTATTCTGGTTGTTATCTGTACTCATGCTGCTCACTGTTCTATGTGGATCAATCATTTGTGTGCTATCAAACTTCTGTGAAAGCCTTAAGAAAATAGAGCAAGCTAGAAAGGACGTCAAGATCTCTCACAAACTTTGCCGGAGATCAACACTAGGAATGTTGCAGTCACTGCGTTCTAATTTTTGGCTCATTTTCGTTGGAAGTGTTTGTATTGAAATTGTTTGTAGTGTAACATTTGCTCATGGCGTTAGCATACAACGGATCTTTTTTGGTACACCAGAAGAAGAAGCTAGCAGAAATCTATTATGCAGCTGTTTTACTGAAATTGTCTCATCAATCTTACTTGGCCTATTATCAGGCTATACCCGACAAAACTTCCTTTTGGCATTGTTTGGTAGTGTTGCTACACTATGTGGATCACTGTTTGTGACTTTGCGATTAGTGAACCCCGTTGTTTCATTCGTTCTGTATGGATTTAGCTTAAGCTCAGTGTATGCATGTCTATTGCCTACGCTGACAGAGTTTGTGCCAAGCAAATTTCTTGGAATTGCGTTGTCTTTGATCATTGCTGGAGGTCGAATATGCTATCCAGTTGTTTTGCCAATTATATCTATGACTATTCTTACTGATGGAAAGGATCAATTTTCTAGGGTTGAATTTACGATTTGGACATCCTTTTGTTCTGGACTTTCATCGTTAGCTGTGATTAGCAACATCATTCTGTGTGTGCGATATAGAACTGCAAGCTGTTCTCCGTCATCAGAATGCTGTCACTCCAATTCTGAGACAAATAGAGAAATTGAATAGCTATACATTGAAATCATTTCTCTTGATATGTTTAGTCATTGAAGAAAAAGTGCTTATTGGTCGAATTCTCGATAATGTCTGGAATAGGGGTTGGCGGGTTTCCAAGAGAAAGCAGGAAAAATTGACGATTATGCAACACTTATAGTCATGTGCCATGTCCGAATATGTCTGATTTGCAATAAAGCTATCATTATTATTATAGTCGGATGGTGCGAAGCTGACGTACATATGATAGCTTGGGAGCCAGAACAACAGGTACACGTAGAATAGCGGAAAATAATCGAACGCGTCATCGAGCACACCAATGGGGGATT
Organism: Prostheceraeus crozeri; assembly: GCA_907163375.1. Taxonomy (NCBI): domain Eukaryota; kingdom Metazoa; phylum Platyhelminthes; order Polycladida; family Euryleptidae; genus Prostheceraeus; species Prostheceraeus crozeri. Next base: position 23,625 of record CAJQUW010016503.1, on the reverse strand, counting down.
CGACAACCTCTGAAATTAAGGAAAGCGGTGTCTGATGAGTTGTCTGTAAAAGTTGACCCAAACAGACAGCTCAAAGGACAGGCGCTTCTCGCATTGGTTGACAGCTGTCTTCGTCGAAGAAAAACTATGCTATGAGTGCACATGACACTTTGCAGTGACCTTTAGGTAGCTGTGGTCTCTGCTGACACCATAGAATTTGATTGTTTATCTAAAGTTGACTAGAATGGAAATCGACGCAAGGTCGCGGCACATTCGGGTATTAGTGCTTATTTGTATGGCTGACACCTAACAACAGGGAGATGAAATCGCAATAAAATTGATGAAAATTACTGCGAATTTATAGAGGACTTTTTAGCTGCCAAATCGACAAACGGGCATTTTAACCTATTTCACTCGAGGTATTTTAAGCTCCAAAAACCCGGGGAATTTCTGTAGCCTCTTTTGATTTTGAAGTTCCCTTCATCCAATCGTTCCCAAAATTGCAGCACTTCACAACCAGTGCATGCTTGTTGCAATGATGGTGTCAGTTTTTAGCAACTTGATCAATTTGCTGCTATACAGCATTTGAAACTCTTCCAAAATTCCGCCTTTTCAAAATTAATGTATTTAATATTGGAAACTGGCAGCAAATGGATTTTGATCAGACATCTCATGGAAGCGTCCTAAGACAATATTTGGGAGCATAGAGTAAGTTTATTAGGTAGAGTTTCGATTTTATTAAATTAAGTCGAGTTCAGACCCAGCACCAAATGTGAATTATGAAAATTTTTGCAGTTTTGAGGAAATTACCACGGAATTAACTGATCATGATAGCATTGCAGAAGGAATAACAGCATTTTACAAATCCTCCGTGCCATGACAACCTTGGAGAGGTAATGTTTGTTAAAGTAACAATGCAATGGTTACTTCAATGCTCTGCCTCATTTATAACAGTATTTTCTTAAGAGTGATCATCCGCTTATCACTTTTTGCGCCCTGATAGAGCAAAACATCATTATCAAAATTATCATAATTAACTTTGAAGATTGTCTACATTGCTATTCAGATTAAAGAAATGAAAAAATCATCCAGTTTGCCATGGTCAATAGATTTCTTTAATACATTCATTCAACTGAACATTTTGCAGCAATTTCAAATTGCAAAAAACTTTGAATTTCCTCAAAATTGTTTAGCTTAAGTGATTAATCCAATGCATAACATCAACACGTTTTATGAGCAAAGTCAACTTTCATGTATGAAAGAATGTTCACAATAAATGAGTACATTGAAGTTCCCTAGGGATTTAAAAGTCGGCATGTAGGCCAATATTGTAGAGGAGGGCGAAATACTTGCTGGAAAATGCGGGGAATGATACAAAACAATTAAATTAATTCACATTCATTATCAACTTTATGGATATAAATAGTCTAGCAACTGCCGTCACTTCCTTGTCTCATGAATGAAAAGCGTTACCGATGAAGAAGAATGTATAAATCTTTAATATTATCATGGAGGTCAAGTTATTTAAATGCTAAGGTCAACATTGACATCAATAGCTCCTTGCATAATCTATTTCATCAAGACGACATCATTCCGTCCACAAGTTCTCGTTTAACACGAATAATCAAATCATAATGTACTTTGCACTGCATGTGCTAAAAGTTATCAGCTTTATCAGCTTTAAATCAATGAAGCAGAAATCTAAAAATTCGAATGACGGAAGTACATTGCTATTCATAAAGTCAAAGTGAGCACTGGAAAGAATGCTGAACCTGAATACTAACTGCGACTAAGAAGTGAGTCCCAGAATCTAGCACTCTTTGGGGTCCAATGTACAGCACGTAATTCGTACTCGCTTTGGCACTAATTTCATGAAATGCAAAGGACTAGCATCTCCACCAGTAGCTAAATGCCATGCGACATTTCTAACTCGCTGTATCTCATATGCACATCCATCTTTGCATAAGAATAACTGTGACAATTAAACACAAATGCAGTTGGATTAATAGAATTTTATTCATCTTGATGAAAATGATTAAATACAGAATACATTGAATTGTAGTTATAATCAAACAAAGTGAACATACGTATGCTCTCAGGAAGAGGAAATATGTAGACATTATACAAGGGTTTCTATAATACATGATAAGTCAATTAAAATAGTCGGATTCAGTCTGCAAGTGCTGATAGCATCAATAGCTAATTACAGCAATTAACCTTGAATTCATATAGAGAGGGAAATAATTTGATGAATTCCGAGGGCTTTAGCCGATGGTTTTCCCAATTATTATAATGTTATGCATAAATCTATCTAAATTTGCATCTAAGATTTGATTCTGTCCAAAGTTAGTAAACCCCGCAATTCAAACCACCTTATAGTGATATGATTGCATCACACATTTGTATGGAAATGGAAGATATTAATGTAGAATAACGAGAGAGAAAAATGATTGAATAATCATGTATAAGATCAGTGAAAGAAAAATAGATAAGTGATAGAAAAATCACAACTGCAGAAATTGATGAGACTGTTCACATTTTCCTTCGAATATTATTTTCAGTATATTTTTGGATCTTTTACCCCCCCCCCATCTGATGGATGCTAAATTTCTCCGTTCGTATGATTGAATTTCAGTTTGAACGTTGCTCATCATGCATTGTTGTATGCAAGTAGATGTAAGTTTTCTCTGCTTAGATGTCTTTTATTTACACGTGAAATTTTATGATTGTGCTACCAGCTTGCTTATTGAGTTTGTTTGTTTTCACTGTGACATTGATGAGATAATATATTGAAGTTGAAATATTGACGATGTAGGGAGACATTTCTATTTAGAAGATGCCCTCACTAGTCAAGGTCAGAGACTAGTCCGTGCATAAGACTTAAGTTATTAAAAGTTTAAACGGTGAAGATTTTTTATAAATGAAAAGAGCCACGAAATTCATTAAGATCTAATAGCACGAGGCCTTTCGTCCAATCTCAACAGGTGCTAACTTTGGACAGAAACAAATCTTAGATGCAAACTTAGATATAAAATTTGAATCTTTCATAACAGATACTCGGGAAAATATGGAGATATCCTTATACATGAACATCAAAGCATAGCAATACTGTAAGACAAACTATACAACCCAGTACTCATAGAAAGCATAAAAAATGAAAAAAAGAAGAAATCTACCACGGAAGGAAAACACTAGCTTTAAAATCCTTTTCAGCACCAAGATCAGGACTCCTTCGTTTTAAATGAGGCACTATAATTGAAATATATTGATTATAAAGCTCTTTCCTCTATAATTGAAAAGATGTCATACAGCGCGCGCACCTGTATATCACGAAAACCTTCTTCTGTCATCAGTGGACGAAAGGCCTCGTGCTAATAGATCTTCATGAATTCCGTGGTTCTTTTTATTTATAAAACATCAAAAGAGATTCATTTTTTAAAGATGAAGAATTTGTAGATTAAGACGGTTATAAAAAATGTGGACATGATGAAGTTGTACTGGTTTTGCATATCTTTCCAAGTATCAATAAAAAATTGACCTGACTTCAAGGAAATGTTCGACAGATGATGCAATGAAAAATAGAGCATTTATAAACTTATTAGTAAGAAAGGATTTCACTACAGCTGTGAAGTTCTGTTTTATTATTTAATAACAACAATAAGCTTTCGGAGAACTTCGCTTCATTCTATCATCCTTTATTTTCGAGTAACATACCAAATTGCAATTTCAAAGACAATGTCTTCTTCGTCTGTGGTTTTAATATAAAAGCACACGTTAAAATCAATCAGTCATCAAAAGAGAAATTTAGTCCAATAGAAAGCTACAAACGTAAAAACAATGGTACTGAAGTAGTGTTACTGTTTAACAATAAATACTTGTCAGTAGCGGCAATGAGTACAGATTCTGCGATACGAGCATTATTCGTTCGGGCAATGACAGAGAAAGCGGAATTATCGTTCACATGGTTATGCAAGGTGATTTCAGTTGGCAGGGGGCGACCTTTGATGTGTTCGTTAATTCTAGTTTGCAAATGCCTAGTGGTCTCACCAGCGTAACACTTTTGACAGTGTTCACAAGAAAATTTGTAAATGACATTTGAGGAGAGACCAATAAGCATTGTCTTTTCTATGAAAGAAGTTCGCAGTTTTGGTAGTCTTGAAAACAATAACAATTTTTTTGGCAATAAATAATGTAATGTTTGCCATACATTAAAGAGTCAGAAATGGAAATTCGCAATCAATTTTTCAATTCAATTCAAATATGCACTATATTTAGAGTGGCATTATGCTACGAGGCTTCAAGGCCACTTTACAATTTACAATATAAGAAATAGAAATAAAAGAGATACAAAGGAGAGTCATTTATAAGTAAGATCGATAAGGTATTTCTTCACTTGTTTCTTGAAGGAACGCATATTGTCAATCGCTCGCAAGTTCTGGGGAAGTGAGGTCCAACTCCTCACAGCAGCTACCGGAAATGATCTACCACCAAAAGTTGGGCATCGATAAGATGGGACCGCAATGCAGAATGAATCTGCAGACCGCAATCGGGATCTTCCAGGCATAGAGGAGATATCCACCAGGGAGCAGCTGAGATAATCAGGAGCACACTCTCGGCGACAACAGGTCAGAACTGATAGTCTATATGTAATACGTTGACGAATAGGCAGCCACTGTAATTCATTTAACAAAGGAGTTATTGACGAATAGCGGGAAGTGCCGTAAACCATACGGGCGGCTGCATTTAGCACAGATTGTAATCGCTTCACTTGTTGCTCAGGGATTCCATACATGACAGGAATGCAGTAATCCAACTTTGAGATGACCATGGAAGTAATCAATGTCAGGAGTAGATCACGTGGGATATAAGGGATAATACTGCGAATCTGGCGCATCATCCCAAAGCACGATGACACACATTTCGAGATATTTAGCTTGAATGAAAGTTCTGAGTCCAAGAATACTCCAAGACAGCGCACTGAATTTGATGGAAGGATATGAGAGGATCCTATTCTCAAGGGCGCTGTTGGGACAGAACGCCGACGTTTGCCTGAGTGACACCACAGAAATTCAGTTAATATGTGTTCATTCGTGTTCATCGGTTGAACAAGATTCTGAAAGATTCCAAAATTGTTATTGTTTTCAAGACTACCAAAACTGCGAACTTCTTTTATAGAAAAGACAGAATGCTTATTGGTCTCTCCTCAAATGTCATTTACAAATTTTCTTGTGAACACTGTCAAAAGTGTTACGCTGGTGAGACCACTAGGCATTTGCAAACTAGAATTAACGAACACATCAAAGGTCGCCCCCTGCCAACTGAAATCACCTTGCATAACCATGTGAACGATAATTCCGCTTTCTCTGTCATTGCCCGAACGAATAATGCTCGTATCGCAGAATCTGTACTCATTGCCGCTACTGACAAGTATTTATTGTTAAACAGTAACACTACTTCAGTACCATTGTTTTTACGTTTGTAGCTTTCTATTGGACTAAATTTCTCTTTTGATGACTGATTGATTTTAACGTGTACTTTTGTATTTAAACCACAGACGAAGAAGACATTGTCTTTGAAATTGCAATTTGGTATGTTACTCGTAAATAAAGGATGATGGAATGAAGCGAAGTTCTCCGAAGCGCCTGGGCTCAATATGTTACGAATAATAGCTTTATTTCATATCAGACATATTCGGACATGGCATTACATCACAAGAGGAAAGAAGCACCCGTCAAGCGTATTCGATAAATGAGCTGCAGTAGCGGCTGGTCTTCAACATCACTTTGAGGCTAGTGTTCCAAAGTCGACTGGAGTGCCTGCTGCATTCGACGTTGGAGATAATGTTCAGGGGATGACTAGGGCACTGGGCAGTCCTCGCAAGATTCTTTCCTAAGTCGTCACAGAAATCAGGAAATTTCCTTTTGCGCGGCAGGTAGAACATCCGGCACAATCGGTCTTCAAATTTTGAGAGTTGGATGAATCGGTATCTCTTAATGTTGCACCACACAGGATACCCATAGCTTGCGACCGACTATCATTGTGCACTAAACATTCCACATTACATTCTTGGGTGTCTGTATGCTCTTGTATAAGAGCATACAGAATGTACAACCTATTGCGAAGTTTTGCCAGGACTTCGTGGGTGTGTGCACACCATGTCATATCACTGTCGATGGTGAGGCCAAGAAGCTTTATTGAAGTGGCAAGCTGAATATACAGTGTAGGAGTTGGATAGCGGATCTTTCAAGGAAGGATGTGAGAAGGAGCGCTTCGTTTAAAGGTTGAGCAGTTTGGTTTAATATACTGATGATTAAATTTTTAACACTAGAACGACCGAAACTTTAAGACTCCTTTAACGACCGCGCGGGTCAAAATGACCTGTGCTGCTAAAAATAAAAAGCTTTCAATAAAATCTGTCAAATTCTTTAAGTAGGCGATAAAAATTATGTTTGTAAAGCAAGTAGAATAAGAAAGCAAATAAACTCGATCAAAGATTTTATTGAAAATGTCTGAATTAGGTGTAAATTGATGATTTTGCAGGCACTGCATGAGCGCACCAACAGCAAATTCATCCATTCATGCTGTTACGCACACTGTGTGAGTATAATTGTCTACAACTCGCATAGAGAGTTTATTGTTAGTGTCGAGAGCGTGGCTTACCGTGCGACGTGAGATCCATTTCTATGACAAGTCATCTGTTGTGACTTAGGAGAAGACCTTTACGAGGTAAATAAAAAAACAGCGTGCCGTTTTCACGGTTAGAAAGTGTTCTGTAATTTTTTCAAAACATCTTCACACAGACATGCAACATTTACAATACAGATAAACAAATCAAACATGATTTAATGTATCATGCCATATGACACTCCTCCCTCTGAAAGTTTTAAAGCTCTGGGGAGTAACACCACTCAATATAAAAAAACGTAAATGCAAATGTAAACGTCTATCCATATGAAAAAGCAGCGATTGTCCTTATTCCGAATTCACTTTAAGACAATCGCTTAATTGAGCATCACACGTCAAGGAAACGTCACTGCTATTCACTCAAAGAATGTGTGAATTCATGAAACAATTGACGAAATGATAATTGCACTCATTTCCGCTTCACTTAGTTCAGTCAATAGTAATAGTAGTCCGGATCGTGCCGCTGCACTACACTTCTTCCGCTTCTGGTCTGACTCGGAGATGCTGCTGCAATTGGCTCCGGCCAATCGTCGTCCACGGATCCTGCCGATCGGTTCTCCCTCGTGGCTCGCTCGGTCCGGTTCTGTACACTGGTTGACTCGGGGTGATTCTCCACTTCTCGATCCTTGTCCGAACCTGGATCATCCGTGTAGTCGTCATCTCCTCCTCTCGTCACTTCACGTTCGTCCTCAATTCTTGGAAGATCATCTGGTTCCTGGACCGTCCTCTCTCGACCTTGAGAATAATCTCGCGAGATGTTACGAGAGTGCCATTTTTCTCCATTATCTAGAACAACCGACTACTAGCTTCCTCACAACATGGTTTCTGTGCACTTTCTCAGTTCTTGAATGCTTAATGCAGACTCTGTCTTCCACCTTAAACTGATTCTCTTGGAACGTCACTTTCTTCTTCCTAACGCAGTGGTCTTGACTCAACAACTCAAGTTTCGTCCTCATTTCCCTGCCATGCAACAGTAAGCTAGGAGAAGTGTGGGTAACTGCATGCTGTGTCACTCTATAATTCTGCAGGAATGCCTGGATGTACGGTTTCACTGAAGTTCGTTCTCTATCAGCTATCTCAATCTGCTCAGCAAGTGTTCTCTTGAATCTTTCTACCACAGCGTTGGACTCGGGGTTTTACAGTGGCGTTCGGATGTGCTCTATATAATTTTCCTTCAGAAAACTCTGAAACTCTTTCGAGGTAAACTGCACTCCGTTATCTGACAAAATCTGCCTGGGAACTCCTTCACGACTCATAACCTGTTTGAGAACTTGGATAATCTTCGACGCTTCTACGCTCGGTGAAAATGCAACCTCTGGCCATTTGCTGTATAAATCTACTACGACTATCGCAAATCGTTGATCTTGACTCAGATGATTCATCGGTCCTTTTATGTCTATTGCAATTCGGTCCCAAGGGCCATTCGGCAAAGGCAACTGTTCAGTACTTGGAGCTGGACCAGCTTTAAATGTCTTGGTAGCTTCTGAGCATGAATGTCACAAACGGATAGCCTCCTCTACATCCTTGTCTAGTCCTTGCCATCAGAAACTCGAACGAATCCTAGCCTTGGTCCTCTGTATTCCTTGATGACTCTCATGTGCAAGACTAACAACATGACCTCTCAGTGAAACTGGAACGATCAGCCTACGGCCTCTCAACACATGTCCATTGTGGATCAACAACACATCCTTGTCTTGGCAATATGGCCTCAAATCAGCGGGAATTTTGTCTTTCTTTGGCCAGCTAGTTCTCATGAAACTACGAAGTTGTTGTAATTCTGTGCATAATTCAGATTCTTCATGGAAGTTGGAAATGTCTGAGGAGTTGGCTAGGACAGTGTCCTCTTCATCATCAGCAGCTAAACAATACACTGCATCCTCAACCGGAAATCGGGAACAGAAATCTGGAATCACGTTCTCAATACCACGTTCCGGACTTCGAAATTAAATGCCATTAACCGTGTCGCCCATCTCGCCAACCTCAAACTCATTCTGTCGAAGCCTTTTTTCGAAAATAAAAACCGCAATGGTTTATGATCAGTTTCCAATACAAATCTACGTCCGATTAAGTAGGCTCTCCATTTTTCACATGCCCACACCAACGCCAGGGCTTCCTTTTCCGTAGTCGAAAACTTTCGCTCGGCATCTGTCAATTTTCTAGAGGCAAACTCAACTGTGCGCTTTCCTAAGACAGGGTCGATTACGGATAATGTGGCACCTAGTCCTATGTTGGACGCATCTGTGGACACTACAACTGGGAGTGCGACGTCGAATGGGGCGAGTGCGGAGCTGTTCCTAATACTTGACTTCATCTTGGAGAAAGCATTCTGAGCCGCTAATGTCCACTCGAAATTCTGCTCATTCAACAATCTGCGCAAGGGCTCGAGTAAAGTGGCAAAATTCGGTATGTGTCGGGAATAGAATCCGAATGCGCCTAGCACTGTCCTAAGTTCCGTCAAACTTTTTGGTGCTGGTGCTTCCACAAGTGCCTTGACCTTCTCTTTGGATAGTCTAATGCCTGTCTCATCAACCTGATGACCAAGATATGATATGCTTCTAGCTCCAAAAATGCACTTCTTCTTGTTCAATTTCACATTGTGTTCTGCAAGTCGCTTCAACGCTTCCTGAAGTCTAGCATTATGCAACTCCGGTGTTGGACCAGAAATTAGAATATCGTCAAGATAACAAGCTACACCTTCCAGACCTGCCAAAATTTTGCTCATTACCGCCTGAAACGCTGAAGGACACGAGGCTAGACCGAAGGGACAACGTTTGAATCGAAAAAGACCATCTGGCACTACAAACGCAGTGAGGTCCCTACTCTCCTCGTGAAGTGGTAACTGAAGGTATGCTTCTGATAGATCAAGCTTTGTGTACGTGACTGCGTCCATGGTATACAGTAATTCCGAGATCCTTGGAATGAGGTAACCGTCTGTCACAACCGCTTCATTCACCGCTCTAAGGTCAACACAAACGCGTAGCCTACCATCAGCTTTCTGAACAAGCACTAGATTGGACACCCACTCTGGCGCATCAATTCTCTCGATGATGTCTTCATCCAAAAGTCTTTGCATTTCTTCTGATGCTCTACTCCTCAGGGCGAAAGGTATCTGTCTCATTGGTTGTCTTACGGGTTTCACGTCTTTGTTGATACGGACCTGGTGAACAAAATTCTTAATTGCACCTATCGTGCCTTCTGGATATGCATTGACTTCACTCGTTTCACTCAGCTCATTGACTGTTTCAGAGTAAATCCTTTCTATGTCTCTGCCGTAAATCCTAACGATGTCTCTGCCAATGCTGTGGAAAAGCTTTATGATATCCAAACCGAAAAGAACCACCTTCCTATCCTCAACAACAATAAATTTCACCGTGTGACTTTCTGAACCGTCTGGAGACGAGCAATCAACTTGAATCCTACCTAAAATTTTCAGTTTGTCCCCTGTGTATGTCGTGACTTGTGACCTGCAAACCGTCAGATTTTTCTGTATTCTCTCACTGGACCAAAAGTTACGCAAAATATGTCTTGGCAAAATGCTCACTGTGACACCTGTGTCAATCACACCTATCAGTTCATTTCCATCTAAGTACAAAGTGGATCTCAATTTCTCGTCTGTTTCTCTTTCAGTTCCATACACAGTCACATGAAAAATTGTGGGGTCACTGTCTTCGGTCGAACTGACCTCGTTAACGACAGTTTTTCCTGATGACCTCCCGTCTGGATTTCTTTGGCTAGGCCTATGCCTGTCACCTGAGTTGGATTCTTGTTTTTTCGTCTGACATACTTTGGAGTAGTGTCCTATCTTTTTGCAGAAGTTGCATCGCTTGTCTCGTGCTGTACAATTCGGGTCTGATCCTAAATGGTTGCCGCTACCACACCTATAACACTTCACATTTCCTCTGCTAGAACTTCTAACCTGACTTGGCCTACTTGTGTTTCGCTTATGTGTTAGACTGCGGTTCCTATCACGACCTCTGTTGTACGACATTTGGTACACTGAACTACTGACATTTGAACTCTGGTTAGTCCTCTGATTTATCAAGTTGCTGTCTTTTGTCACTCTTTCGTATTCCTTAGCGATCTCCACTGCTCTTTGGAAATTCAGTTTCGCATCGTCCTCCAGTAGAAGTTTCTCCCTAACTCGGCCGTCCTTAATGCTCATGAAAAATTGCCCAAGCAATTCCTCGTATAGTGGATCTGTCATCTTTGTAAATTCGCATCGTGAAGCGATTTGGCGTAAATCTGCCGTGAAACTCTCTATGGACTCGCTTGACTTCTGCTTGCGTTCTCGGAACTTTACTCTGTGTGTCCACTTTGAAGTGTAACCCACGAAATACGTCTGCAGACTGTCTTGGAGTTTACTCAGAGACGAAATAGCACTGCTATCAAACGTGTACACTATGCGCTGTCCTTCACTACCAAGGCATGAGATCAATAACGCCCTACACCTATCCTCCTCTACTTTCGCGTCCAAACCTACGGCCAACAAGTAGTTCTCAAAGGTTCTGATCCACGTATTCCACGGGATAGTAGGTTCACCTGGGGAAGTTAAGAAAGGCGGTGGTGCAGGTATGCCTGTTATGACATTCGGTGTAGAAGACGCGGCCATGTCTGTCTGCTAAACCTAACTTATTGCTTAATAAGTTATATAGCCTATGCACCAAAATATGCAAGTTTATAAAGGTGCTGTAAATATTACTTTACGAAGAAAAACTTCTGTGCGTTCGCTAATCCTCAGTCGCCATTTATGTTGTGACTTAGAAGACCTTTACGAGGTAAATAAAAAAACAGCGTGCCGTTTTCACGGTTAGAAAGTGTTCTGTAATTTTTTCAAAACATCTTCACACAGACATGCAACATTTACAATACAGATAAACAAATCAAACATGATTTAATGTATCATGCCATATGACATCATCATAATTATCAATTCATTGACAAGTCACGTGAAAGTTGGTCAGGTGATAGCAGCAAGACAGACAAAGACGCTGTCAGCCAAGCGAAGTGCACGTAACTCTGTACACATAACGATTTTCATTTTATGCTGTCGAATTATGGCTGGTCGACGAGCGGCTGCTGCGAATGCCTTATCCGCCTTGAATATTTTATTTGGTAGACCTGAAGACACGGCGAATTTGGATCCATATGATTCTGAGGACGATCTTATTGACGAAGAAGATGAAGGATCAGAGAATGTCACTGATGCGCTTATCAATCAGGATGGTAGTGATCGACGAGTGACGAAGCTGCGAATGATAGTGACAGTGCTAGTGTAAACAATGAGAACTTTGTAAGTAAAAGTGGATTTATTTGGTATCGGATCGATGAATTGCAACTTGGTGGACGGGCGCCGCCGGAGAGGAATATTTTGAGGAATGAGCCAGGACCTAAATCGTTTATTCGAAGACAAGTTGATGATGAATTGTACGCTTGGTCTTTACTTTTTGATCAAGTTATGCTTCGTAAAATCTGCGTCAATACTAATGATTGGCTTGTACATAAAGATATCAGTGATTGGCAAGAATTAAAAGTGGAGGAACTCGAATCATTCATTGCTATATTATACATTCGAGGAATTTTTGGGTACAGACGTACTGATTTACGAAGTATGTGGTCAAATGATTTCGGCATTCCCTTAGTATCTCGGATAATGTCACGAAATCGCTTCATCAAGATTCTCTCTTATACTCGATTCGACAACCCGAGTGAACGATCTCAACGACTGAACACAGACAAGTTTACTTATATTCGTGAGCTAGTGAATTATTTCGTCAAGAATTCTATTTCGGCGTACACACCGTCGGCGTTCCTTACGATAGATGAGCAACTGTTGCCGATGAAAAATCGCTGTTCGTTTATCCAGTTTATCAAGTCAAAGCCAGATAAATTTGGAATCAAACTTTGGCTTTTGGTTGATTGTGTAACCAAATATATCCTGAACTATTTTCCATATATCGGAAAAGAAGAGAGAAGCGGTCGATTGAGTGATGCTGTGATCGAAGAACTAATGAGACCGTATTTGAGAAACGGTCACAATGTAACCGCAGACAATTATTTCACCACCGTGAATCAAATGCAAGAGCTGTTGCAAAAGAACACAACCTACGTAGGAACAGTTCGAATGAACTCGAAAGATCTATGCAATGATATGAAAGAGACAAAGCCATTACACCATTCTCAGTTTTATCAGTTGGAAGAAGACAGCCGGATTATCGCCGTCTCGTATCAATGTAAGCCTACTCGCAATGTAGTGCTCTTCTCTTCGATGCATCAAGAAATTAGCGTCGATTCAAGTGAAAGAAAAAAGCCGAACATAGTTCTAACATACAATTCAACGAAAACTGGTGTTGATATTGCTGACTCCATGCTCCGAATGTACAGCTGTAAAGCCGCTACACGGCGATGGCCGGTTGGTGTCTTCTACGACTTGTTGGACAAGTGTGCTGTCAACTCCTGGACTTTGCATAAAGCATGCACTAGATCGTCAGCCACAAGGAAAAAATATATATTGAATTTGATCTTCCAGCTTGCGGGTATCTCGTCGAACATTTCTAGCCTAGATTTGCCAACATCTTCCCATCATGCTCAAACGAAATCGACGAAAAGAAAAAGATGCAGCATCGCAGGGTGTGAGAATAAAACAGGTTCTACGTGCAACACATGTGAAAAAAACATATGCGGTAAGCACTCACAAAAGCTTTGTATTTGTACAACGTGCATTTCATAGAGGCACTCCTATTTCATTTTATTGAAAAGATTTAGTGCGGAAGTGATTTGTTTTTTAAATCTAAAAATGCTCATATTTTTGGATTCTACTCTGAGGAAACTAATTGAATTGGGTATAAAATTTTGGATAATGAACATATAAATGTGTAATAGGAAAAATAGGAGAGTAAAGATTATTTGCAAGAAATACATGTAGGCCCCTACATATACATTGTATGTGTACATGCTATTGAAAACAGTCCTAAAATATAATTCGGAAAAGTATTTAGCATAGAAATCCGACACTATATAATATAAAAGGACTAGAACGGTCATTGACATTGAGAACAATAGAACTTCGTGGACACGCGCTGTCATGACAACGGTACCTAAACGATGGCGGCTTCCAGAAGTAGGTCAGGGTCAGTAAATCAGTTGTTTTCGGTATCTTTCAGATGTTCGCTCTTTACAGAAGCACCGATCATCAAAGAGGTAGAATGCTGTTGCTTCATGTGGATGTCAAAGAGAGCTACATAGATTTTCTGAATTGTCGGTTGAGTTGCATAATTCTCAGAAGTAATTCGTAAGTGCCTATCATATTTATTCGTGTTTGTATTTCTAAATTTAGTGTATACATTTTTTTGTCTGAATTCAGGCACCAAAATCCAGGAAATTTGTTCAATATACTACACTGCATTTCCTCAAACAGATAATGCAGCAAAATCAAAGCATCAAGTTTGTCAATGTCTCCTCAGGGGTTCCTCACAGCTCCTTATGTTAGTGAGCTGACATGTAGTCTTGCTTGCTTTCCCACAGACGAGACGAAAACTCTTCAATTTTATCATTTATGTTTCATTTGAAGGACAATCTATGTATTAGAATTTGGAGTCGGATGCCATATTGAAGTGAACAATGAATTCTCTAGGCTACAATTCCTGTAAATGAAGGTCAAACTATTCTTAAATTGGCGCTGTCATGAAAGATAAATGAACTCAGTCAGTCCTTTGACTGCATAGTCAAGGCAGTGGCTATTGCAACGGCTGATTCAGTACAATTTTGGTCTGACGACTATCACAGTAGTTGAGTCGGTGATAGCGAGTGTTTCATAAATATGTCTAAGAAAGGAAATAATCAAGAACATCATAAATAAGTAAAAGATAGAAATTCTCTACAATAAGTGAACCACTGAATAGAGATTTTAGTCATGTATAGTGTTTTGAAGTCTCCTGTAGCTGAGAAATATGATATGTGGTAAGACATGGAAATTGATTGGACCGGCTCAGCCTGTAAAATAGCTGCGCGGCCAAAATTGCACCGACTAAGTAATTGCAATAGCTTGAAGTCAATTGCAATGTTTTTCGAAGTCAAATAGTCAAATGCAGGCCTTTCTTACATATTGACAACATTACTTCGATATGCTATTTTAGCCCTTGCATTAGTCATGCTATCGACGGCATTTAGTCATGTTGTCTTCAATAATTTTGTCATTTGGCATGGAAATTTTAGTGCAAATTCAGCACGCCTAATGAAATGACGTACATCAACAATGATTGAAAATAAGAGCCAGATTTTAGCGATTAATGTTCTACAGTGAGTAGTGTCATTAGATTTTGGCGAATTCATCCATCAAAATTTGTGATATGTATCGCGCGCCTCGAATTTATCTTCCGAGCGGCGTTAGTTGTAGACATTGCTTGATTCATGAATAGAGAATTCATGACGAATTTCTTAATGCGTTTACCAGTTGACTGTCGCATGCAAACTGATAGACATGTGACGAGTGTCACCCACATCCGATGACCGAGCGGGATTTTCTGACAAGAACTGCATAGTGGAATAATGCCTAAAGTCCGAAATTCACTTTGTCACTACAGTGTATGCATGTTGAGATAACTGGCATGGTTGATGAATCTGGCGGACAGGTCTGCGAAGTGTTGAAGGAATAAACTTTTATGCAAACATGTGTTTCACTGCTCTCATTCTCAAGACGATCACTTGAGAGACGAAACGCATACAATTTGGCTAATTTTCTTGTCTTTTGACTAAAAACGGGTCATAATCATCACCACCACCTATGCCACTGTCTTGGTCATCGCTTGGATAATAGCTTTACTATATCGAATCATTTAACTTAGTTCCAAGTCATCAACATGATAGTGAATTAGCAGAACCTTCTCACAACCCTGCAACTCTTCTCCGCTGACTGCTGCTATGCAGTGAGCCATTAGCTTCAAAAATTGTCAATAAGAAGTCATGGAAGGTGATCAAGTGTTTTCTCAGGTCATGCGATTTGAAAAAAGATAAAAGTACTTGCACTAATATTAATTAAATTCAGCATGCAACTTTTTACAGTTGGTGTATCTCTTCCATAATAGGAGAAGTGCTATCAAACTCCGTTCACCATTTTTTGAAGTGACGTATTATTCACTCAATATTAAGATAAAAATTATGCATGTTGTACATATACAGTATTTGCCAGTTGTAAGTACATAAATTTGGTAACATATTGTCTGAAATACAGATAGCATGAATGCTTCGATGCATCGCAGTGGCTTCAATTTACGATATTTCTAGATATAGTCAAAATGTTGTTCTAATTCGAAATCATTGAATTACGATCACTTTTAGACAGAATGTACTCTGAAAAATATTCAGTCATTGGAATCATTTGAGACATTAGATTGCGGTAGGTCGCAAACGAAATAGAGACTAATTGGCTCGAAATTGGTCAGATAACATACCATCTCATAGATTCTTTGTCTTGTTTACTTCGGCGAAGTGGTCAGAACATACTCGACTATGCTTATTAGGAGTAAAGTCTTTCCATCCTGTGCTCCGACACCATTAATTGAACAAGGACATTTTTTGGGAATCTTTGGGACATTTTTGCAACAGTGAAGAGCTGATGCGGTTGCTTGGGTTGAATGAAGGTGTTGATAGTTTATTAAGGACAAATGGAGTGAGATGGTGTGGCCATGTTTTGAGGACGGATGAATGTAGTGCTTTGAGGAGAGCGCTGAATTTTGGGGGTAGAAGAAAGCGAGGACGACCTAAGAAAATGTGGAAGACGCAAGTGGAAGAGAAATGTCTTGGATAGGCCTGACGAAAAAGTACGTATTGGACAGAGGGAAATGGAGACGAGGTGTGAAGGCGATTGCGGCACGACATCCGGCCACCCTCGGACACGGGGAAATCACCGGATTAAAACTGGATAACTAACTAACTAAGTGGCGCCCTTCGATTCAGATAAAGTGCGACTCGAACTAATGAATTCAATCTCGAGTTCAATATTTTCCAAGTACCGATATCTTGAATTTGAGATTGCAAGTAGACCTATATCAGGTTCGTGTCAATTACTCATAAAGCGCAATTTATTGCATATGGTAACAGGTGTTCAAGAGGCTTGATGTCTGACAGTGGCCGATCTAATTTCGTAATTCCGTCTCTCTTCTTAATTATAGAAATATTTCAATTACGATTAAGGAACGATCCTTGTCTGCATAAATGCAATAAGAATGGTGTTTCACAAAATTTTATACTTTATTATCTCAAGTGAAAACAGTTCTGTTTATGAAAGTTTTAAGTAACCAGCTAGATGAAGCAAAGGCGTAGGAGATGAATCAAATTACCGGATTCTTGACTAAAACTGTGTGAAATAGCAGGTGGAAAGTAGGTAGAATTCCCCTATTCGACAGTGTTGTGAAAACATGCTTAATAAACTAGTTGAGCATTTGAAAAGCATGGACAGCCTATGAGTATGCAATACTCATAAAAAATAAAAAAACTCGGAGACGTATTCACTACGGCAATTAATGAAATTCATGAAAACAAGTGTTACTGTTTATTAAAATTTGTTGTATTTAGAGTCTTCTATATGAAACTACAATCACTTTTTCCTTCGTCGATTAATTGAAACTAGCAATCCTGCAGCGGTGAAAAGGAATTTAGTACATGATAAACAAAGCTTATGTAAGTCAATTCCGTAAAAAGCCTCTTACAATACGGAAGAATCCGCTTCATTAAATATATAGGAACCTAAAACAAAGTTATCACCGTGCACGATTGTACACAACACAATGCTCTACATTTCTCTTCACCTTGATCCAAATATTATTTGTGATTTCCCGGGACCGACAATAGTCCGATAGAAATGCTCATTTTGAAATAGCCCGCCGCACATAATTTGTTGCAAATTAATTTCAAATTCACGATTTCTGTATTCAGTATGAAAGTGGGTAGGAGGTCTGTATTCCCTTGTCCACTCCAAATAACACAATATTTTGTAACTAGTTGTTTAGATGCAGCATCAAGTTGACATAATTATTGACTTGGAGTAGGTGTTCAACATGCAGGCCTACATATGTGTTTAACACAGCTAGCATTCATGGATGACTGATAAACACAGCTATCAGTCATTTAATTAAAAGACAGTTCAAAGGTACAGTCACTTAGCATTGTGCATCTTCAAGACTATATAACTCACTGCCTTTCAGATGGCTTTCAATAATATGCAAGTTTGGGATTATGCTTAGCTATTCTGTCCTTAGTCGAGAAGCAGGAGTTGCTCTGACTGTGTATCTGACATAAGAATCGCGTGACCCTCAGTATACGCCGTTATTCCTCGACTACATTTTCCCCGATAAATTTTGGTTATAATTTGGCATCCCAGGAACTGCCATCAGCAAATTTGGGTTTAAGCTAGTTAATCTTGGTCATTGTACTGATAAGTTCGATTGCTATCGTTTTAATGACAGATTAAGTGTCGTTTGTTCATCACCGACCGTTGGTGTAGGCCTACTCCTTTCTGCCTCCATCATTTTTCCCTGTACCCACTGCTTGATGTTGTCGGTCCATCCTATTACCGTCAGTAGTAAGAAAACGGCGAACACTTGACCGGCGCCCCCCCACCCTCTGGAACGACAGAGTGTCGTGGTCGGCCGCCGTGGTGCTTCGAGTCTGACTCCCCCCCCTCTGGAACGACAGAGTGTCGTGGTGTGCCGGCCAAGTTGGTCCGAAAGGTTCGCTGACGTCCCCCCCCTCTGGAACGACAGAGTGTCGTGGTGGACTTGGGCGACCGCCAGGTTTTGTCTTGAGGCTATAGTGTGTGATGATTTTCGTGCAATCTGCTGAATGTTGGGTTGAAAATGGGCTGTTTCGAGTGAAAGCAGTGCTCGGATGTGAAAACGGAGGCCAGATTCGGATTCAGCGTGAAATTCTGCATCGGTATGGTGAGTTTCAAGTCAATCGGAGAGAAAAAGTTTCGCTGACGCCCCCCCCCCCTCGGCACCGACCTTCCAACTTTGCTTCTAGTCGACGGATTTTGTCGTGCAATAGCTCGTTTGAAAGCTAAGAGTGAGACAAATTCACTGAAAGAAACGGCTTGTTCATATCTGTCTTCGTTTAGATGTGAGACGCCATTTAAGATTTTGGGAGATTGTCGAAAAACGACAGAGTTAGAATTTTTGCGATGGCTGTGGGCTGTAGAGCCAAAACGAAGCATCGGATGGGAAAACGGAGGCCAGATTCGGATTCAGCGTCATATTCTACATGCAAATGGAGTATTTCCAGCTCAATCGGAGCGCTAGAACCGGAGATAGACGAATTTAAATATTTGGATGATGGGTATTACGTCATCAGCTGATCGCCACACACTATATAAGCTGGGAATCGACAGAGACTTGTCATTAAGACGAGAGATTGCCAACGGTAAGTCGTCTCTCTGAGCTCCGATGATAGCTTCGGACATTCCAAATTCCGGGTTTCTGTAAGAAACCGACTTAGAAAATTTCATTGCTGATATCAGCTAAGGCGTCAGACTTAGAGGTTAGCCAGGAGATTGCCTTCGTCTCGAGGCCATAAAAGACTCCAAAACTTTAAAGGCTTGTAACTTTGCTTCTACAAGTCCGTTTGACTTGATTCAAAAAAGGTTCGGTCGCTATTGACCTGCCCTAAGTGACAGACTACTTATAAAATTTCATAAGTAGTGCTAAAAAGTTGAAAAATTTAAATTCACTTTCTTTGGAGGTTTTCTGGGGTTTTCGACCCTGCTGAAGTCAATGAAAGCATTTTTAATGATGTCTGAGCCAGTCGTCTCATGGTATAAGGGGCTTTTCACTGAAAGCGAGCAAGTCACGGAGAGTTTTGCTGTAATATTCCACTGACAGGGTGTTCCTTCGGGACGGCGGACGATGCCGTAGTGATAAGTGTGGCAAGAGAGTGTGTCATAGTTTAGACCGTAACCGCTGGGACAACTCATGTCTCATGTTGGGCATTTGACACAGTTCTCAACGTAGCACTTTGAACGCCAATCGGTTGGGTCTTAGATATCTTGTCATGGGTGGCCTCTAAACATCTCCATTGCAAAACGCTGGTGAATCAAGCTCTCTACGGCTTGCTATCAAGCTGATCAAAGCAATAACTTGGGATGTTTCCTCAAGGTTTTCAAGTATGCTGAGTTCAAATCTCCTATCAGATTTCAAATTTAACTAAGTCTAAGGCAGCTTTGAGGGGTTAGATCCCAGCTACTGATCACTACTTTTGACTCGGCGTTGCTGTTACCACTTCGGGGCAGTGACAATGATGTCTTAAGCTGTAAATAGCGGGTATCGGGGAAGATCTCTCACTTCCCTAGTGATCAGTACAAGGCCTTCGGGCTGTCGACGGGATCGAGTGCCACTCACTACACTCAAATCTATCATTCTTCACTAAGTGTAAAAATCATTGTTTTCCGTTTTTCGCTTCAGAAATGCCGAAATACAAAAATGTCAAGACCAGTTTCAAACTGTGTCAATGCCGGAAGATATTCCGGGCTGACGCCTACAAGAAACACGCTTGCACTAACAAGAAACAGATAGGGGTCAGTCGCTACTATTGCGGAGCCCACAAAATCAGTCGCTTAAGTGAGCGGTTGGAGGATTGGCACTCACAACACAGCGAGTGTCAAACAGGAGAAGTAGGAGTAGAGTTCCCTCTTCGCCACTGAGCTCGTTCTTTGGAGATACAAATCGCCAACGGACCAAGGAACGGTATCACTCTTCACATGGAGCCGCTGACCTACAATCGCCATTGAATCGACCAACCTGTATCCTCGCTTAGTAGCGATGAGCTCGATAGTATCGGAGACTTAGTGAGGAGGAGGAGGAGGAGGGAGTGAGAGGAGGGCAACTATCGAGGGAGCGGACACGATCGCGAAGAACCCAGACGCGAAACCAACATCCTGGAATTGCATGCAATTGCGCACTTTTGTTTCGAGCGCGCCGGTGATCCGCCGAACGGGATCGACTTAAAGAAAGGGAGGTAGGAAGTTGAAGGAGGAGGCCCTTTCATACCAAGGCACAAGGCAAAGTATGATGACCTAAAAACGAGAGATGAGAGATGAGCAGGAGAGGATTAAGCGAGCGGAGCGGAGCAGTTGGAGCAGGAGAGGCTCAAGACTCTCGAGGGGAAAGCCAGAGAAGAGGCTTTGCTAGCAGAGAGGGAAAGTAGGGAGAAGGAGATACGAAGGTTGAAAGAGGAAGTGGAGAGACTCCATGTGCAGATGGCTAAAGTGGTCGAGACGAACCACGAGCTGCACCGTTCGGCGCAGCTGGTGGATCGCGATCGAAGGGTGCGTTCCAGCCGTCTGCACATCCCTATTAGAAAGGGGAGAGTATGAGAAACTCCTCTCTTGTACGAGCGTGAAGAGGGGAGAAATGCTACTCTCGGGTGAAGAAAGGGGTGGAGTGTCTACACTTCACCTTCAATCACAGTGATCCGATCTCGAATTTCCTTTATGAGGAAGCGTCCAAGAAGATCTCTAAGTAAAAATGACTAAATTAAAATGTAAGATGATAACTCACTACTTCTTTCTTTACAGACATCCAAGAGAAGCGACCACCCGCCCCGTTAGCGGAGCCGCAGTCGAAACAGCAAGCCTGAGTCCCTATCACACACCTCGAGAACGAACCACCGGCTCTCTTAAGGGCCACCATGGGGCAAGACATGATAGAACCTCCACGCGGTTTGCCCTGGGCAGTCTTCGGACTGGCGAATACTATCATTAAGTTGAATCTGCTTTCAGTCAACTTGAACGTTGCAAATGAAGTTCGGTGTAATACTTCCTTTCGACGGGCGTTCATGTAAAGGGCAGCGGTGAAACCCGTAGCTATGTATACCGCAAGGGACATTCGGCAATGGTCAATCTTGTTAAACCTCTCTGCGTCATGTTTGCAAGTGATTGCCTCTGTCTCAACGTAGTATGCATTCGCGCCAGGGCGACATTTAGCCAACTGTCGAAGGTTGCCTAAAACTTTCCATTGCATACGTTATGAGAACCATGAGTTCTACCTGTCTCTATCAATGAGATGAATTGATGAATGGAATGAAATGGGAGGACACTCACGTGCCACACGCAACATAACACACTTCTCTCTTCCGTAGTCTAACAAGCTCTTTACACATGGATCGCAGTCGATTGCTATCCCAGAATCATGTAAGCTATCTTAATTTTATTTAACACTATTTCATCTACCATTATCATCCATATGAAATGTTATAAGAATTGCAGTTAAATTAAGTGTGCTACTATTTCCAAATGAAAAAGTATACATGGTTAAATCATCCACTGAAGCCCCATTCAAGCAAGTCAGTATGAAAGCAAAGATAATACGAAATAAAAATTTATTATGGCATGTATTTCAAAAGGTCTTCATCGTCAATATCTTCCCAGAGTCTGGCTTCACATAGATCACAAAAACAGTTCACTTGCTTCAATCGTTCTTCTACCGCGAGCCTCACTTTGTCGATGTACTCCCACTCCGCCATAGTTCGTGGCTGGGAGTTAGGGGTGTACCACTCCCATAATTGGTGGAGGAATTTTGTGCTGGTGATCTCCATCACATCGTCAGTATCGTACTGGAGATACTTCCACCTCACGCCTGTTAAGTCGGGATACTCCTTCTCACATACACTCTCTTCGTCGTCCGCTGCTAATGACAACTTTCTGATATTGTCCAGTCGGTACACCTTCTCTACCTTCCCCTTCGTTGGAGCGTTTGGTGCAACGAGCGCCCTTGGTGATGAGCATGGAGAAGAGAATTTTGTATTCGGTGTTGTCGGAGGGCTTGTCATGTTGACTGTGAATAATAACTTTGAAATGTTTCCTAATTCTTAAGTATAAACAAGCAACCAATCAAAATCAACAGCCAATGAATGATGAATATGAAAGTATATATGTAAAGTGACATCCTCTGTCATTTCACTCTGTCTTTGAGACGTGGAAGTAAAGTGTTCTCTAGCGAATTCTATATTTGAGGCGTACAAGTGAACTGCTCTCTCGTGAATTCCAAATTTGAGTGAAGTCTCTATCTTGTTGAAGTATCAACCTTAAACTTGATTTCGTTGAAATGGTAAGTTAAGGAATTCATCAGTCATCTCCCTCAAACGTGTGGCTAATAGCATCTTCCTCAATTTCAGGCATCAACTTCATCACCAACGCCCTCCCTTCTTGAGGAAAGTTTAGAGTTGTTGAGTCAAGGTAGGTTGTAACAATACACTGAGACTTGAACAGAGATGATAGAATGATTTCTCTTTCAGGTGACACCAGTCCCATCTCGAGCGAGTCCATGTCAACATTGTCGCGGGAATGCAACGATCGGGAATGTGCTGACTGTGGGCACATCTTCACGAGGAAGCGTGATCTCGTCCGACACATCACGCGAAGTGTTTGTAGACCTAAGTCAGCATCAATCTCCGAAGGTGGGGATGATTCTGTTAACGATGTCTCCTTTTCTTGCGATTTATGCATTCAGTCTTTTGAGTCACATTTTGAACTATCTTCACATAGACTTCGACATACGCACAGTGACGATAGTTATACTAACAGCACCTCCTCTATCCGACTCTCTGAAGTGTCGATAAATAATTTAGTGAGGAACTACCAGATGGAATCCTCAGAAACCATTACTGACATTGAAGAATGGTTTCATCAAAATTCATCTTTGATTGTGCGCTCTTCAACAATTTAGTCAATTTTAGAATGAAGGCGCTCATCTATCTCAAAATAAAATATGTAAAAATCGACCACCATACTGGTCAAATAGTAGAGAGGTTGGAGTTTCACATACCCTCCTCTCCTGCAACCAAAATTGCAGACTGCGAGTCTTGGATAAATTTTCATATCCAAGGGTTAAAATTAAACATAGATAAATTTAACGAGCGTGATAGTGGACTCGTTTTTGATGGTATTGAGACCGCCTTATTTAAAATCAGTTTATTAGA
>CAJQUW010016502.1:0-15096 GCA_907163375.1 Prostheceraeus crozeri | reverse complement strand
CTATTGTATCGATAACAGTAGTAAGAAAACGGCGAACACCAGATAGCGCAAGATGGCCGCCGTCGTGTCTGAGTCCCCCCCCCTCTGGTCCGCCAGTGTCGTGATGTGCCGGCGAGGTTCCGCTGCCGTCCCCCCCCCTCTGGACCGTCAGTGTGTGAGCCTTGGGTGTCTGTGTCCGACCGCCTGGTGGACTTGGGCGACCGTCTAGGTTGACGTGGGCGACCGTCTAGGTTGTCTTGGTTAAACTGTGGGATGTTTTCGTGTGTAGTGTCCAAACGCAGCCTCGGATGTGAAAACGGAGGCCAGATTCGGATTCAGCGTGAAATTCTGCATCTGTATGGTGAATTTGAAAGCAATCGGAGATAAAAATTTTTCGCTGACGTCGCCCCCCCCCTCTGGACAGCTTGCTTCGATCTTGGCTTCTAGTGGACGGATTTTGTCGAGTGAGGTGTCATTTGAAAGCTAAGAGTGAGACAAATTCACTGAAACAAACGGCTTGTTCCTATCTGTCTTCGTTTACATGTGAGACGCCATTTAAGATTTTAGGTCGGAGCTCACCTGAAAAAATCCTAAGTGTCAGAGTGACTTTGTATGGGAAAAATTAAAAATTTTCCAAAGTGTGGAATTTCGACCTGGGACCTTTACCAAAGGTTGTTTCATCAAATTTCGCTGACCCCCCCCCTTTGTTCTAACTTTGGTTCTAGTGGACGGATTTTGTTCGTTCGACTTGCATTGGAAAGAGGATGAAACACTGCTCGACCGCATTTTTCGTTGCGAGTCAATCGGAGCAGCCGTTCAAAAGTTAGAGCGGTTACAAGATTTTAGGTCGGAGCTCACCTGAAAAAATCCTGAGTGTCAGAGTGACTTTGTATGGGAAAAATTAAAAATTTTCCAAAGTGTGGAATTTCGACCTGGGACCTTTACCAAAGGTTGTTTCATCAAATTTCGCTGACCCCCCCCCTTTGTTCTAACTTTGGTACTAGTGGACGGATTTTGTTCGTTCGACTTGCATTGGAAAGAGGATGAAACACTGCTCGACCGCATTTTTCGTTGCGAGTCAATCGGAGCAGCCGTTCAAAAGTTAGAGCGGTTACAAGATTTTAGGTCGGAGCTCACCTGAAAAAATCCTAAGTGTCAGAGTGACTTTGTATGGGAAAAATTAAAAATTTTCCAAAGTGTGGAATTTCGACCTGGGACCTTTACCAAAGGTTGTTTCATCAAATTTCGCTGACGGCTTTGGAATCAGCTTGATGTTATTGTCCAATGAGGATCATCATCCAATGAGAATCAAGCATTTCTTTATAAATAGCGAGCCTTCCACAGTGAGAATCATTCCATCGTTGAATCACACGAGTGACGGACGCACATTTTCTCTCTCTATTCTATTATCCAACTTAAATGGTAAGTCGCTACTTCCCTCCCTCTCCTCCCTTGAACGTAAACTTAATACAATCTTTTTTCATTTTCAGGCATCTACTCCATCTGCTGCACTAGTAGGACAAAATGACGGTCAAACGTTACAAGGTTCGCTCCGATCAGATCATCTACAACTGAGGCCAGTGGAAGAAACAACCAAGGTACATAATCCTACACCGCTACAGCGTAAATTTAAACAAGTCTTGCGTTATGACGATCATAGCGTAGTACTCCAAACGGGAATGCTCCCTTCCACGGATGTCAAGATAATGCGCAATCAGTATGGGGACTACATACTGATCCCCGTGAGTATGTACATTCGCCGCCAACTCGATATTATTGAGGAGTACGTGACATTAAATATGGACATTCCTACTCCTCTTGCTCAAGAGTGGAAAGCGAGAGATGACAAGGATACTCCCTATAGAAAGATTTGGGATGGTAACCAAATTTGCCTACCGTATCACATTGGTGTACTTACTATAAGAAGGAGGGAGATCATTCAACAATCATCACATGCGACGAGCTCGGAGAAGGTACTTGGGATATCCTTTTCAAAGTGAATGGACTATATTATGGTCAGCACAAAGATAATAAAATAGCCTCTCTCTCCATGCATATGGAATCCATCCTATATATTCCAAAACCAGCCAGCGTAGATGACATAATTGATCAAATCCTCAACAGCAGTGGTACGAAGCGCAAGTCGGAGAAGAATGCTACATCAAAACGCAAATCAAAGAAGGAGAATTACTAGTCCTTTCCTAACTCTACCCTATGACAATTCGCTTATGTGCTTTGAGTGTCGTAGACGTGGTCTTATTAGATACATTTTACATCTTCGTTGCCATCATATCATTTGTGTATTTTGTCGTGAAAAGCATCGATGTAATTCTTCATTTTGTAATATGTTATAGAACGCTTCCTTAGATGTGTAAATTTCCGTTTTAGGCTTCTATCATCATTTTTATGGATTGTGAGGGTGAACCTGTACAGGAGCTCAGTGCTATTGCTATGAACAATTGGACATATCAGATTGTTAGTGTCTATCATCAACATGCCAACTGCGATCCCAATGTTGATCAATGGGCGAGAAAACACATTCATGGACTTAATCTGAAATATTTGCAAGACTATGGCTTTTCTTGTGAGAGTGCTCTTCTTATTGACTTTAAACGATGGTTAGCTGCTTTCAATGTTATACGCATCTTTTGTAATAATCCTGGTAAGGAGAGGAAAGTATTTCCCAATCTAATCATTGATGATATTTTGCTCCCGCCTTGGGATAGTAGAGTGAATCAACATTATCATGAAGTCACGAAACGTTTTAAGGATTTGTGTGTTCCTATTTTGTCTGTTCGTTGTAGTAGCTACGTTCATAACCAATGCTTCTTTCCTCCTTACCTCAACACTGCCAAAGTCCTGTATGGTTATCATTGCTCGCTGTATGATAGTTATCAGCTGTATCTATTTTATCTCTTTCAAACCATTGATTTATAATGCATGCTTGTTACCGTTATTCAATAAATGTTACTATGAGAAGAGTTGTTGTTTTCATGCAATGGATGGGTTAGATAAAGGGCGATCATGTCTTTCTCAAACGACTGCGGAACATTACGTTTTCATAGGCAAAGTTTAAAAGGAGCTGTTCAAGATTATGTGATAAATTTTCATAAAGATGAGACTGACATCGAAGCAGTGCTCGATGATGCTAGCACTCTATTTCTAGAGTTAATGAATACATTCTCTGATAGCATTGTCATGGCGCGATTAGTTGCGAAAATTAAGTTTAGTCATTTTGGAAAGGAAGAGGTGGAAACTCGCTCTTTCCATTTTACTTCTTATTCAATGGAAGTGGTAGATCACCCCGAAGAATTTTTTAAAAGACATATGATAAAAATTGCTGAACGTCTTAACGCATTTAACCATCATGGTAGCAGTCTAGTGATTGAAGCGATTTCAGATATTCACATTCAACTTTCCATAAAGAAAAATTGAAAATGCAGTGGTACTTGATTGTAGCACAACTGGTTTTCGAGCTATGTCTGCTCACTCTCGAAGTATATTCCTTCTGTACATGCGTCTATTATTTAGAAAAGGCTAGCAAATTCATATCTTCAAAAAGACTTGCTATAGACATCAGTAACGGTGAAACTATGTGTTGCGATGTATGTAAACGAAAGGATGGAAATGAAAAGCGCATCTTCAAGAGATGTAAGCATGCTTTTTGTCAACGCTGTTTCATACGTAATTGCATTCAACTTTGCCAATGTAACCACTGTGATATTGCTCATTTCGAGTGTCACTTATGCCGCAATAGTTAGTACCTATGCAAATGTGGTAAAGATAGGTTTTAGCAAAGACTAACACGGAAAATGGCGAAACGTAAAATGACGAAACGTAAAAGTCAAAAGTTTTCTTCAGCCATTCAAGCTCTCCGACGAATGAAAGCAAATCAGCGATACAATGCTATACGACATGCTAACGATAAATTCATTTGTGAAATTATTTCTCATGTGAGAAAGTTGAGGACGAAGAAATTAGCACCAAAACAACGAAAGTTACTTAAGCGATATGCTACAAAATTGCGTTTCATCTCCAATCCTAAAGTCGCCCTTCAAAGAAAGAGGAAAACTCTAACACAAAAGGGCGGTTTCCTTTCAGCAATACTTCCAATGATAGCTCCTGCCGTGGGCAACCTATTGGGAAATATCTTTGGCTCTAAGCGTTAATTATGCAAATGTTGAGTCTCAAAGTAATAAAATGGATTTCAGACTTCAATGCGATAAAGTTCTGACTGTATCAGGTCCATCTCATGCAGGTAAAACTGTTTTCACGCTGAATTTATTGGATAAAAGAAGGGAGTTGTTTAAGGAACCTATCAATCGAGTGATTTGGTGTTATGGTATTTATCAACCGTCGCTGTTTCAGGAATTGCAAAGTCGCAACTTTATTCGACATGAAGGAATTATTCCAGTGGATAAACTTCAGTCTAATGATGTTGTTGTATTGGATGATTTATTAAAAGAAAGTAAGAATTCAAAAGATGTTACAGATATGTTCACTCGCGCAGCACACCATAAAAGGTGTTTTATCATCTATATTACACAAAATTTGTTTCCTGATGGAAAAGAAGCTCGTACACGAAACCTGAATACACACTATTATGCTATTTTCAAGAATCCGCGAGATAAAAGTCAATTTGAAATTTTAGCGCGACAAGTTGCACCCAGAGGATCAAAAGCCTTAATTGAAATTTTTCAAGCAGCTACTGAAAAACCATACGGTTACTTATTCATTGACTTTACGCAAGAGTGTCCGGAAGAATTTAGATTTCGAAGTGATATTTTGAAAACTCCCATGATTATCTACAAACTATGAGTTCTTATTCTCGCATGATTGTTATTCCTCAGGATGAATATGTACAATTGACTGCCATGCAGCAAGTAAAGCAACCTCTTGCAAATCAAATGTATAGGAAAGAAATAGATTATCAGCAAAATGTTCACATCAAAGATCCACATCGTGCTGTATTATTACAATCGGAAACTGTTGAGCAATTGAAAAACTTGAAGAATAAGATGCGTGACTCTGTATCGACTGCTACACCTTTAGCATCTCGCGCACATGCCATATCTCTTTTCAACAGTATTGAACCCCATCTCAATGTAAATGATAGAGGAGAAATCATTACAGATGAAAATAAAGTGATTGATGCTTCACGTTATGAAGACTTGATTCAGTATGCGACACGTAGAAAGCGCCGTCAGGGCTATGTTCCACCTGGTTGGTCATACTTTCTTAAACTATTGAAAAAGCATAATGTGCCAAAATTTGCTTTAAATAATGAGACATTGAAAGAACTTGATTCAACAGTGGCTACTACTCCAATGCTTCAGGCGATGAAAATGCCAACAAATTGGTTTAAGACGTCACCTGCTACATCCCCTCCCACACTCACTAAGCAAACAAGAGGAAGAACTCGACGTAGATCTACATCGCCACTAAAACTGGTAAAAGGAAAACGTAAAACAGCTCCTCCTAGGAAATACATGTTCTCAGACTATTAATATGAAGCAGATGTGTTGCTTGCCATGTAATGAGCCGCCAGAGGTGAATGTCGTTGTCACTTGCACTTGCTGCGCCAGCTCTCATAATGAAACCCCTAAGCAATGTGAACACGATCGCAAAACCGCTAAAGCTAAATGCTGCAGTTGTTGTAAATGTAGAAAGGCAAGAAAGAAAAAAGATGAGAAGGAGGAAAAAGAGTCAGCCGTCATCGACTGAACGTTTGAAGTCAATCTATTATGATGTAAAACATCCGGCAGGATTTGCATCTATCAAGAAATTATCAAAAGCGAGTGGTCTTCCACAATCACAAGTGAAACGATGGTTAAAGGGTCAGCTACCTATACACTCCACAAACAAGCGAAAAAGAAGTACCGCACCCGCCATTATATTGTTCATGACATCGATGAACAGTGGCAAGCAGATTTGTGCGATGTTGCCTCCATTTCAAAACATAACTCGGGCAATAATTTTATTTTAACCGTCATTGATATTTTCTCGCGTTATGCGTGGGCTCAACCTTTAAAACTAAAGAAGGGAAAGGAGTAGCAAAAGCATTCCAAACAATTTTTCGAGAAGGTCGCATTCCAAAAAGAATTCAGAGTGATCAAGGAAAAGAGTTTGAAAATCAGCATGTGACAAGATTATTTGAGAGCCATGACATTGAGTTGTTTAGTGTAAAGAGCGCTTATAAAGCTGCACTCGTTGAACGTTTTAATCGCACATTAAAAAATCGCTTGTGGCGACATTTTACTGCCAACTTGACACAAAATTGGACAAAGGTTCTACAAGATACACTCCATGCCTACAATCACTCTATCCATCGTTCTATTGGACTCAGACCAGTAGATGTAAATGCTGACAATGTAGATAAAGTGCGCGAATCATTCCAACGTAAACGCACTCATGTGAAAAGTGATGTGAAAATTGGCGATAAAGTTCGTATCTCAAAAGTGAAAAGTGTTTTTGCTAAAGGGTACCTTCCGAATTGGACAGAGGAGGTATTTACAGTATCAAGGATTAATCAAAAAGACTCTCCGACCACCTACAAGTTGAAAGATTACGATAATGAAGAAATTGAGGGTAGCTTTTACCGCGATGAGATTGAGGTAGTCACTGAAAGTGAAACATATTTGGTAGAGAAAATCATTCGATGTAAAAAACGGCAAGGTGAAGAATGGTGTCTTGTTAAATGGACTGGTTATCCTTCAAGTATGAACTCTTGGATGCGTCGTGCCGACATCTTTCATCTAAGTGATCGACAGTGATTCATGCAAAGTTGTAACTAACAATGTTTAGGGTTTGAGCTATGAATCCAACTGCCTCATTTTATTCACGACCCTCCTATGTAAGTGGCGGAGGACAAATTTACATCGGTGCTCGCCGCCAACGTGGAGGTAGCATACTTGGTGCACTGAAATCTGTTGTAGCACCTCTCATATCCAATGTCGGTAGATCTTTAAAACGAAATGTTTTAAGTAATGCCGTTGGCTTTGCTGGTGATGTTGCTAGTGATCTTTCCAGAGGTAGAAGTTTTAAGAGCAGTTTGTTGAATCGTGGGAAGGAACGCGGTTTAAAAACATTGAAGCAGACCATTGCTGGTGTTACTCAAGGAAAGAAATCACCTAAACGAATGAATAAAGGAAGGAGGAAACATCGCGGAGCTGGTAAGGTGCGATCTTCAGTCAAAAGGCATTCACGCAAACGTCGCAGAGGCTCTAATCATTCATCAGGCGCTAAACGACGACGCTGCTATAACTTCTAATCATGGAGTGTAAAACTTCCGGTTTTTGTTTGTTCGATCAACAAGCCATACAGACAGATATTCTTAGTTCAAGTATTGTAGATTATCATCCTCGAACAGCTGAGAATGCTGGCCCCATTGAATTTGTTATTCCTGGTGGTAGTGATGACTACATAGATTTGAGTTATGCGATGCTTGATTTGAGGTTTAGAATTCAGCAAGCAGATGGAACTGCTATTGACGATGCACATAAAGTTGGACTGAACAATTTACCATTGACTACATTACTTCGTGATGTTTCTCTAACGATTGGAGAGCAGCAAGTGGAAGGTGGTCAAAGCGATTATCCCTATAAATCATATTTCAATCATGTATCACAGTTTCATCCAGCAGCACAAAAAAGTCATATGGAAGCCATGGGATGGTACAGAGATGAAGCAGGAAAATTGATGTTGAAACAAACAGTGGCTTTGTAAAGCGATCTGCTATGATTAAAGATAGTAGAGTATGTCAGCTATATGGTCCGCTGAATTTAGACTTCTTTAGACAGTCAAAGTTTTTACTGTGTAATACCAGCATGCGACTCAAGCTGACATTGAATAAGCCTGAATTTGCGCTGAATGCATTTGCTAAAGTTGACAATTTTAGAATTCATGTGGAAGATATTGCACTTTACATTCGTCGAGTAGTACCGAATCCAAGTGTCATTAGAGGGCATGCTGAAGGCCTTAACCGCCAAAATGCCATTTACCCCATTCAGCATACAAAGCTTCTCACCTTTACAATTCCGAAAGATCAAAAGAGTTTCATGAAAGATGGCCTCTTTCCATCGGAAGCACCGAAGCTCCTCATGGTGGCAATGGGTGAAAATGATGCATTTAATGGTAATATAAAGAAGAATCCTTTCAATTTTAAACACAATCAGTTAAGTGAAATTGCTTTACGTGTAAATGGTGTGAGTCATCCTGGTCCACCCTACAAACCAGATTTTGCTTCAGATCAATTTATGCGCAGTTATGTTGATTTTATGGATGTTTTTGGCTTTTACCAACGGACTGACTATGAAAGAGTTTAAGAGTGGATATACTATTTATGCATTTGATTTGACTGCTGACAGCGATATTAGTGCACCCTATCGTCAAGCGAACGTGCCTCATAATATTCGTTTGGATTTAACGTTCAAAAGAACACTACCTGAGACGATCAATGTATTAATTTATGCAGTCTTCGATTCAAATATTGAAATTACAAAGTATCGTGACGTGATTCTTCAGTATAATCGTTAATGAGTTGGTTGACTGCTGACGATATTAAGACTAAAGTGCAGCGTAATGCAGACGAAGCGACGTTGAAAGCTTTCGATAATGTCTATTCACTCGATACCTTACCACCTGCAGTAAATCACTATCCCATCTTTATTGTGCTAAACACTCATTCGCAGAATTTAGGCGGTGAGCATTGGAAAGCGATCTTTATTGAGGAGAAGACCGACGTGGTGAACTATTTGACTCTCTTGCTCAACCTCCAAATATACCAACACAGCAGTGGTTGAGAAAACATACGCGTCAATATCAGCGAAATGAACGCATACTACAACATCCACTTTCATCAACGTGTGGTGCTTTTGTACTGTACTTCATCTTAAGACGTTTACATGTATCTCGATTTGCATCTGTTATTCAAAACTTTTCATGTAATCCATCCTC
Organism: Prostheceraeus crozeri; assembly: GCA_907163375.1. Taxonomy (NCBI): domain Eukaryota; kingdom Metazoa; phylum Platyhelminthes; order Polycladida; family Euryleptidae; genus Prostheceraeus; species Prostheceraeus crozeri. Next base: position 6,162 of record CAJQUW010016502.1, on the reverse strand, counting down.
TAATGAAAAAATGATTTGTAAGTTCTATCATGATTTGAAAAAAAAACATCATGTTGGAAAAATTGTTTTTTATTTTACAATCCGCTGGGTACGTACATACTCAATGAGATAGTCTAGGATCATATTTGCTTGTACATGAGATTTTAGTCCAGTAATGATCACTTTACTATTATGAAAGATTGCCACATGCACAGGTAACCAACAACTAATGAGAGCTGCAGGAAAAAGTTCGGGTTCATAACACAAACTGTAACTGCTGGTACGAATCTTCAAAAATGATAGACTGTCACTCAATTGAGTAGAGATCACCATATTGTCCACAGTCAGATTCGACATCACACACCTCTCCCTCTTCCATATCCGACGTAGTAGTCTTTGTAGCTCTAAGCGCATTGACTGCGCCGATGAATGAGAAAGGGCGCCGAGAATCTGTACAGTCCCATTTGGGAAGAGTTGAAGATTCCGTGAATTGTTCATCTTCACCACTAACATTTGAGGACGACCCGGGTAATACTTGCTGTTTGGAAGCTGTTGGTGTAATGTTGTGAGATCGATTTTGGTGTAGAGTCTGAAGCGACGGAGAATGTTGACGATGGTGTAGCGATGGCGCTTCATGATGAAAGAATGAGTAAATTGAGCGATGTACCTTCCTTTTATACTTTTCCCAACTACCTTGATGAAATGTGAAGTTAGTATGAAGTTGGGAATGATAGAGTTGAATTCGCCGATTGTTGACGCGCAAACCAGATGCGATTTCCAATACGTGAATGTCTTTTCATATAGAAGTATTTTAAATCCTTCATGATATGATGTAGAGATTGAAAATGGCGATAAGATAAAGCAAACTCTCTTCTCACATTTCCAGTTGAATCTTTGAAATAGACGTTTCGATCATGATCCGTTTCAATACGTTGTAGGGAATCTAATTTCCAACTCATGGTGCGTGATAGTCATGTCTGATTAAGATTTGCATAGTAGGGCGATGAACTCACGACGAATAAATGTCATGATGGAGCGATGTATGTATCTTCTATACTTCTCCCAATTGTATTTGCGAAATGAGAAACAGTTTGCGGAATGAGAATGGTAGATTTGAATTTCATTTCTGTAATGTTGAAGCCAAACTTGATCACCCAGGGAGATGAATCTTAATGTTTCTAAATATTCCAAATCCCTCATGATATCATTGAGGTTGACAAATTGTCGCCATGTTAATGTAATTCCTCTTGATGTATGACCATGAGAATTTTTGAAATGTACGTTTCCATCACGATCAACTCTGATATATTGTAGAGAGTCCAAAATCCAAGTCTTCATGATGTTATGCAAAGTTGCAGATTAGCAATATAAAAATGTCGTTTTATCATATTTTGCTTAGCAATGCGGCTACAAAGAGATTTACTAGTAATCGAGCCGCACTCTTTTCTACTCCCATTGATCATGCACAACAGCTAAATGGGAATTGGGAAGTGGGTGTCACTCAACTTGTTTATAGCAACTGTGTCTATACTTTTGATCATGAGGTGATGACTATTAATATGAGACGTCCAGCTGCTTACCAATGTGAAAAGGGCTGCCGAGTATACATTCCACAGTGGCCAAAGAAAGATCTCTTATCATGTAAAAAGTTTATATATGATTTCTTGAATAAAGCGTGTAAACATATTACCCAATTTACTCCACACAATGATGATTATACTTATATACATCATGTAGTTGAGAAAGATTGGATTGTTGGTTTAAGTCCAAGTTTAAGAAATGATTTAGGTTACCTCGCTAGCGCCTTGACAAGCTATGATAATTTTAAACGTTAATTACCACATAAGTGCTCATAAAACAGTTAATATATCGAGAGGAGCTTATTATGTAGATCTTATTCCAAAAAATGAGAAGACGTTGGTGAAGAAGATTGTGATTAAGCCAAGAAAGACAAACATGACTCCTGAAACATTATTGAAGAAATTTAATTATCTCCTTCGAGTTGATGGTAAACAAGTGGCAACATTGACTTATATTAAATCATCTAATCATATTGCAATAAGTAAATTAAATGATGATGATCTAGTATTAATTTGTTCAAAAGATTTTCATCAGTTCTTGCGACATCATTCTGCAGCTGTTCATGGAAAATCTAATATGCAAACATTTACCATGTGAAAGGTCAAATCAATTTGATACAGAATGGAGCGTATCTTTATACAGAAAGTGTGTAGAGCCTTTTTGGTGGTATCTTACATGAAACAAGAGTGCTGATGCCTCGCATCATTACTTCAGTTAAATTGGTTGTAGATTATTTAAATGAAGTGATTAATGACCAACATATTTCATTTTCTGAAAAAGAAGGTACTTTGTCTCTCACTATAAGTGGAAAAGGTATTGAACTAATTATGGATAAAACTCTAATGGACATTTTGGGTTTTGACCAAAATATCTTTAAAAGTGGTACTGTAACCAAAGCTAGCGCAGACATGTCGCTATCGCGTCGTAATAACTATTTTCAGATATATTCCAATATTGGTGAAGATGTACGTGTGGGAGATGTTGAAGCTCCATTGCTAGCAATGATACCATACCAGCCAACGAGCTGCAGTATTTTATCTGAGCATACTTTCAAGAAAGTGCATTATACAAAGCTGAAATCAAACTACATCCCACAAATTGATATTGCCATTTATGACGATGCTGGTGCGTTGATTCCTTTTCATAAAGATGCTGTGACAAGTATCACACTCCATTTCCGAATGAAGAGTTAATGCAAACGTATGCTAATATATTTTTCCAATGTGAATAATATGGAAAGTGAAAATAAGGACTCGTTTCTAATCTACTTGCCCAGTAATGCTTCTATGAATAAATTTCCCAAAAATAAACCATCAGACTATCGAGTAGAATTAAATCGCCCACTGCAGTTAGAAGGTGAATGGGAGGTTGGCGTTTCTAGTATTTGCTATGATAGCAATATTCAGAATGTGAATGATTTGGAAGAAATGATATTGACTCCTCGCACCCATGATGGAATAACGATGAATAATGCATTTCAGTTCCCATACAATTTAACATCAGATGGAAAGTGGAACTATGAATGGATTCAGATAAAATCAGATTCTTATGAGCCATTTGGGAATGAGAAATTTATTAAGGCATTCAACAGTGGTAATACTTCCATCATGAAGAATAAAAATCAGAAAGCTTATGAGTTTACTATCTATCATTGGAGTGGGAGACAGTTCCTCCGCTTTCATTCTTTTACTAAAGGTCTTACGCTGAGGTTGGATAGTGAATTCTATCCGCATCTCGGTTTTGGTCATGGACTACATCTAACGTCAATTGCTACTGCAAATGTTAGAAAAGTTTATTCAAATCGAATCAACAAATTTCATTATAGATTTAAAATATTTGATGAAGATGTTGTAGAATGCGAAGAACGCATCATTTTGAAAAAGCGTGGTGTTCAACCTTTATCACTTATTGAGTTAGTAAAACGATGGAATGAGACTGTGGGTAAGAAGTATGGAGAGAAAATTATGGCGGACAAAAATAAGTTGGTTATTCAGAAATATAATGACAAACTTACAGTTTATTTCTCTCCAACCTTGCGTCATTTTGTAAGACATTATACACCTATTATTGGAAGCGGTGTGGTATATGCTTCTCATGAATATCACACTAAAGCTGATTCAGTTAATGATGAATGGTGGGTGGACATCTATGGCGATCGCATCAAGAAATTTTACCAGTCTTATGAAGAATCTAAAGTTGCTATCAATATAATGCCGCGTCTATATCATACAGTTGAAAGCTTCATTCATGTAGTAAATCCTTATATACAACAGAAGTTGAAGCATGTGATGAAAAGTAAATATGATGTAAAGACACACCACATTTCGTTTTCAATTGAAAATCAACGCGTTGTTCTGAAACTGGGTGTGACATTCAATGTCAATTGAGTAAAAATTTGAAAAAACTCTTTGGTTTTTCAATGCTACAAACTGTGTTTGCTGCTGCGCATACGATTGGTATAGAAACACCAATGACACTTGATAAACATGAACAGCACCTTTACATTCAAAGTGATTGATTCTACCTATTTCTGTTGGTGAGAAAAAAAGAATAATTTTACGTGATTTCATTCATGATAAAGACGCTTTCATATGGAAATAGTCGAAGAAGATGTTTGAATCTATTTTCTATCATCCCGTCGTCCAAAACAAACTATACCTCTATTGCTATCAAAATTACCAATGGTTTACAAGAGTGCAACCGTTCCATGTGAAAGATACTAAATCCCTCATAACGTTAGTGTTTCGGAAAACAAAGTGAAGTCTTTATACAACATTTTTTGAAATATGTACATGAATGTGAAGCAATAGACTTTATACAACATCCACTGAAAATATATACATGAGCGCACTTCAATAAACATTGTTATATACAAAAATGTCTTTTTTACTTCGTGATGGGTGGAAAAATATACCGGGATAGGAAAAATGTCTTTCAGTGGAAAAGTCATCACAATGGGGAATGTACAAGATGGTGGACACTATTCACAAGGAAAGAAACAATCTCATGCGAGATACATAAAAAACAACACAAATGTTTAATCTACAGAAAATCAACATTGACAATAATACTAAGTTAAGGCCTGATCAGTAGACCTCTAGATATGCTAAGACGTCTCCTGAATGTAGCGGTGGTAGTGTGAGGTTTTTTTTAATTCTTTTGGGTGGTGGTTATGTTTTTGTGTCAGGATGTCCATGTGGAGAAGATATGTTGTGTTCTAGCCAGCACCTCTTATCCTCCCATGCTGAAAGCGCCCGTTTCCTAAAAGTGATGAAGTTTTGATCTTCATGCGACTTAGATTTTTAAGATTGTCATATTGACAAACGTTATATTTTTATTTCTAATAGGCTTTCCTGAAATTCTTATGTTTCATGTTATGAGGACCAATGGATTTTGATATGCCTTTAGCGCGCTTAATGCTATCAGTCACTATCTTTAATTTTCATAGAAATACATTTTAGGGCGGAGGAGAATCATTTCTGCTATCTCCTTCTTGCTGATCTCATCCTTAAAGCAGCCACGTTTTGCCCCTTACTTTTTGAGTGGAGTTGAAGTTTAGTGGTATAAAATGATTTGCCAGGATAATTTTGAGTGTATCAAAATATCTTTTAAAGATTTTCCTACTTCATTAAAATTTATATAATCTTTTTGAGTGACGTGTTGTAATACCTAAAAAAGTAAACTATCTGTGTCAATCCCAACAATATTACGAACCTCTTGTTACGAGAGGACACGGTTTGTAGTATTTTTAGAAGAGTTGATTACATTTCAAGCTTGGGAGTAATCTAGAACAGCTTGACCCAATAGTAGATGGGTTTGCACAACTCAGAACTTCAGATCTTTTTTCATTTTAATATCTACAGAGATCCTCATCGATTATGTCTCTATCGATGAATAGAGGTGATGAGATCAATTTGTGATACTTTTGATCATCATTAATAGTTGTGTAGTGTTAAACGTTGCTTTCTAACATCCTCCATCGTAACCGTCTTACCAAATAGACTTGGTTTGTTCTTATATTTATAACAAAGTCTTTTCAAAATTTATTTTGGGCCTAGTGCCACGTTTTCTGACTGTTATATCTATGTAGGGGTTTGAGGAAGGCTTTCTGTCTAAATTTAATAATGCGGTGAAGTCTTTTTAAAATCATACCCATTTCTAAATAAAATTTTAAGATGCTAAAGTGGACTAGATAGTTTTCTGTTATCATAATTGAGTGAGTAATAAGTTTAGCGGCAAGGCTTATACTTGGGTTGTCCACATGATTCTAAATCTGTATGAAATTGTTTCATAAAGTCGGAAAGACAAACATATCTTTCACTCACTTCACCCTGATTCGGTGTGGCGAGTGGAAAAATCTGTACGGATTTATATGTTTAATATTATTTGGAGTAGATTAGATCTATTCTCGCGAGATGAAATAATATCCCCAATCTACTTCAGTCTTGGAATTGCTAGTATGTTGGAAGGGTTGGAGAATGTTGAATTTCGCACTATATCTAACCAGCTAAACTCAGAGTGAGCATGTAGAGGTTTGGATAATGAAACTACCATACAAATTATTTTGGTCATAATACTCCCCCCCTCAGATGAGTCCTGGTC
>CAJQUW010016501.1:17500-31202 GCA_907163375.1 Prostheceraeus crozeri | reverse complement strand
TGTAAGATGACGTTACTCCCGAGAATGAACCATCGGCTCTCTTAAGGGCCACCATGGGGCAAGACATGATAGAACCTCCTCGCGGTTTGCCCTGGGCAGTCTTCGGACTGGCGAATACTATCATTAAGTTGAATCTGCTATCAGTCAACTTGAACGTTGCAAATGAAGTTCGGTGTAATACTTCCTTTCGACGGGCGTTCCTGTAAAGGGCGGCGGTGAAACCCGTAGCTATGTATACCGCAAGGGACATTCGGCAATGGTCAATCTTGTTAAACCTCTCTGCGTCATGTTTGCAAGTGATTGCCTCTGTCTCAACGTAGTATGCATTCGCGCCAGGGCGACATTTAGCCAACTGTCGAAGGTTGCCTAAAACTTTCCATTGCATACGTTATGAGAGCCATGAGTTCTACCTGTCTCTATCAATGAGACGAATTGATGAATGGAATGAAAGGGAGGATACTCACGCGCCACACGCAACATAACACACTTCTCTCTTCCGTAGTCTAACAAGCTCTTTACACATGGATCGCAGTCGATTGCTATCCCTGAAGCATTCTGATTCGCTGTTGAGCAATTCATTGTTGAAAACCCTATATAAGCCAGAAGATTGTAGCGCTTCTCATTCAATTTGAAGTCACGATGGAAGCCACATCTGCCGACAACATTCCCGTCTTCATCGATGAAGACAACGCCATTCCCGAGTTCGTCATCCTCGACGAGTGGGATGAGGATGAGAAGAAGGGGAAGATCAAGAGGCTCATTTGGACGGTGAGGTTGTGGGACTCGAATACCACTCGCATCCGAAGGTGTCAGATGCACCAGCACGGCCTTAGGCGGTATAGGGTTTTTAGACTACCTAACCGTTCATACCCCTTGGACTATCAAGCCAATAGTCAACCTAATCCCTGAGAATGAACCATCGTCTCTCTAAAGGGCCACCATGGGGCAAGACATGATAGAACCTCCTCGCGGTTTGCCATGGGCAGTCTTCGGACTGGCGAATACTATCATTAAGTTGAATCTGCTATCAGTCAACTTGAACGTTGCAAATGAAGTTCGGTGTAATACTTCCTTTCGACGGGCGTTCATGTAAAGGGCGGCGGTGAAACCCGTAGCTATGTATACCGCAAGGGACATTCGGCAATGGTCAATCTTGTTAAACCTCTCTGCGTCATGTTTGCAAGTGATTGCCTCTGTCTCAACGTAGTATGCATTCGCGCCAGGGCGACGGCGACATTTAAGCAACTGTCGAAGGTTGCCAAAAGTTTCCATTGCATACGTTATGGAGCCATGAGTTCTACCTGTCTCTATCAATGAGCGAATTGATGAATGGAATGAAGGGGACATCACGCGCCACGCAAACATAACCACACTTCTCTCTGTCCTAGTCTAACCAAGCTCTTTAAATGGATCGCAGTCGAATGCTATCCCAAAATCATGTAAGATATCTTTAATTTTATTTAACAATATTTCATCTACCTTATCTACCCATATGAAATGTTATAAGAATTTGCAAGTTAAACTAAGCGTGCTGCTGACTATTTCAAATGAAAAAGTATACATGGTTAACTTATTCACTAAGCCCCATTCAAGTAACGTCAGTATGAAAGCAAGATAATACGAATAAACATTTATTATGGATTGTATTTTAAAAGTCTTCATCGTCAATATCGTCAGTGTCTGAATTCACTTAGATCACAAAAAAACAGGTTTGAGCTTGCTTTAAAGTTCTTCTGCAGCGTCCCTCACTTTCTCAATGTCGCCACTCCGCCACGTGTCGCGGTTGGGAGTTGGGGTTGTACCACTCCATATTTGATGCAGTGCGACTTGTGGTCTCTCCATCACCCACTCGGCATCATATATTGTAAAATATTTTCCACGATATGCCTCCTTAGGTCGGGCAATCTTTACATCCTCGATAATGAACTTTCGTTATATTGTCCAGATTGTTATGTCTTTCCACCTTCGCCTTTTTGGTGCATTTGGTGTACGAGCACCTTTGCGGAGTGCTGGAGAGGAGAAACTCAATGCGGTATTTGGGAGTTGTTGGAGGACTTGTCATGTTGTCTTTGAAATGCTGACTTTGAATAATGATTTAACTTTAACATTTTTCTAATTCTAAAAGTATAAACAAGCAGCCAATCAGAATGAACATCCAAAAAAATGAATGAAGAGAATGAAAGTATATAAGCAAAGTTGACATTTCAGGGTCATTTCATTTTAATCTGTGAATCATACAAGAGGACGACCGCACGATCTCTCTCTTGACTATTATTCTGTTCTGATCTAAATTTCATTAAAATGGTAATAGTTTAAAGATTTCCTCTCTCATCTCCCTCAAACGTGTGACTAATAGCATCTTCCTCAATTTCAGGCATCAACTTCATCACCAACCTCCCTCTCTTCTCGAGGAAAGTTTAGAGTTATTGAGTCAAGGAAGGTTGTAACACTACACTGAGGCTTGAACAGAGATGATAGAATGATTTCTCTTTCAGGTGAAGCGAGTTCCAGCTCAGAACAGTCGCGATATGGCGACGAGTGGGAATGTGCTGACTGTGGGGCACTTCTTCACGAGAAAATGGGATCTCACCGAAACATCAAGGAGGTGGGTGTTTGTCGACCTAAAGCCGGCATCAATCTCCGATGGTAGGATGATTCTTGTTAACGATTGTCTCTTTTCTTGCGATTTATGCATTCAGTCTTTCGAGACACGTTTTGAAACTATATTGCACAGACTTCCAACCTACACACACGAACGATACTACACCATCGGTACCTCCTCTATCGAACTTACTGAGGTGTCCATAAATAATTGAGTGAGGAACTACCAGATGGACTCCTCAGAAACCATTGCTAACTTTGAGGAATGGTTTCATCAAAATTCATCATTGATAGAAGCGCTCTTCAACAATTTAGACAATTTTAGGATGAAGGCGCTCATCTATCTTAAAATAAAATATGTAAAAATCGACCACCATACTGGACAAATAATAGAGAGGTTGGAGTTTCTATACCCTCCTCTCCTGCACCGAGGTTTTGTAGGTGGAGTTGACGAGCTACTATGAGTCTTGGATAAAATTTTCACATCCAAGGATTAAAATAAATATTGATAAATTTAAACGAGCGCGATAGCTGTCTCTTTTTGTCGGCATTGAGTCCGCTCTATTTTATAATTCGTTTATTAGGAAATCATAGTGGTCGAGGCTCCTTTAAACTTCCAAAAACGTTTAAAAAAACAAAACAGCAGTCATCCAATGTCGATTGCGGAATCGCAGTGTTTTAAATATGCAGTCCTCTCCATTCTTCCACTAATAATGACATCCAATGCGAATCGAAATCGTACATATAGCTATAGGGGCAGTAGGGAGAAATGAATTAAATCGACTTTGACTGTTGGATAGTGACGATATGAAAATTAAAAGATGGTAGAAAATTTCGCAAAAATTTGAACAACATTAAAATTTTCGTTTCTCTGTTTTGGGAAAAGTGATTGAAGGGTGTGCCGCTACAACTCGCGTTCGAGTTGCTTATGAACATGTTGTCAACTTTCAATTTTGTTAAGTCAACCTCTATTAGTAAGACAGGATGATAGTGAGGAATGGACACTACTGCGGCCTTCCCCAAATCTCTCGCTTATACCACTCACTGGAGAAATTCTACCTCATCAGAGATTTAACAGTTACTGTGGGACAGATGCATTCGGAACTTTTGGAGTAAAAACACATTTGAAACTCATTATGAGTAGGTGTAAGCGAGGTTAAACTGCAAATGGAACGCATGCCCAAAGATAAGGAGTTTTCATATAGAAGAGAATGTGACGAATGAAATAAGTCCTCTTCGTGTCATCTATGTGACATCGGAATGCTATACCTCGATGATAAAAACATCATCGACAAGCCAGCAACCATTTCCTGCTATGAAGTAGGGCATGACCACTTTCCACTCTTAAAATTAGACAAAATAAAATGCATACGGTCTTGGCAAGGTTGTGAGGATTGGTATTTACCCAATTTTCATACAATTCCTCGAACCAGGCTGTAAAAATTTCAACAAAAGTATGATGGTGAACTCTATCGCAGAAAGTTCACTTGCATATGGACAGCAGATGATCACGCAAAATTTGATAGTTGCAAACGTTTTGCCCTAAATGTAGGAAAACATTTGAGACGGGATGATAAAGATTAAAGAAAGTGCCGGGCGACCATGACCACATCCCATGGTTTAAATTTAGAAATCGCACTCTGGTTCAAAATGTAAATTTTCGCTCTGAGGATGACTGCGGCGTACATTACCCGTCATTTCCATAATTTCAAGGGCTCGACAGCCATATGATAATAAAAGGAGGTTTAGGTCAAATGAAAGAGTGGAAGCTTGATGTAATAGCACAAACGAGAGAGAAGTTTTATGGCCATGACAGCAAAAGTGCCTGTCGATAAAACTAAAGAAAATAAGACGGTCTCTTTTGATATAAAAACAAATTTTTTTAGATTCCTACCAAATTTATGACTGCAATCACTGGCCTCTCGTGCAAAATCTAAAGTCTCTTCCACTAACACAAAATCTTAAGAAACAATATCCAAATCTAACCGATGAAGTCATCACACGGAAAGGAGTCTTTCCATATGCATATTTTGATGCAATAGTAAACTCGGCGAGACTTCTCTTCCGCCCATAGATAAATTTAAAAATGATTTGACCGGCGCAGAATGTTAGACCGAAGATTATGATCATGCACAAGATGCATGGATAAAATTTGACTGCCATACATTTGGTGAATATATGATTGCGCCCTTACCTTAAGTTAGATGTATTTTTGCTGGCTGATGGATTTCAGGAGTTTCGAAAAAAACCGAGTGGATTAGAAGAAGATAAGTTAGATCCCGTCCACTTTGTCAGTCTGCCAGCCATGTCATTTAAGTCTGCTTTTAAAATGACTGGTGAGACCATTCATCTCTTACAAGATCCAGAGATGTATAATTTATTTGAGCGAGGAATTCGCGGTGGTCTCACATTTGTAAATAAACATAGGTTAAAATCAAAAATAGTAGGCAATGACCTGACTCATCTGAAGTATTATGACCAAAATAATTTGTATGGTAGTTCATTATTCCAAACGCTACCTCACTCTGAGTTTAGCTGGTTAGATGATAGTGAAATTCAACATTTCTCCAACCCTTCCAACATACTAGCAATTCCAGATGAAGGTGATTGGGGATATTATTTTGAGACAGATCTAATCTATCCAAATAATATTAAACATAAAACCGTAGATTTTTCCACTCGCACCCGAATCAGGTGAAGTGAGTAAAGATATGTTTTCCGACTTTATGAAACAATTTCATAAAGATTTAGAATCATGCGGTCAACCGACTATAAAGCCTTGCCGCAAACTTTTACTCACCCAGTATGATAAGAAAACTATCTAGTCCACTTTAGCATCTTAAAATTTTATTTAGAAATGGGTATGAATTTTAAAAAGAGTTCACCGCATTATTAAATTTAGACAGAAAGCCTTCCTCAAACCCTACATAGATAGTAAACAGTCAGAAACGTGCACTAGCCCAAAATAATTTTGAAAAAAAGATTTTTATAAATATAAGAACAAACAGTCTATTTGGTAAGACGATGGAGGATGTTAGAAAAGCGCCGTTAAAACTACAAACTAGTTAATGATGATCAAAAGTATCACAAATTGACCTCATCACCTCTATTCTTCGATATTGAGATAATCGATGAGGATCTTGTTGTTTTTATATTGATAATATCTGAAGTTGAGTTGTGCAAACCCATCTATTTTGGTCTAGCTGTACTAGATTATTCTAATCTTGATATGTACCAACTCTTTTATAAAATACTAAAACCATGTCCTCTCGTAAAAGAGGTTCGTTTGTTGGGTGGTGATACAGATAGTTTCTTCTTAGGTATTACCACTCAAAAAGATTTAAATTTCAGTGATTTCAATGAAGTAGGAAAATCTTTAGAAAGATATTTTGATACATCAAATTATCCTGCTGATCATCCACTCTACTCCATCAAAAATAAGGCAAAACTTGGCTGCTTTAAGGATGTGACAGCTGTGAAGGAAATAGATGTAATGATTCTCCTCCGTCCAAAAATGTATTCTATGAAATTAAAGGATAGTGATGATAGCATTAAGCGCGCTTAAGGCATATCAAGATCATTGGTCTCTAACATGAAACATAAGAATTTCAGGAAAGCCTATAGAAATAAAAATATAACGTTTGTCAATATGACAATCTTAAAATCTAAGTCGCATGAGATCAAAACTCATACTTTTAGGAAACGGGCGCTTTCAGCATGGGAGGATAAGAGGTGCTGGCAGAACACAACATATCTCTTCCACATGGACATCCTGACACAAACATACCACCACCCAAAAGAAATTAAACTCACACTACCACATTCAGGAGACGTCTTAGCATAATCATCCTTAACTTAGTATTTTGATGTTGATTTCTGTAGATAAACATTGTTGTTTTATGTATCGCATGAGATTGTTTTTTCCTTGTGAATATGTGTCCACATCTGTACATTCCCCATGTGATGACTTTTCCACTGAAAGACATTTTTCCTATCCCTGTATATTTCCACCCTTCACGAAGTAAAACGACTTTTTGTATATAACAATGTTTATTGAAGTGCGCTCATGTATATATTTTCAGTGGATGTTGTATAAAGTCTATTGCTTCACATTCATGTACATATTTCAATAAATGTTGTATAAAGACTTCACTTTTGTTTTCCGAAACACTAACGTTTATGAGGGATTTAGTATCTTTCACATGGATGCACTCTTGTAAACCATTGGTAATTTTGATAGCAATAGAGGGTTATAGTTTGTTTGACGACGGGATGATAGAAAATAGATTCAAACATCTTCTCGACTATTCCATATGAAGCGTCTTTATCATGAATGAAATCACGTAAAATGTATTCTTTTTTTCTCACCAACAGAAATAGGTAGAATCAAATCACTTTGAATGTAAAGGTGCTGTTCATGTTTATCAAGTGTCATTGGTGTTTCTATACCAATCGTATGCGCAGCAGCAAACACAGTTTGTAGCATTGAAAAACCAAAGAGTTTTTTCAAATTTTTACTCAATTGACATTGAATGTCATCACCCAGTTTCAGAACGTGTTGATTTTCAATTGAAAACGAATATTTACTTTTCATCACATGCTTCAACTTCTGTTGTATATAAGGATTTACTACATGAATGAAGCTTTCAACTGTATGATATAGACGCGGCATTATATTGATAGCAACTTTAGATTCTTCATAAGGACTGGTAAATTTTCTTGATGCGATCGCCATAGATGTCCACCCACCATTCATCATTAACTGAATCAGCTTTAGTGTGATATTCATGAGAAGCATACACCACACCGCTTCCAATAATAGGTGTATAATGTCTTACAAAATGACGCAAGGTTGGAGAGAAATAAACTGTAAGTTTGTCATTATATTTCTGAATAACCAACTTATTTTTGTCCGCCATAATTTTCTCTCCATACTTCTTACCCACAGTCTCATTCCATCGTTTTACTAACTCAATAAGTGATAAAGGTTGAACACCACGCTTTTTCAAAATGATGCGTTCTTCGCATTCTACAACATCTTCATCAAATATTTTAAATCTATAATGAAATTTGTTGATTCGATTTGAATAAACTTTTCTAACATTTGCAGTAGCAATTGACGTTAGATGTAGTCCATGACCAAAAACCGAGATGCGGATAGAATTCACTATCCAACCTCAGCGTAAGACCTTTAGTAAAAGAATGAAAGCGGAGGGAACTGTCTCCCACTCCAATGATAGATAGTAAACTCATAAGCTTTCTGATTTTTATTCTTCATGATGGAAGTATTACCACTGTTGAATGCCTTAATATTTTCTCATTCCCAAATGGCTCATAAGAATCTGATTTTATCTGAATCCATTCATAGTTCCATTTTCCATCTGATGTTAAATTGTATGGGGAAACTGAAATGCATTATTCATCGTTATTCCATCATGGGTGCGAGGAGGTCAATATCATTTCTTCCAAATCATTCACATTCTGAATATTGCTATCATAGCAAATACTAGAAACGCCAACCTCCCATTCACCTTCTAAATGCAGTGGGCGATTTAATTCTACTCGATAGTCTGATGGTTTATTTTTGGGAAATTTATTCATAGAAGCATTACTGGGCAAGTAGATTAGAAACGAGTCCTTATTTTCACTTTCCATTTTATTCACATTGGAAAAATATATTAGCATACGTTTGCATTAACTCTTCATTCGGAAATGGAGTGTGATACTTGTCACAGCATCTTTATGAAAAGGAATCAACGCACCAGCATCGTCATAAATGGCAATATCAATTTGTGGGATGTAGTTTGATTTCAGCTTTGTATAATGCACTTTCTTGAAAGTATGCTCAGATAAAATACTGCAGCTTTTTGGCTGGTATGGTATCATTGCTAGCAATGGAGCTTCAACATCTCCCACACGTACATCTTCACCAATATTGGAATATATCTGAAAATAGTTAATACGACGCGATAGCGACATGTCTGCGCTAGCTTTGGTTACAGTACCACTTTTAAAGATATTTTGGTCAAAACCCAAAATGTCCATTAGAGTTTTATCCATAATTAGTTCAATACCTTTTCCACTTATAGTGAGAGACAAAGTACCTTCTTTTTCAGAAAATGAAATATGTTGGTCATTAATCACTTCATTTAAATAATCTACAACCAATTTAACTGAAGTAATGATGCGAGGCATCAACACTCTTGTTTCATGTAAGATACCACCGAAAGGCTCTACACACTTTCTGTATAAAGATACGGTCCATTCTGTATCAAATTGATTTGACCTTTCACATGGTAAATGTTGCATATTAAATTTTCCATGAACAGCTGCAGAATGATGTCGCAAGAACTGATGAAAATCTTTTGAACAAACTAATACTAGATCATCATCATTTAATTTACTTATTGCAATATGATTAGATGATTTAATATAAGTCAATGTTGCCACTTGTTTACCATCAACTCGAAGGAGATAATTAAATTTCTTCAATAATGTTTCAGGAGTCATGTTTGTCTTTCTTGGCTTAATCACAATCTTCTTCACCAACGTCTTCTCATTTTTTGGAATAAGATCTACATAATAAGCTTCCTCTCGATATATTAACTGTTTATGAGCACTTATGTGGTAATTAACGTTAAAATTATCATAGCTTGTCAAGGCGCTAGCGAGGTAACCTAAATCATTTCTTAAACTTGGACTTAAACCAACAATCCAATCTTTCTCAACTACATGATGTATATAAGTATAATCATCATTGTGTGGAGTAAATTGGGCAATATGTTTACACGCTTTATTCAAGAAATCATATATAAACTTTTTACATGATAAGAGATCTTTCTTTGGCCACTGTGGAATGTATACTCGGCAGCCCTTTTCACATTGGTAAGCAGCTGTACGTCTCATATTAATAGTCATCACCTCATGATCAAAAGTATAGACACAGTTGCTATAAACAAGTTGAGTGACACCCACTTCCCAATTCCCATTTAGCTGTTGTGCATGATCAATGGGAGTAGAAAAGAGTGCGGCTCGATTACTAGTAAATCTCTTTGTAGCCGCATTGCTAAGCAAAATATGATAAAACGACATTTTTATATTGCTAATCTGCAACTTTGCATAACATCATGAAGACTTGGATTTTGGACTCTCTACAATATATCAGAGTTGATCGTGATGGAAACGTACATTTCAAAAATTCTCATGGTCATACATCAAGAGGAATTACATTACATGGCGACAATTTGTCAACCTCAATGATATCATGAGGGATTTGGAATATTTTGAAACATTAAGATTCATCTCCTTGGGTGATCAAGTTTGGCTTCAACATTACAGAAATGAAATTCAAATCTACCATTCTCATTCCGCAAACTGTTTCTCATTTCGCAAATACAATTGGGAGAAGTATAGAAGATACATACATCGCTCCATCATGACATTTATTCGTCGTGAGTTCATCGCCCTACTATGCAAATCTTAATCAGACATGACTATCACGCACCATGAGTTGGAAATTAGATTCCATACAACGTATTGAAACGGATCATGATCGAAACGTCTATTTCAAAGATTCAACTGGAAATGTGAGAAGAGAGTTTGCTTTATCTTATCGCCATTTTCAATCTCTACATCATATCATGAAGGATTTAAATACTTCTATATGAAAAGACATTCACGTATTGGAAATCGCATCTGGTTGCGCGTCAACAATCGGCGAATTCAACTCTATCATTCCCAACTTCATACTAACTTCACATTTCATCAAGGTAGTTGGGAAAAGTATAAAAGGAAGGTACATCGCTCAATTTACTCATTCTTTCATCATGAAGCGCCATCGCTACACCATCGTCAACATTCTCCGTCGCTTCAGACTCTACACCAAAATCGATCTCACAACATTACACCAACAGCTTCCAAACAGCAAGTATTACCCGGGCCGTCCTCAAATGTTAGTGGTGAAGATGAACAATTCACGGAATCTTCAACTCTTCCCAAATGGGACTGTACAGATTCTCGGCGCCCTTTCTCATTCATCGGCGCAGTCAATGCGCTTAGAGCTACAAAGACTACTACGTCGGATATGGAAGAGGGAGAGGTGTTGTGTGATGTCGAATCTGACTGTGGACAATATGGTGATCTCTACTCAATTGAGTGACAGTCTATCATTTTTGAAGATTCGTACCAGCAGTTACAGTTTGTGTTATGAACCCGAACTTTTTCCTGCAGCTCTCATTAGTTGTTGGTTACCTGTGCATGTGGCAATCTTTCATAATAGTAAAGTGATCATTACTGGACTAAAATCTCATGTACAAGCAAATATGATCCTAGACTATCTCATTGAGTATGTACGTACCCAGCGGATTGTAAAATAAAAACAATTTTTCCAACATGATGTTTTTATTTCAAATCATGATAGAACTTACAAATCATTTTTTCATTAGAGGATGGATTACATGAAAAGTTTTGAATAACAGATGCAAATCGAGATACATGTAAACGTCTTAAGATGAAGTACAGTACAAAAGCACCACACGTTGATGAAAGTGGATGTTGTAGTATGCGTTCATTTCGCTGATATTGACGCGTATGTTTTCTCAACCACTGCTGTGTTGGTATATTTGGAGGTTGAGCAAGAGAGTCAAATAGTTCACCACGTCGGTCTTCTCCAATAAGGATCGCTTTCCAATGCTCACCGCCTAAATTCTGTGAATGAGTGTTTAGCACAATAAAGATGGGATAGTGATTTACTGCAGGTGGTAAGGTATCGAGTGAATAGACATTATCGAAAGCTTTCAACGTCGCTTCGTCTGCATTACGCTGCACTTTAGTCTTAATATCGTCAGCAGTCAACCAACTCATTAACGATTATACTGAAGAATCACGTCACGATACTTTGTAATTTCAATATTTGAATCGAAGACTGCATAAATTAATACATTGATCGTCTCAGGTAGTGTTCTTTTGAACGTCAAATCCAAACGAATATTATGAGGCACGTTCGCTTGACGATAGGGTGCACTAATATCGCTGTCAGCAGTCAAATCAAATGCATAAATAGTATATCCACTCTTAAACTCTTTCATAGTCAGTCTGTTGGTGTCATCCGTATTGTAAAAGCCAAAAACATCCATAAAATCAACATAACTGCGCATAAATTGATCCGAAGCAAAATCTGGTTTGTAGGGTGGACCAGGATGACTCACACCATTTACACGTAAAGCAATTTCACTTAACTGATTGTGTTTAAATTGAAAGGATTCTTCTTTATATTTACCATTAACTGCATCATTTTCAACCATTGCCACCATGAGGAGCTTCGGTGCTTCCGATGGAAAGAGGCCATCTTTCATGAAACTCTTTTGATCTTTCGGAATTGTAAAGGTGAGAAGCTTTGTATGCTGAACGGGGTAAATGGCATTTTGGCGGTTAAGGCCTTCAGCATGCCCTCTAATGACACTTGGATTCGGTACTACTCGACGAATGTAAAGTGCAATATCTTCCACATGAATTCTAAAATTGTCAACTTTAGCAAATGCATTCAGCGCAAATTCAGGCTTATTCAATGTCAGCTTGAGTCGCATGCTGGTATTACACAGTAAAAACTTTGACTGTCTAAAGAAGTCTAAATTCAGCGGACCATATAGCTGACATACTCTACTATCTTTAATCATAGCAGATCGCTTTACAAAGCCACTGTTTGTTTCAACATCAAATTTTCCTGCTTCATCTCTGTACCATCCCATGGCTTCCATATGACTTTTTTGTGCTGCTGGATGAAACTGTGATACATGATTGAAATATGTTTTATAGGGATAATCGCTTTGACCTCCTTCCACTTGCTGCTCTCCAATCGTTAGAGAAACATCTCGAAGTAATGTAGTCAATGGTAAATTGTTCAGTCCAACTTTATGTGCATCGTCAATAGCAGTTCCATCTGCTTGCTGAATTCTAAACCTCAAATCAAGCATCGCATAACTCAAATCTATGTAGTCATCACTACCACCAGGAATAACAAATTCAATGGGGCCAGCATTCTCAGCTGTTCGAGGATGATAATCTACAATACTTGAACTAAGAATATCTGTCTGTATGGCTTGTTGATCAAACAAACAAAAACCGGAAGTTTTACACTCCATGATTAGGAGTTATAGCAGCGTCGTCGTTTAGCGCCTGATGAATGATTAGAGCCTCTGCGACGTTTGCGTGAATGCCTTTTGACTGAAGATCGCACCTTACCAGCTCCGCGATGTTTCCTCCTTCCTTTTTTCATTCGTTTAGGTGATTTCTTTCCTTGAGTAACACCAGCAATGGTCTGCTTCAATGTTTTTAAACCGCGTTCCTTTCCACGATTCAACAAACTGCTCTTAAAACTTCTACCTCTGGAAAGATCACTAGCAACATCACCAGCAAAGCCAACGGCATTACTTAAAACATTTCGTTTTAAAGATCTACCGACATTGGATATGAGAGGTGCTACAACAGATTTCAGTGCACCAAGTATGCTACCTCCACGTTGGCGGCGAGCGGCGATGTAAATTTGTCCTCCACCACTTACATAGGAGGGTCGTGAATAAAATGAGGCAGTTGGATTCATAGCTCAAACCCTAAACATTGTTAGTTACAACTTTGCATGAATCACTGTCGATCACTTAGATGAAAGATGTCGGCACGACGCATCAGAGTTCATACTTGAAGGATAACCACTCCATTTACCACCAAGACACCATTCTTCACCTTGCCCGTTTTTTTACATCGAATGATTTTCTCTACCAAATATGTTCACTTTCAGTGACTACCTCAATCTCATCGCGGTTATTATAAAATAAAAGCTACCCTCATTTTCTTCATTATCGTAATCTTTCAACTTGTAGGTGGTCGGAGAGTCTTTTTGATTAATCCTTGATACTGTAAATACCTCCTCTGTCCAATTCGGAAGGTACAAAAAAAAAAAAAAAACCCCTTGTAGCCACAAAACACTTTGTGTTCACTTTGGAGATACGGAACTTTATCGCCAAATTTTCACATCACTTTTCACATGGAGTGCGTTTTTTTACGTCTGAATGAATTTTTATTTTTTTTTTTTTTTTGTCCGCGCAGC
>CAJQUW010016501.1:0-12500 GCA_907163375.1 Prostheceraeus crozeri | reverse complement strand
GGGGGGGGGGGGGGGGGGGGGGGGGGGGGGGGGGTGGGGGGGGGTGGGGGGGGGGGGGGGGGGGGGGGGGGGGTGGGGGGGGGGGGTGGGGTGGGTGGGGGGGGGGGGGTGGGGGGGTGGGGTGGGGGGGGGGGGGGGGTGGGGGGGGGGGGGGGGGGGGGGGGCTTGTGATTGTGGAAGACCACTCGCTTTTGATAATTTTCTTGATAGATGCAAATCTGCGGATGTTTTACATCTAATAGATTTGACTTCAAACGTTCAGTCGATGACGGCTGATCTTTTTCTCCTCCTTCTCATCTTTTTGTTTTTCTTGCTTTCTAAATTTACAACAACTGCTGCCTTTCAGCTTTAGCGGTTTTGCGATCGTGTTCCACATTGCTTAGGGGTTTCATTATGAGAGCTGGCGCAGCAAGTGCAAGTGACAACGACATTCACTCTGGCGGCTCATTACATGGCAAGCAACACATCTGCTTCATATTAATAGGCTGAGAACATGTATTTCCTAGGAGGAGCTGTTTTTACGTTTTCCTTTTACAGTTTTTAGTGGCGATGTAGATCTACGTCGAGTTCTTCCTCTTGTTTGCTTAGTGAGTGTGGGAGGGGATGTAGCAGGTGACGCCTTAAAACAATTTGTTGGCATTTTCTTCGTCTGAAGCACTGGAGCAGTAGCCACTGTTGAATCAAGTTCTTTCAATGTCTCATTATTTAAAGTAAATTTTGGCACATTATGCTTTTTCAATAGTTTAAGAAAGTATGACCAACCAGGTGGAACATAGCCCTGACGGCGCTTTCTACGTGTCGCATACTGAATCAAGTCTTCATAACGTGAAGCATCAATCACTTTATTTTCATCTGTAATGATTTCTCCTCTATCATTTACATTGAGATGGGGTTCAATACTGTTGAAAAGAGATATGGCATGTGCGCGAGATGCTAAAGGTTTGTGTAGCAGTCGATACAGAGTCACGCATCTTATTCTTCAAGTTTTTCAATTGCTCAACAGTTTCCGATTGTAATAATACAGCACGATGTGGATCTTTGATGTGAACATTTTGCTGATAATTATTTCTTTCCTATACATTTGATTTGCAAGAGGTTGCTTTACTTGCTGCATGGCAGTCAATTGTACATATTCATCCTGAGGAATAACAATCATGCGAGAATAAGAACTCATAGTTTGTAGATAATCATGGGAGTTTTCAAAATATCACTTCGAAATCTAAATTCTTCCGGACACTCTTTGCGTAAAGTCAATGAATAAGTAAACCGTATGGTTTTTCAGTAGCTGCTTGAAAAATTTCAATTAAGGCTTTTGATCCTCTGGGTGCAACTTGTCGCGCTAAAATTTCAAATTGACTTTTATCTCGCGGATTCTTGAAAATAGCATAATAGTGTGTATTCAGGTTTCGTGTACGAGCTTCTTTTCCATAGGAAACAAATTTTGTGTAATATAGATGATAAAACACCTTTTATGGTGTGCTGCGCGAGTGAACATATCTGTAACATCTTTGAATTCTTACTTTCTTTTAATAAATCATCCAATACAACAACATCATTAGACTGAAGTTTATCCACTGGAATAATTCCTTCATGTCGAATAAAGTTGCGACTTTGCAAGTCCTGAAACAGCGACGGTTGATAAATACCATAACACCAAATCACTCGATTGATAGGTTCCTTAAACAACTCCCTTCTTTTATCCAATAAATTCAGCGTGAAAACAGTTTTACCTGCATGAGATGGACCTGATACAGTCAGAACTTTATCACATTGAAGTCTGAAATCCATTTTATTACTTTGAGACTCAACATTTGCATAATTAACGCTTAGAGCCAAAGATATTTCCCAATAGGTTGCCAACGGCAGGAGCTATCATTGGAAGTATTGCTGAAAGGAAACCGCCCTTTTGTGTTAGAGTTTTCCTCTTTCTTTGAAGGGCGACTTTAGGATTGGAGATGAAACGCAATTTTGTAGCATATCGCTTAAGTAACTTTCGTTGTTTTGGCGCTAATTTCTTCGTCCTCAACTTCCTCACATGAGATATAATTTCACAAATGAATTTATCGTTAGCATGTCGTATAGCTTTGTATCGCTGATTTGCTTTCATTCGTCGGAGAGCTTGAATGGCTGAAGAAAACTTTTGACTTTTACGTTTCGTCATTTTACGTTTCGCCATTTTCCGTGTTAGTCTTTGCTAAAACCTATCTTTACCACATTTGCATAGGTACTAACTATTGCGACATAAGTGACACTCGAAATGAGCAATATCACAGTGGTTACATTGGCAAAGTTGAATGCAATTACGTATGAAACAGCGTTGACAAAAAGCATGCTTACATCTCTTGAAGATGCGCTTTTCATTTCCATCCTTTCGCTTACATACATCGCAACACATAGTTTCACCGTTACTGTGTCTATAGCAAGTCTTTTTGAAGATATGAATTTGCTAGCCTTTTCTAAATAATAGACGCATGTACAGAAGGAATATACTTCGAGAGTGAGCAGACATAGCTCGAAAACCAGTTGTGCTACAATCAAGTACCACTGCATTTTCAATTTTTCTTTATGGAAAGGTGAATGTGAATATCTGAAATCGCTTCAATCACTAGACTGCTACCATGATGGTTAAATGCGTTAAGACGTTCAGCAATTTTTATCATATGTCTTTTAAAAAATTCTTCGGGTGTGATCTACCACTTCCATTGAATAAGGAAGCAAAATGGAAAGAGCGCGCACTTTCCACCCTCTTCCTTTCCAAAATGACTAAACTTAATTTTCGCAACTAATCGCGCATGATAATGCTATCAGAGAATGTATTCATTAACTCATAGGAAATAGAGTGCTAGCATCATCGACCACTGACTTCGATGTCGGTCTCATCTTTATGAAATTTTATCACATAATCTTGAACAGCGCTCCTTTTAAACTTTGGGCCTATGAAAACGTAATGTTCCGCAGTCGTTTGAGAAAGAATGATCGCCCTTTATCTAACCATCCATTGCATGAAAACAACAACTCTTCTCATAGTAACATTTATTGAATAACGGTAACAAGCATGCATTATAAATCAATGGTTTGAAAGAGATAAAATAGATACAGCTGATAACTATCATACAGCGAGCAATGATAACCATACAGGACTTTGGCAGTGTTGAGGTAAGGAGGAAAGAAGCATTGGTTATGAACGTAGCTACTACAACGAACAGACAAAATAGGAACACACAAATCCTTAAAACGTTTCGTGACTTCATGATAATGTTGATTCACTCTACTATCCAAGGCGGGAGCAAAATATCATCAATGATTAGATTGGGAAATACTTTCCTTCCTTACCAGGATTATTACAAAAGATGCGTATAACATTGAAAGAGCTAACCATCGTTTAAAGTCAATAAGAGAGCACTCTCACAAGAAAGCCATAGTATTGCATATATTTCAGATTAAGTCCATGAATGTGTTTTATCGCCCATTGATCAACATTGGGATCGCAGTTGGCATGTTGATGATAGACACTAACAATCTGATATGTCCAATTGTTCATAGCAATAGCACTGAGCTCCTGTACAGGTTCACCCTCACAATCCATAAAAATGATGATAGAAGCCTAAAACGGAAATTTACACATCTAAGGAAACGTTCTATAACATATTACAAAATGAAGAATTACATCGATGCTTTTCACGACAAAATACACAAATGATATGATGCAACGAAGAAGTAAAATGTATCTAATAAGACCACGTCTACGACACTCAAAGCACATAAGCGAATTGTCATAGGGTAGAGTTAGGAAAGGACTAGTAATTCTCCTTCTTTGATTTGCGTTTTGATGTAGCATTCTTCTCCGACTTGCGCTTCGTACCACTGCTGTTGAGGATTTGATCAATTATGTCATCTACGCTGGCTGGTTTTGGAATATATAGGATGGATTCCATATGCATGGAGAGAGAGGCTATTTTATTATCTTTGTGCTGACCATAATATAGTCCATTCACTTTGAAAAGGATATCCCAAGTACCTTCTCCGAGCTCGTCGCATGTGATGATTGTTGAATGATCTCCCTCCTTCTTATAGTAAGTACACCAATGTGATACCGGTAGGCAAATTTGATTACCATCCCAAATCTTTCTATAGGGAGTATCCTTGTCATCTCTCGCTATCCACTCTTGAGCAAGAGGAGTAGGAATGTCCATATTTAATGTCACGTACTCCTCAATAATATCGAGTTGGCGGCGAATGTACGTACTCACGGGGATCAGTATGTAGTCCCCATACTGATTGCGCATTATCTTGACATCCGTGGAAGGGAGCATTCCCGTTTGGAGTACTACGCTATGATCGTCATAACGCAAGACTTGTTTAAATTTACGCTGTAGCGGTGTAGGATTATGTACCTTGGTTGTTTCTTCCACTGGCCTCAGTTGTAGATGATCTGATCGGAGCGAACCTTGTAACGTTTGACCGTCATTTTGTCCTACTAGTGCAGCAGATGGAGTAGATGCCTGAAAATGAAAAAAGTTTGTATTAAGTTTACGTTCAAGGGAGGAGAGGGAGGGAAGTAGCGACTTACCATTTTAGTTGGATAATAGAATAGAGAGAGAGAAAATGTGCGTCCGTCACTCGTGTGATTCAACGATGGAATGATTCTCACTGTGGAAGGCTCGCTATTTATAAAGAACTGCTTGATTCTCATTGGATGATGATCCTCATTGGACAATAACATCAAGCTGATTCCAAAGCCGTCAGCGAAATTTGATGAAACAAACTTTGGTAAAGGTCCCAGGTCGAAATTCCACACTTTGGGAAATTTTTAATTTTTCCCATACAAAGTCACTCTGACACTTAGGATTTTTTCAGGTGAGCTCCGACCTAAAATCTTGTAACCGCTCTAACTTTTGAACGGCTGGTCCGATTGACTCGCAACGAAAAATGCGGTCGAGCAGTGTTTCATCCTCTTTCCAATGCAACTCGAACGAACAAAATCCGTCCACTAGAACCAAAGTTAGAACAAAGGGGGGGCCAGCGAAATTTGATGAAACAAACTTTGGTAAAGGTCCCAGGTCGAAATTCCACACTTTGGAAAATTTTCAAAATTTTACCCAGACAAAGTCACTCTGACACTTAGGATTTTTTCAGGTGAGCGAGCTCCGACCTAAAATCTTGTAACCGCTCTAACTTTTGAACGGCTGGTCCGATTGACTCGCAACGAAAAATGCGGTCGAGCAGTGTTTCATCCTCTTTCCAATGCAACTCGAACGAACAAAATCCATCCACTAGAACAAAGTTAGAACAAAGGGGGGGGGGGGTCAGCGAAATTTGATGAAACAAACTTTGGTAAAGGTCCAGGTCGAAATTCCACACTTTGGAAAATTTTTAATTTTTCCATACAAAGTCACTCTGACACTTAGGATTTTTTCAGGTGAGCTCCGACCTAAAATCTTAAATGGCGTCTCACATGTAAACGAAGACAGATAGGAACAAGCCGTTTGTTTCAGTGAATTTGTTCACTCTTAGCTTTCAAATGACACCTCACTCGACAAAATCCGTCCACTAGAAGCCAAGATCGAAGCAAGCTGTCCAGAGGGGGGGGACGTCAGCGAAAAATTTTTATCTCCGATTGCTTTCAAATTCACCATACAGATGCAGAATTTCACGCTGAATCCGAATCAGACGACCGGTTTCAGATCCGAGGCTTCGTTTGGACACTACACACCAAAACATCCCACAGTTTAACCAAGACAACCTAGACGGTCGCCCAGGTCAACCTAGACGGTCGCCCAAGTCCACCAGGCGGTCGGACACAGACACCCGAGGCTCACACACTGTCGGTCCAGAGGGGGGGGGGACGTCAGCGGAACCTCGCCGGCACATCACGACACTGGCGGACCAGAGGGGGGGGGGACTCAGCCACGACGGCGGCCATCTTGCGCTATCTGGTGTTCGCCGTTTTCTTACTACTGAGGAACATTATCTCAAGGCTACATCCGTCATTGATCATCGTTTTCTGCATGTATCTGCCGTATAAACCAATACATGTGAATGCATATTACTACAGTATGCTGATAATTTAGTTTTTGCCTTAGTTATCAGTTATGTGAACTACAGTTATAAGCCTAAATGTTAAATAACATTACTGATTAATCTATTTACGAATATCGATACAATCAAAATAATTATTTAGTAGTACTCGTATTTTCATTACATATCAAGTATTTAACAAAGTATTGGTTAAGTGATATTTTTGTAAAAAAAATAGTACAATCTTTCAACGGAGCGATAATTCTTAATGCTTAAAAGTACTAGACCACCTTCATCTAAGAAAACGTCATTTCTAATAGACCGTAACCAAACCTGATGGGTTGAAATAATCGAAGCATATACCGTCTTAGCGGTACACCAATTGAAGAACTGGGATAAAGTGAATTTCTTTCAGAAACATCGAGCATTTACATTTATTTTTAGATTATTTACTATTGATTTGATAACTTAACAGTTGAATATGAGCTAAATCTTTAAGATAATCTCTTATCTCAGGTAATTAGTGAAAAATCTCAATACACAAACTATACTTGTATCTTTGATTTGAGATAATTTATGATGAAAATCGTATTCTTATACATGAATGGGGAAAAGGTTTATATTCCAACTGTCAGGATTAATTACAAAGAGCAAGTCAAAGATCAAGTTATCATGCAACAAGATATGACAGCACCAAAATTTCATAATTTATAAGATCATTTTAGAACATCTTAAGTGTAAAAACGGCGGAATTTTTTAAAACCACAAAAATTCCACCGACCCTCAAATCTGCACGGTAGTTACGAATGATATATTGATGTTATTTTTTCGTCACAATAAAAGTTTTTTTATCAATCATATGATACCCATATCATACACTCGTTCTTAGACGAAATGATCTTTCAGTAAAATGATGATTATGATAAAACCCCCACGGAGAGCCTCGAATTTCCGCAATATCTAAAAACCTGTTCATGTGAAAATTTTAGGCTTCATGGTCTAAATTGTAACAGAAACACAACAGTGGGGTTCGATGCTCCTAAGAACGTTTCGGTTACCAAAATCTGATAGTGAAGCTTTCGTGGTTCATTTTAATCAATTTTAGGCGATTAGAGACATTTTGACTTGCCAGTTGCCGCTACTTCTACGAATACGCAGCGTATATGAATGTCTATATCGCCAGAATATATTCATTTACAAATCATTCTGATAAAAATTTCGAATAAAGTAAGAGAATCTATATTTTAAATAAATTCTTACACGGGGAAAATTGATTGTGTTTTGACAGTATAAGTACACAATTGTCTATAAAAAGGGGCTGCGGACTCAGTTACCGTGAACCAAAAGCATCGTGTCTAATAACAAGTTCAATGTTGTTGTCTATATATACTCTAACCAAATTAGGGATGAGAGCATAGTTTTGTCCCAAGGGGGGGGGGGGGTGGGGGGGTAGCCCCCCCCCCCCCCCCCCCACCACCACCCGAGAAAATCGTAAAAATTAGCGCAGCCGACTGGGGACAGTCGGAAATAATAAAAATTAAATTAAGGTCGAAATTTTATCCGAAGTTAAATTTACTTAAATTTACATGTACATATGACGAGTACGTTGTATAATTTAGAAATACTAGTTAACAACTAGTAACTCGAAACAAAATACTCATTGAAAATACCAATTTAATTTCAGGTTACTGCGCAACAGCTTACGACTTCCAATCAGTGTGTGCAAGCTAATTCCAAGCACAATTCAAGAACGTTATCCACCGAAAATATTTCTATAAATTAGATAAACCCACTGCATTGAAGTTTTGCAATTATGGGCGTTTTTTGAATAACCTAAAGTTTCAGGATGTGATGCACATCATGAACAATCCATGCTCATGTAGCAAGAGGCAATCTTTTGATTACCCACATTATGGTCACGTAATAACGGGTGATCTGGATATTGTGGATGATGAAGACTTACGTCAACTCTTCAGTTTTGGTACCAAACACAGAATCCCCAAAAGCCTTAGTTGGAGTGCCATAACAACTCAAATTAGTAATTCATTAGATGAGCATATTACAAAAATAAGTAAGAAAGAGAAGCTTGAGACTACTTTATTCTCAGCGTGGAAATCAAGAATCATGGCACTGATTAAAGATCGAATATATCTTGCAAGAAATCCTCGAATAGATTTCGCGCACACAGTAATCGACACAAGATTAAGGTCAAAATGGGTAAAAATCTGAAAGAATTGCAGAATGACGTCATAATTACGCCAGTTGATAAAGCATCTAATAATTATGCCTTCATTTGCAAAAAGTTTTATCTCCAAATTCTCTTAGCCGAGTTGGGAATTGATATTTCCACGTCGAACATATCGGGTAATGATACCTATGGTCCAGAGCAAATTTTAGCGCAGCAATGTAATTGAGCAACACACAACAATAATAAAAAGCGAGTTTAAACTATCTGTCTGTGAAAAAGACAGAAAATTACCAAAATTATATTGGATTCCAAAATTTCACAAAACTCCATGCAAATTTAGATTCATAGCAGGAGCACGACAATGCACATCGAAAAAGCTTTCCATCAAAGTAAATTCAGCCTTAAGTATTTTGCGTGACAATTTTCAGAGATATTGTATGGCAATTAAGAGAAACAGCGGTTTCGATTGCTTCTGGAGTATAAAGTCCACACAAGAATTTCTACATAGATTAAATTCGACACAAGTTCATTCATTGCAAGTTTTCGATTTTTCAACCTTATATACGAATCTTGATCAAAAATTGATTGAAGATCATATATTCGCTATTATGGATTTGGTGTTTAATTCCTCAAATAGAAAATTTATTTGCATTGGATATGATAAGTCCTTTTGCTCAATGAAAAATATAATGGTTATCACTGTTTTGATAAACAGAAGTTAAAAGAATCCATACATTTCCTATTATCACAGACCTATTATCACAGGGCAGTTAGGGACTCTGACAAAAAATCAACTTTTGAAGGGCCCTAACACGGAATCCTCTAGAATTCCGTGGGCCCTAAATCAAAAAAAAATTTAAATTTTTAATTTTTTAAATTTAAATTCTACAATCATTTGCAAATAAGAATGACCAATAAATTCACTATGACTGAGATACTTCTTAGTTGTCTAAACTTATTTAGAGACGCATATGAAGACCAAAGTTCTGTTATAGTGCCCGCTACTTTTGATAAAGTGATCCTTAGATAACTTCGTTATAAATTATTTCTCAGCTGCCAACGACTGTAAGTCGTCGTGCGAGGATTTCATAGAAGACTTAATTGGTTGTAGTCAAAGTAAAAGCAATTAAATAGGACATGAAAATGTGTGATGCCAAATAGTCACCACAGAATTCTGTTAAATACTGGTTGAATATGTGACAGCGAATTCATAGTTTGGGAGCAAGGGCTGGTTCAACGCGGTATTGAAATCTTATCAATTTAAAATTTTTGAGTGATGAATATGTTTAAAATGTTTTTATCAAAACATTTCTGAATTCCAGTTATTGTGTTACGCATTACTGTATCAAGCTATTGATTATTATTGAATTCTAGCGAGGTGATGATGATCCAGTCAACCAGTGACTGTGACTGTACACTCCTCCCCAAACTAAGTAGATAACAGTAGTACATGATTGTCATCCATATATTGTGACACAAATTACATGATGACTTACATGGCACAACCCACATACTGAGGACTGGTTCAAAATACATTCACTTTGACAATAAGTAGGAAGTATAAAATAGATATTCAACAAATAGAAGCAGACATAATTATAATAATGTATTGCATGCAAACACATTTCAAAAAATATTAAGAATGCAACATAAGTACTTCACAATAGACTCAGTATTATACCCGCGACTGCCGATCAATATCATTTGCCACAAAAATATCCAGGATTACAAAACATTCGGAAGCTTCTGACATATCAGTCGTTATGAAAATTAAACGACTTACTTTTATAACCAGCTAAATGACAAATGAGGTCCATTTGGTCAGCCGTCTAATGTAGCTAGCTTGAGCCCTATTTCTTAATCAGGGAATGGGACCATTTGGATTCATGCAGCCTCATCTAAAAAAAGCAAGTATCCACCTACTATTCGTCTCAAACATGCTGTATAAACCGAGTGCAGTGGCGCTGCTTTCTGAATTATTTTGAGTCATGACCGCAGAATGTGCGCATAAAAATTCGTTTCAGTGGTTGAGAAAATAAGGTTTTCATTTCAAGAACCTCATGTGTTGGTTCATTTTATAGTATATTATAATATCATGTTTTTCAATTTCATTAACTCATGATTTTAGCATGACACTTAAAAAATTGCAGAAATCTTACTAATTTCCAATTTATAATGTTACCCTCTATCAATTGGCCTACTTAGTTTCCTTGCCTGATACTACCTGAAACCTTGATGCTGTAAACCTAGTACGCACTACATCTACCGGATGAACAAGGAGTAAAACATAAGCTGTTTTTGAATTCCTACCGGTCTAAAACAGCCGTGTCACATTCTCCAATACCTATTCCCGAATGAAACCCGGGTCAGAGTGAGAAAAAGAAATGGAACCCTCAATTGAAGCACAGTATAAAAATGATCACGCTGAAAATGATGCGACGCTTGAACTTTCCTACTGAATTTCAGAAAAATATTCATTGTTTTTAAATCAAAAAACTTTAGCACCGGTAGGTCTAGAAAAAATGTTAAATTTTTATTCAATCTCAAGCACATTATTTCAAAAAGGAGACCATGAAGGTGTACGCTTACAGCTAAAATACAATTTAACTCACACTTTATGGAATAATAACTTGGTTTGTAGCATGAGTGATCGTCTTACCTTCTTTTACGAGGCCTCGCACGTAAACTTGAGAGAATCGGCAGAAATTGAGTCACACAGGTATTCGATTCACACTTCTATCATATTTCGTTTAATTCGAAGAAGTTTCATGAAATCATAGTTTTCCAATGTAAAGAATCAGCATGGAAAGTCATTGGCACATCCAGTGAAAGCTTTACAATTCACAGCCCTTCTGTTCGAGTGAGGAGCGCAATCGAAACGAGCGCAGCAGTATGGCCAGACAGTGAGGTCACCAATTGTTAAAGGAAACGCAAAGTAAGTCAGTGCGCGCCATGGACGTTGAGGCAACGTTGAGGGCACGCGCACTCTATGCGTGAGTCACTCTATAAAGCAATGATCCTACGTGTAAGGCAAGATTGATGTTGTTATGACGTCACTCGATACAGAAGTCCTCGACTGAAGGCAGCAAGAAAGAAACAAACGCTCATATTAATGTAGAGCTGCAATTATTAATGAAGTATGGGGAATATGGGTGCTGCTATTGTGCTTGTCTGTGAAATCAAACTGCATGTTCATCGACTTCGCTAGTGCAAGTTACACTGTTCAAGTTCAATTTCATTGTTCACGTGTTTGTCTTGGAGATTCGGTTCCGTTTTGACACCAGCTGCTGGCTAGTGATAAAAAGTTGTGATTTTTTAATCATTTGACGTAAACATTGTTATCATGTAGCTAAACAGATGATTTCAGAAGTCCACTTACTGCACTGTTTAATGCTAACAATTACATAAGTATGCAGGGATATTTTTGTTACATCGACAAATTAATTTATAGATATTTGTAAAATGTTTCAGATATGAACATTTAGGTGATTATGATAATATTTGTCAAATCATAGTCATAGATGTATCAAAAATTATTAAAAAATATCAAATATGCAGTATTTGATTGTTTTATAAAACAATTATCTAATATTTGTAAAATTTATCACCATCAGTCATATATTAGATAAATTATCTCGGTTTTTTCAACCCGGGAATACTGTAAGAATTGAAAAGAATAATCTTTATTTTATTAATGCGAATTTATCATCAATGTTTCAACCGAGATTTATGCATGAATCATCAATGCAAGTTTTTAAGATATTATAATTGCGTATTTTTGGTTCAATAATGATGATCGATGTATTTTGACAATGCATATAAGCTTTCCAATCATTAAACATGCTTACCAACAATGATTTTCAATTTTGAATTTTCCATGGATTTATTGGAATCATCGATTCTGTGTCCATGGCTGGGCTACTACGGCGGGAACGTAATCTCCGCAAAAAACTGAATCTTTTGATATAAAAATTTTCAGTGTATGCAGACACTTTTTTGAGTCGACATACTCTGCCTATCCCTACTCTATGATAATTTCTACTTACCGAATGTCGCGGCTGATGAGCGTCGATGCCATCCCTATTAGCAAGCTTCGACGAGCCTTAATAAAACCAACGTCCCGCCGCCTCTTAAGAATATGAATTTTAATGCACACAACATAATTCATGAAGATTTCTTTTGTATTTTTACAGTGTTTTGGACACAAAGCTACCGAGAGAACACAGTTTTAAAAAATCGCATCTCAGCCAACTCGTCGAGGTTGGGTCGCGGTCGGTCCAACCATACATTTTTT
>CAJQUW010016500.1:0-76185 GCA_907163375.1 Prostheceraeus crozeri | reverse complement strand
GTGCAACTTTCAAATTTTTGTTTGTCTTCATCTGACATATGTAGTGACTTACGCTTCAATTGGGAATCATATGATTGTTGAAATTTAGCAGCTTTATCGAGAAATTCTAGAAATTTTGAAATGCAATCTTCACCTTGCCAAGTATGCATTTTGTTTTGTCTATTCCTAAAGTGGTCATGCCATACTTCATAGCAGGATATGGCTGCTGGCTTGTGGATGATATCATCAATGTAGCATTCTATGTCTGCGTAAATGACACGCAGGGGACTTAATTCGTCACCATTATCCCTATGTGAAAATATTTTATCTTTGGGCATGCGTTCCATTTGTAATTTACCTCGCTTGCAAAACCATTTTCAAGTGAGTTTTCAAATTTTCTTACTCCAAAAATACGATGCTGCGTCGCATCACAAAATGTTTAACCTCTTTTAACAGTTCCCCAAGAGTGTACAGCAGAATTTGAAAAAAGTTTTATAATGAAATTTTTATATAATTAAAAAAAAAATTAATTTTTTTTTTTTAAAAATTTACCAAATAATCCATTCCTCGCTATCCTCTTTTTTACTAATAAGAGGTTAACTACACGCATAACAAGTTGAACGTGAATTATAGCGGCACCCTCCTCACCCCTTACTCCCTCACTGAACGACATGTTTAACGGATTTTTTTTCGAACGTTTCTACATCTTGATTTTCATGTTGTTACTATCACAACCTTCAAATCTTTCTCATCCTCCCACTGCTATACATAGTGTTCATCTCGATCGCGTTGATAGCAATAGTGAAGATGGATAGACTTCTTTTTAAACACTAGATACAATCAACTTTGAACACTTTCTTATTATACAACGTTTTGAAGTTTAAATTCCTCGAGCTGCATGCCTTTTCTAATACAGGAAATTTGAATATGCTGCTCCACACCATCCAAAATAAGAACGCTGTCGCGTTGATTTGAAGTTACTACATTTGATTTAAAAACATTGAATGTGAAATTTTAGCCAAGACTCGCAGTCTACAACTTCGGTTGCTGAAAAGAGGAAGGAATATGAAAGCGTATTCTCTCCGTCACTTGACCCTTTGAAAATCTATTTAATATATTTTAGTTAAGTAGATGAGCGCTTCATTCAAAATTGTCCTATATTATTGAAGAGCGCTTCGATAATGTTAGAAAATTTGAAGTCCTCTCAGAAAAACTACTATTTGAGTATTGGACTCCATGCAGTAGTCGCGTACTAAATTATTATGTGAAACATTAATGAGGGAGATGGGAGAGGTACCGTTGGTGTAGTGATCATTTGCATGCGTGTGTTGAAGTCTGTGCGAAGATCGCTGAAAGTGACTATCAAAAGAAAGAGGGCACAAATCGCAAGGAAAGGAGATGTCATCGTCAGAATCAACTTCACCTCCGGAGATTGACGACGCTTTGCGTTGACACACACGTTGTTTGATGTGTCGAAGGAGACTGTGCTTCCTTGTAAACATATGTCCGCAGTCGGCACATTCCCACTCGTTGCCTTGTCGCGAGAGTCCTGAGCTGGAACTCACATCACCTGAAAGAGAAATCATTCTTTCATCTCTGTTCAAGCCTCAGTGTAGTGTTACAACCTACCTTGACTCAATAACTCTAAACTTTCCTCGAGAAGAGAGGATTGGTGTTAATTGATTTCCTGAAATTGAGAAATGCTATTATCACACGTTTGAGGGGATAAGAAACTTTTCAACTTACCTTTTTCAACGAATTCAAGATTTTAAGTTGATACTTCACAAGATAGAGACTGCACTCAAATACTAGTCAAAGAGAGAGATCGTGCTTTCGTCACTTTTATGATTCACAGATTAAATGAAATAACCTAATTCACTTTGCCTTTATACTTTCATCATCATCATTCATTGGATGTTCATTCTGATTGGCTGCTTGTGTATACTTAAGAATTAGAAAAATGTTAAAGTTATCATTATTCAAAGTCAGCATTTCAAAGACAACATGACAAGTCCTCCAACAACACCAAATACCGCATTGGAGTTCTCCTCTCCATATACATCAGCAAAGGTGCTCGTTACACCAAATGCACCAAGAAAGGCGAAGGTGGAGAAGACATACAATCTCGACAATATACGAAAGTTATCATTATCGGAGGAGGATGAAGAGGAGTTGCCCGACCTAACAGGCATACGGTGGAAATATTTACAATATGATGCCGAAGGGGTGATGGAGATGACCAGCAAGTCGCACTTGCATCAAATATGGGAGTGGTACACCCCTAACTCCCAACCGCGAACCGTGGCGGAGTGGGCGTACATTGAGAAAGTGAGGGACGCTGCAGAAGAACGTTTAAAGCAGCTCAACTGTTTTTGTAATCTTTGTGAAGCCAGACTCTGGGACGATATTGACGATGAAGACCTTTTGAAATACATGCCATAATAAATGTTTATTTCGTATTATCTTTGCTTTCATACTGACTTACTTGAATGGGGTTTTAGTGAATAATTTAACCATGTATACTTTTTCATTTGGAAATAGTAGCACGCTTAGTTTAACTTGTAAATCTTATAACATTTCATATGGACGATGATGGTAGATGAAATAGTGTCAAATAAATTAAGATAGCTTACACTTCTGATACAGGGATAGCAATCGACTGCGATCCATGTGTAAAGAGCTTGTTAGACTACGGATGGGCTTAAGTGGATGATTTAACCATGTATACTTTTTCATTTGGAAATAGTAGCACGCTTAGTCTAACTTGTAAATCTAAAAACATTTCATATGGACGATGATGGTAGATGAAATAGTGTCAAATAAATTAAGATAGCTTACACTTCTGATACAGGGATAGCAATCGACTGCGATCCATGTGTAAAGAGCTTGTTAGACTACGGATGGGCTTAAGTGGATGATTTAACCATGTATACTTTTTCATTTGGAAATAGTAGCACGCTTAGTCTAACTTGTAAATCTATAAACATTTCATATGGACGATGATGGTAGATAAAATAGTGTCAAATAAATTAAGATAGCTTACACTTCTGATACAGGGATAGCAATCGACTGCGATCCATGTGTAAAGAGCTTGTTAGACTACGGAAGAGAGAAGTGTGTTATGTTGCGTGTGGCGCGTGAGTGTTCCTCCCATTTCATATCCATTCATCAATTCGTCTCTCATGGATAGAGACAGTTAGGAACATGGTTCTCATGGGATGCAATGGGAAAGTTTTAGGGAACAAAGATAAAAAAGCAGAGAGAGATAAAGGAGAAGAAATAAGTAGCAAGAGAAAAAACAAGTCAATATAAAAAAAAATAGATAAAGAAGAAGGAAAAGAGTAGAAGAGAAAGAGAGTGAAAAAGATACCAAAGAAGAGAAGAATAAGAGAAAGAAAAAGGAAAAAAGCCAAAGGCAGTAAAGGAGAGAAACACGCATAAGGTAGATAGAATAGAATAAGAATAGAAACAGGAAATTCCTCAAGGAAGTATAGTAGAAAATGAGTAGAAACAGGAGGTCGAAAGGCTATAAAAGATAGCAAGTAAAACAAAGTAGTATAGAAGAAAAAAAGACAGCAAGAAGAAAAAGCAAAACAAAGAGAAAGAGATAAGAAGGCGGAAAAAAGAAATACAGTATAGAATATAAAGAAGGAAGAGAAGAGAAAAGGAGAACAGAAATAGAAAGAAAAAGAGAAAAAGGAAAAACAAATAAGAAAAGAAAAAAGAAAAGAAAGAAAGAAGAAGAAAAAAAAAAAAGAAAAGAAAGAAAAAGAAAAGAGAAAAATACAAAAGAAGAGATATGAGTAAAAAGGATAAAGTTAAAGAGAAGTAAGATATATAGAAAATATAGGAATAATAGGTTAGAAAAGAGAGAATAATGTGGAATGAAAAAAAATGAAAGTGAAGAAAGAGAGAGAAGAGGCGAAGAAAAGAAAGGAAGATTAGAAAAAATCAAGAGAGAGTAAAAAGAAAAATAGTGAGACGAAAAATAAGACAGTAAATACAGATGCAACCCACTCGACAGTTGGCTAGATGAGATGTCGCCCTGGCGCGAATGCATACAACGTGGAGACAGAGGCCATTCACTTGACACAACCTGACGCGGAGAGGTTTAACAAGATAGACCTATAATTGGGGCCTACTTTCATTGTCCGAATGTCCCTATCGCGAGGTATACAGAGCTACGGGTTTCACTCGCCGCGCCCCTATTACAGGAGACACGCCCCGTCGAAAGGGAGAAGTAGTACACCGATACTTCCAATATGCAACGTTCAAGTTTGGACTGATAGCAGATTCGACTAAATGATAGTAATATCGCCCGCCGAAGACTGCCCCAGGGCATAACCGCGAGGAGGTTCTATCATGTCTTGCCCCATGGTGGCCCTTAAGAGAGCCGATGGTTCGTTTCTCGGTGACAATTAAGTTGACTATTGGCTTGAATAGGTCAATAGGTATGACAGCTAGGTTGTCATAGACCCTATCACCGCCGAGGTCGTACTTGCATGTGTGCATCTGGCACCTTTCGGATGCGGTGGTTTTAGGAGGTCCACACCTCATCCGTCCAAACGATCTTCTTGATCTTCCCCTTCTTCTCATCCTCTTTCATCCCACTCGTCGAGGATGATGCGAGTGGGAATGCCGTTGTCTTCATCGGTGAAGACGGGAATGTTGTCGGCAGATGTCGCTTCCATCGTGACTTCAAATTGAATGAGAAGCGCTACAATCTTCTGGCTTATATAGGGTTTTCAACAATGATTTGCTCA
This sequence comes from Prostheceraeus crozeri, assembly GCA_907163375.1. Lineage (NCBI taxonomy): Eukaryota > Metazoa > Platyhelminthes > Polycladida > Euryleptidae > Prostheceraeus > Prostheceraeus crozeri. The sequence goes on along the minus strand of CAJQUW010016500.1, from coordinate 71,443 downwards.
ACAGCGAATCAGAATGCTTCAGGGATAGCAATCGACTGCATAATGTTCAAGTTGACTGATAGCAGATTCAACTTAATGATAGTATTCGCCAGTCCGAAGACTGCCCAGGGCAAACCGCGAGGAGGTTCTATCATGTCTTGCCCCATGGTGGCCCTTAAGAGAGCCGATGGTTCGTTCTCGGGAGAAAAGTAATCTTACACCCTACCAATTCTGCTGAGAGAGTCTTTGACTCTCTCTTTGGTAGCACTGTCGACTTCCACACTAGATGGTACATGGCTAAAAAGTGGAATGTAGCGCCATTCGTTGCACAGCAGATTGCTGTCATCGGATTGCCCACAACCGAGCAAGATTAGTTGGGGGAAAAGGAACGGTCTTGCGGTTGCTCCTCTACAGCCGTGACTAAACTCCTCAAATAAAATTTTTCGCGGCCATTAACTGCGGTCCGCGAGGAAGGCTGACTTGACATGTTCGGCGTTCTGACATATTGAACTGAAATGCGAAATGAGAGGCAGTAGGTTTATCATATCCCCTAGCTATTAAACGCAGAAGCAACGCACAACGTCACCAAAGCGTTGAACTGAGAATACGCAAGATATCAATCTTAATGATGAAGTATGCGTGCCGAGTCCGAAGAACTCTGGCCACGGAGTCGAGCCGGGCAAACCGCCGAGGAGGTTCTACTCATTGATCCTTGGCCCCTACGGTGGTGCACCTCCTTAAGACTGATAGAGCCCCAGAATGGTTTCGTATCTCGGAGCGTGAATTGATCTGGGGTGGTGAAGGCAGAAGAAGATCTCAAAGAAATCTTGCCAATGAAAAATGTGATGCTATTTATGAATAAAGGATATACTTATCTATATTTGCTTTTACACTTACCAAGTTAGTCCATTCATCCCCCCCATGCCTTAGGCAGTTCCTCGGCGGGGCTTCCCTGATTGAAAATTTGTGGCAGAATCGCCGCGCGCATTACTTCCAAGTGTGGCGTGGAGGCCATTTTCTTACTCGGATGTCCATTGATAGCTATGACAATCAACTTTCGTCCAGACTTTTTATTGCACGAGAGATCATTTAATCTTTTTTATTTCAGAAAAACTACATATCGCCGGCCCAGATGGTTATCCCGAATAGGGATGTATGGAACTCAAACAAACGATCCTCATCCTCAACACGGTGTCCACAAACACATACCCCTCCATAGTCGCTCCCAACTTCTCACACGCCCTGCCTCTTCAACACAACCCGCCGAGCCACAGTCCTCTCCAACTCAACATTCACCGCTCACAACACACTCATCTCCTTCATCAACTCCTCAACTTCCGGCTTCTGCCTCTCCCATTATCCTCTCCCAGCACTTTCGCCCTCATTCACACACTCATCATGTCTTGTCTTCAGGAACACCGCACATTCTCCGTCAACTCTTTCCACAACACGCCCCTCAAAACCGATAGTCTCATCTGCCTACCTCCGTTAAAGCATTTATCACCTCCTTTCATTTTACAAACTCACTCAAAGTCACTCATCGTTCTCCTCATGTCACCTTCTTTCTTCAAAACTCTTCCGTTAGCGATCTAGCAACAAAGCATGTGCCGCTTGCTGCGACACATGCTTCTTTTCCATTTCCTCATCCCACACAGCGAAGCCGGACACTGCTTCCCGAGTACCCCACCACCCTTCACTTATTGGGGAAGATATGCTCTTCGGGGGGGTCACGAGAGCTAATAACAATATTTGAACACCATCCGCACGACGAAGAGCTCTACTTCCTCACACCCACGCAATGAAGGACGCTTCCTCACTTCGCATCCCTATCGCAAATCTCCACATCATCCTCTTCATCATCATTCTCAAACACTCTCTTTATCCGCCAAGTGTTCTGCCTTCAAACCGACCACGGAGACAATCTCAACCCGCATAGTCGCCACAGCATTCTCACTAGTCATTCTCCAACAACATTCCGCACTAGCATTAACCTCAACAACATTCTCACACTAGCATTCTCAACAGACAACATTCATTGGCCACTATCCCCACAAGTCGCTCCTTCACAGCAATTCATCAACTCCACAAATCTCAAATCGTCACCACCCACCTGTGCACTCACCATACCTCAAATTAAAAACACTCGGCCGTCCCTGCCCAACAAGCCATACAGCACCCTGCACTGTCACACAGACAACGATTATTACATCACCTACTCAGGAGAACCATATTGGTCGCTCCGCCAATTCTGATGTGGTCCTTGAGAGCCCTTCTCGGAGCGGTTAATTCGGCCGCCATACTACGAACAATCTTTGATGTGAAATTCTTATTTGTTGTTTGCGTCGTTCTATGACCATTTTTGCGTCGTTACTCGAGATTTCTCGTTTATCTGTAAGATAACATGAAAATTGGTATAAGTTTGGAAGCATTATTAATCCAGACTAAAGCAATACAATTAGAGAGGAATGATAATTTGAGTGTAGTGAGTGAGGCACTCGCATCCTCGTCAGAACAGCCCAAGGCCTTGTACTAGATCACTCAGAGGGAAGTGAGAGTATCTTCCCACGATAAAACCCGCTCTTATACAGCTAAATGACATCATTGGTCAAGCTTAGCCACCCGCAAGTGGTAACAGGAACGCCGAGTCAACGGTAGTAGAGATCAGTACATGGGATTCTAACCCCCAAAGCCCTTAGACTCTTTGTTTAATTTACAATCTGATAGCAGATATTTGAATGTAGCTATACGGCCTAGAACAATAAAATACTATCATTCAACATCAACTTAAGTCAACACTTCGAACATAATATCTAACACTTATGAGGATGAAGAGAATTTGACGATGGTAGTGAGTGAGGCACTCGATCCCGTCGACAGCCCGAAGGCCTTGTACTGATCACTCATGGGAAGTGAGATGATTCTTCCCGATACCAGCTCTCTTACAGCTGAAACTCATTGTCAACTGCCCCGAATCGGTAACAGCAACGCCGAGTCAAAGAGTAGTATGAACAGTAGCCCTTGTGAGTCTTACACCCCTCAAAGCTTAGGCGCCTTTGGGACTAAGTTTTTAAATTTCAAAACTGATATAAGATTTGGCAACTCAGGATACTTGAAAACCTTAGTCTATATGTTATCAAACCTTTTGAAAAAAACTGGAACAAAATTAAGAATTTTTAAAAAAATTCACGCATCTATTACTACTCTTCACTAACTATTTAAAAGAAATTTTAATCACTGTTAGTAAAAGACACTCTCAACTCTATCATACAAACCCCTTGAAAGTAAGAGACAATGGATACGCTTGGCGCTACTCAAAAAGATAAGATCCTTATGAAAACACCCGAATCGGAGCTCAGAGCGGCCGAGACTCGGACGCTTAACTCGAGACGTCTTTCAGATGAAGTGAATCAACGGTACGTTGTCGGGGGTTTATATACGATGCTCGGATGAAACTTAAAATGCGCGCTCTATCTCCGAACGAGTAGTTCATCGTAGCGACACTGCGGTTTAGATTGCAAACGATTCGTTCTCAATCATTCTCTAACATATGACACCCATGACCCCCATTCCATATGACCACGGAAGTGGGTCCCGTATGTCAGCACATGTGCATGTAACATGCCACAAGTGAAAAAAATCTCCTATGTGTGAGAGCTCCACGTTGGTGTAGAGACAAATTTTTAGAAAAAATTTAAAAACTTCCAGAATGTCGACCTGGGACCGGTTACCAAAACATTTTCATCAAAATATTCACGACCCAAGACCCCCCTCCCACCACCTCTCAGAATCAGAGAAAATTGCATGATAACAAGTGTTTGGTGAACGGTTCCCTGGAGGGTCGAAAGTTCCCAACACTAGTGCGGAAAATTTCAAAATTTTACCCATACAAAAGTTCACTCACTGACACTTAGATTTTTTCAGGTGAGCGAGCTCCGCCTAAAATCTGTAACCGCTCTAACTTTTGAAGCGGCTGGTCCGATTGACTCGCTACAAAAAAAAAAAATGATGTCGATCATTATCTTTCATCGATCCCTCGTTCAAAACGAGTAAGCTTAAGACAAAAATCCGTCCACTAAACCAAAGTTAGAAGATTGCTGTCGCTCGGGGCGGGGGGGTCAGTGAAATTTTGATGATAAAAATAGTTTTGGTGGTGGTCCCCAGGTCAGAAATACCACAACTTTGGAAATTTTCAAAATCTTGATAAACCCATACAAATCTCACATCTGACACTAGGATTTTCAAGTGTGCGAGCTCCGACCTAAATACTAGATAACCGCTCTACCACTTTTGAACCGAACAGACAGATAAGGAACAAGCGAACTCTTTCCATTACTTGAATTGTGTCTCACGCTTATCTTAGCGTTTCAAACGAGAGCTATCCACGACAAAAATCCGTCCACTGGAAGCCAAAATCGAAAGACTGAAGGCATGTAGGGGGGGGGGACGTCACCGAAAGATTATTCTCGCCGCTTTGACTTTGAAACTCACCCTAGCCAGCAGGAATTCACTGCGTGAAGGACCGAATCTAGAACCTCCGTATTCCATCCGATGATTCGTTTTGACGCTACACACCAAAACGTCCCAAATTCTAAAACTCTGTCGTTTTCGAAAAATGTTTGAAAATTTTTTCTCACCTGAATGACTTGAAACTCTCCCTACCGATGCAGAATATCACGGCAGAAACGAATCCGACCTCCGTATTTCATCATACCGACCACGTCCTTCCACTCGAAACAACCATTTTACTACCCACACATCAGCAGAATTGCACGAATAAAACATCACACACTATAGCCTCCAAGACAATCCTTGGCGGTCGCCCACGTCAACCAGGCTGTCGACCAACTCACCCCGAGTCCTCACACTCTAGGTCTTTTGCAGAGGGGGGGAGTCAGCGAACCTTTTTGTGAACAGGAACCCACCCAGGCACGGCACACCACGACAGAACCACAAACTCGGCGTTCCAGAGTGGGGGACTCAGACCCCCGAAAGCACCATACGCGGCCGACCACCGGACACTCTGCTTCCGCTGCCAGAGGGGTGGGGACGAACAGCGATGGCGGCCATCTTGCCTACTTCCACAAGTGGAGTTTATGCTTACTACTACCATGTAAATGAAATGCGCGTTCATCGGTCCAGAGAACATTTCGTGAAAATTCTTCATCCTCATCAACTTTCAGTGGAAACCAATCTGCAAATTCCGTTCGAGCAACCTCGTCACGTGTATACAATTGATGTACAGTTCGTAATTTCGTAATTTGTACGGATACAGTTGAAGACGATGTCGTAAGATCCCGCGAACTGACGTCTGCGATATTCCCATAGTTTCAGCAATTTGACGTGTTGAAGATAATTGCAGCTTTGAAGCATATTTGTTGAGTCAAGAACATCTTTTACTTCTTCCACTATATCGCCGTCATAAGAAGGGCGACCGTTTCTTGGTAGATCGAAGACTGACCCAGTTGTCTCAACATTTCGTATTATGGTTGACTCATTGAATGGCTTATTGTGTAATTTTTAAATGTTTGGAACTTGCGTGTTACTTCTTTTGGACTTCTGTTATTTACGTAATACAGCTGAATTATAAGGATTCTATCTTCCGTCGACAAGCGTGACATTTCATCAATTTAACAGAATATCAATGCAGCATCATAAATCCCAATGCAAATAGAGCTATGTGACGGCAAATTTCATCAGCATTGTTGAGATGGGTCGATTTACTGATCATGTCAAACATTGCGTTACTAAAAACTCACCCTGTACCACTAGTTTTTCAAAATGATACAGATGTTGAGAGAAACCCTTTGATCAAAACTATTTGTGATCGTGTAGTTGTAAAAGTTGCTTTTACAATTGGCCAAACAATCTTAATGAATATTAACCACAAAAAAAATACTATAAATAATACATAAAATAAACAAACAAAATAAAATAAAAATATAAAATAAAAAAATATAATAAGAAGTAATAAAATCATACAAAAAATAAATATTGTGGTTAATATTCATTAAGATTGTTTTGGCCAAATTGGTAAAGCCAACTTTACAACTACACTATCTCAAATTTTTGATCAATGGTTTCTCTTCAACATCTGTATCATTTTGAAAAACTAGTGGTACAGGGTGAGTTTTTAGTAACGCAATGTTTGACATGATCAGTAAATCGACCCATCTCAACAATGCTGATGAAATTTGCCGTCACATAGCTCTATTTGCATTGGGATTTATGATGCTGCATTGATATTCTGTTAAATTGATGAAATGTCACGCTTGTCGACGGAAGATAGAATTCCTTATAATTCAGCTGTATTACGTAAATAACAGAAGTCCAAAAGAAGTAACACGCAAGTTCCAAACATTTAAAATTACACAATAAGCATTCAATGAGTCAACCATAATACGAAATGTTGAGACAACTGGGTCAGTCTTCGATCTACCAAGAAACGGTCGCCCTTCTTATGACGGCGATATAGTGGAAGAAGTAAAAGATGTTCTTGACTCAACAAAATATGCTTCAAAGCTGCAATTATCTTCAACACGTCAAATTGCTGAAACTATGGGAATATCGCAGACGTCAGTTCGCGGGATCTTACGACATCGTCTTCAACTGTATCCGTACAAATTACGAAATTACGAACTGTACATCAATTGTATACACGTGACGAGGTTGCTCGAACGGAATTTGCAGATTGGTTTCCACTGAAAGTTGATGAGGATGAAGAATTTTCACGAAATGTTCTCTGGACCGATGAACGCGCATTTCATTTACATGGTAGTAGTAAGCAAAACTCCACTTCTGGATAGCGCAAGATGGCCGCCATCGCTGAGTCCCCCCCCTCTGGCACGGCAGAGTGTCGTGGTCGGCCGCCGTGGTGCTTCGTGTCTGAGTCCCCCCCCTCTGCAACGACAGAGTGTGAGACTCGGGTGAGTTGGTCCGACCGCCTGGTTGACGTGGGCGACCGTCTAGGTTGACGTGGGCGACCGCCAGGATTAGTCTTGAGGCTATAGTGTGTGATGTTTTTGGTGCAATCTGCTGAATGTTGGGTTGTAAAATGGGTTGTTTCGAGTGGAAGGAGTGGTCGGATGAGAAAACGGAGGTCGGATTCGTATTCAGCGTGAAATTCTGCATCGGTAGGGTGAGTTTCAAGTCAATCGGTGAGAAAAAATTTTCAACATTTTTCGAAAAACGACAGAGTTAGAATTTGGGACGTTTTGGTGTGTAGCGTCAAAACGAAGCATCGGATGAGAAAACGGAGGTCAGATTCGGATTCAGCGTGAAATTCTGCATCGGTAGGGTGAGTTTCATGTCAATCGGAGAGAAAAAATTTTCGGCTGACGTCCCCCCCCCTCTGGACAGCTTGCTTCGATTTTGGCTTCCAGTGGACGGATTTTGTCGTGTGATAGCTCGTTTGAAAGCTAAGAGTGAGACAAATTCAGTGAAAGAATCGGCTTGTTCCTATCTGTCTTCGTTCAAAAGTTAGAGCGGTTACAAGATTTTAGGTCGGAGCTCGCTCACCTGAAAAAATCCTAAGTGTCAGAGTGGCTTTGTATGGGTAAAATTTTGAAAATTTTCCAAAGTGTGGAATTTCGACCTGGGACCGTCACCAAAACATTTTTCATCAAATTTCACTGACCTCCCCCCCCCCGACAGCAATCTTCTAACTTTGGTTCTAGTGGACGGATTTTGTCTTACAGCTACTCGTTTGAAAGAGGAGAAAAAACTGCTCGACAACATTTTTTGTTGCGAGTCAATCGGACCAGCCGTTCAAAAGTTAGAGCGGTTACAAGATTTTAGGTCGGAGCTCGCTCACCTGAAAAAATCCTAAGTGTCAGAGTGACTTTGTATGGGTAAAATTTTGAAAATTTTCCAAAGTGTGGAATTTCGACCTGGGACCGTCACCAAAACATTTTTCATCAAATTTCTGTGAATGAGGGGGGGGAGGTCAGTGAAATTTGATGAAAAATGTTTTGGTAAAGGTCCCAGGTCGAAATTCGGAAGTTTTAAATTTTTCAAAATTTTCACCACACTGGAGCTCTCACACTTAGGAATTTTTTCACTTGTGGCATGTTACATGGACATGTGCTGGCGGACCAACTTCCCGTGGTCATATGAGAATGGTTCAGGTGTCATATTGTAAAGAATGATGAGACGAATCGTTTGCAACAAACCGCATGTCGCTACGATGAATACTTTCGGAGATAGAGCCATTTTAAGTTTTCTTCCGAGCATATATAAACCCCCGACAACGTAAGTCTGATCACTTCATCGAAAGACGAGGTAAGCGACGGTCGTCGCTCTGAGCTCCCGATATCGGGTGTTTCAAAGGACTCTATCTTTTGAAGTAGGCAAGCTATCTTGCTACTTCAAAGTTTGTATGATAGAGTTTGATAGTGTCTTTACTACTGATAAAATTTTTTAAAAGTAGTATGAGTAGTAAAATGCGGAATTTTTTAAAAATTCTTAATTTTCAGTTTTTTCAAAGTTTTAACATATAGACTAAGGTTTTCAAGTATCCTGAGTTCAAATCTGCTATCAGATTTGAAATTTAACTAAGTCTAAGGCAGCTTTGAGGGGTTAGATCCCAGCTACTGATCACTACCTTTGACTCGGCGTTCCTGTTACCACTTCGGGGCAGTGACAATGATGTCTTCAGCTGTAAAGAGCGGGTATCGGGGAAGATCTCTCACTTCCCTAGTGATCAGTACAAGGCCTTCGGGCTGTCGACGGGATCGAGTGCCACTCACTACACTCACATCTATCATTCCTCACTAAGTGTTGATATTATGTTGAATGTTGACTAAGTTGAATGTTGAATGATGATATTATGTTCTAGGCTGTATACTACATTCAAATCTGCTATCAGATTTGAAATTTAACTAAGTCTAAGGCAGCTTTGAGGGGTTAGATCCCAGCTACTGATCACTACCTTTGACTCGGCGTTCCTGTTACCACTTCGGGGCAGTGACAATGATGTCTTTAGCTGTAAAGAGCGGGTATCGGGGAAGATCTCTCACTTCCCTAGTGATCGGTACAAGGCCTTCGGGCTGTCGACGGGATCGAGTGCCACTCACTACACTCACATCTATCATTCCTGACTAAGTGTAATGCTTTAGGAATATGACTGTACTACATGATTCAAAACTTATACTAATTTCATTATCTTACAGTTAACGAGAAATCTGAGTACTGACAGCAAAAATGGTGAACAACGATAGAAATAAGAAGTTTCACATTAAAATGTGCGTATGCGGTCGAATCAACCGCCGAGACGGTCTCAGGGACCACATAAGGAAGGCAGGGGCCGACCACATGGTTATCCTGAATAGGGTTGCCTGTGTGAAGTGCAGGGTGCTGTTGGTTGTTGGGCAGGAGGCCGAGTTTTATCGGAGGCATGGTGAGTGTACAGGAGGGTTGGTGACCGATTTGAGATTTGTGGAGTTGATGAATGCTGAGAAGGAGCGAATGTTGGAGAAAGAGGCCAAGAATGTTGTTGAGAATGCTAGTGGGAATGTTGTTGAGAATGCTAGTGGGAATGCTGTGGAGAATGCTAGTGGGAATGCTGTGGAGAATGAGGTAGAGAATGCTGTGGCCGGTTTGAAGGCTGACAAGTGGCGGAAGAGAGTGTTTGAGAGTGATGATGAGGATGATGTGGATTTGGATAGGGAGCGAGTGAGGAAGTGTGTGAGGAAGTTGAGCTCTTCGTCATCGGAGGTATCCAATATTGTTATTAGCGACCCCCCGAAGAGCTCATCTTCCCCAATAGTGAAGGGTGGTGGGGTACGGAAGCAGTCGGCGCGGTGGGATGAGGACATGGAAAAGAAGCATGTGTCGCAGCAAGCGGCACATGCTTTGTTGGTAGATCGCTACGAAAGTTTGAAGAAGGTGAATGAGAGAACGTTGAGTGAGTTGAGTGAGCTGAAAATGAAGGAGGTGAAATGTAAGGAGGTGGCAGATGAGAATATCCGTATGAGGCGTGTTGTGAAAGAGTTGAAGGAGAATGTGCGAGTGTTGGAAGACAAGAATGATGAGTGTGAGAAGAGGGCGAGTGCTGCGGAGAGGAGAATGGGAGAGGCAGAAGCGAAGTTTGAGGAGATGATGAAGGAGATGAGTGTGTTGAGAGCGAAGAATGTTGAGTTGGAGAGGACTGTGGCTCGGCGGGGTGATGAGAGGCAGGCGTGTGAGAAGTTGGAGCGCATGAGGGATGAGTGGGAACGTGTGAATGAGGATCGTTTGTTTGAGTTCCACATCCCTATTCGGGATAACCATCTGGCCGGCGAAGTCCTCGTCAATAAAAGCCTGGACGAAAGCATTGTATGCTATCATGGACATCCGAGCAAGAAATGCCTCCACGCCACACTAAGAATGCGCGGGCATCTGCACAAATTTTCAATCAGGAAGCCCGCGAGACTGCCTAAGGATGACTAACTTGGTAAGTGAAAAGCAAATAAGATAGTATATCCTATTCTAATACATATCATTTTCATTGCAGATCTTTGCCTGCCTTCACCACCCCATCAATTTACTCCCGAGAACGAACCATCGGCTCTCTTAAGGGCCACCTAGGGGCAAGACATGATAGAACCTCCACGCGGTTTGCCCTGGGCAGTCTTCGGACTGGCGAATACTATCATTAAGTTGAATCTGCTATCAGTCAACTTGAACGTTGCGTCGCGTTAGAGGGGTATATAAACCACTGCCTCTCATTTCATTTCATTTCAATCATGCAGACGCCGAACAGTCAAGTCAGCTCTCCTCGCGGACCGCAGTTAAGGCCGCGAAATTTATTTGAGGAGTTTGTCAGGCTAGAGGAGCAAGACAGAGTTTTTAATAATCTTGCTCGGATTGGCAATCCGATGACAGCAACTGCTGTCAATCCAACGGAATGGCGCTACATTCCACTTTTTAGCCATGTGCCAGCTAGTGTGGAAGTCGACAGTGCTACCAAAGAGAGAGTCAAAGACTCTCTCAGCAGAATTGGTAGGGTGTAAGATGACGTTACTCCCGAGAACGAACCATCGGCTCTCTTAAGGGCCACCATGGGGCAAGACATGATAGAACCTCCTCGCGGTTTGCCCTGGGCAGTCTTCGGACTGGCGAATACTATCATTAAGTTGAATCTGCTATCAGTCAACTTGAACATTATGCAGTCGATTGCTATCCCTGAAGCATTCTGATTCGCTGTTGAGCAATTCATTGTTGAAAACCCTATATAAGCCAGAAGATTGTAGCGCTTCTCATTCAATTTGAAGTCACGATGGAAGCGACATCTGCCGACAACATTCCCGTCTTCACCGATGAAGACAACGGCATTCCCAACTTCATCATCCTCGACGAGTGGGATGAAGAGGATGAGAAGAAGGGGAAGATCAAGAAGATCATTTGGACGGATGAGGTGTGGACTCCTAAAACCACCCGCATCCGAAAGGTGCCAGATGCACCAGTACGACCTCGGCGGTATAGGGTCTATGACAACCTAGCTGTCATACCTATTGACTATTCAAGCCAATAGTCAACTTAATTGTCACCGAGAACGAACCATCGGCTCTCTTAAGGGCCACCATGGGGCAAGACATGATAGAACCTCCTCGCGGTTTGCCCTGGGCAGTCTTCGGGCTGGCGAATACTATCATTAAGTTGAATCTGCTATCAGTCAACTTGAACGTTGCAAATGAAGTTCGGTGTAATACTTCCTTTCGACGGGCGTTCCTGTAAAGGGCGGCGGTGAAACCCGTAGCTATGTATACCGCAAGGGACATTCGGCAATGGTCAATCTTGTTAAACCTCTCTGCGTCATGTTTGCAAGTGATTGCCTCTGTCTCAACGTAGTATGCATTCGCGCCAGGGCGACATTTAGCCAACTGTCGAGGGTTGCCTAAAACTTTCCATTGCATACGCTATGAGAACCATGAGTTCTACCTGTCTCTATCAATGAGACGAATTGATGAATGGAATGAAATGGGAGGACACTCACGCGCCACACGCAACATAACACACTTCTCTCTTCCGTAGTCTAACAAGCTCTTTACACATGGATCGCAGTCGATTGCTATCCCTGTATCAGAAGTGTAAGCTATCTTAATTTTATTTAACACTATTTCATCTACCATCATCGCCCATATGAAATGTTATAAGATTTACAAGTTAGACTAAGCGTGCTACTATTTCCAAATGAAAAAGTATACATGGTTAAATCATCCACTTAAGCCCATCCGTAGTCTAACAAGCTCTTTACACATGGATCGCAGTCGATTGCTATCCCTGTATCAGAAGTGTAAGCTATCTTAATTTATTTGACACTATTTCATCTACCATCATCGTCCATATGAAATGTTTTAAGATTTACAAGTTAGACTAAGCGTGCTACTATTTCCAAATGAAAAAGTATACATGGTTAAATCATCCACTTAAGCCCATCCGTAGTCTAACAAGCTCTTTACACATGGATCGCAGTCGATTGCTATCCCTGTATCAGAAGTGTAAGCTATCTTAATTTATTTGACACTATTTCATCTACCATCATCGTCCATATGAAATGTTTTAAGATTTACAAGTTAGACTAAGCGTGCTACTATTTCCAAATGAAAAAGTATACATGGTTAAATTATTCACTAAAACCCCATTCAAGTAAGTCAGTATGAAAGCAAAGATAATACGAAATAAACATTTATTATGGCATGTATTTCAAAAGGTCTTCATCGTCAATATCGTCCCAGAGTCTGACTTCACATAGATCACAAAAACAGTTGAGCTGCTTTAAACGTTCTTCTGCAGCGTCCCTCACTTTCTCAATGTACGCCCACTCCGCCACGGTTCGCGGTTGGGAGTTAGGGGTGTACCACTCCCATATTTGATGTAAGTGCGACTTGCTGGTCATCTCCATCACCCCTTCGGCATCATATTGTAAATATTTCCACCGTATGCCTGCTAGGTCGGGCAACTCCTCTTCATCGTCCTCCAATAATGATAACTTTCGTATATTGTCGAGATTGTATGTCTTCTCCACCTTCGCCTTTCTTGGTGCATTTGGTGTAACGAGCACCTTTGCTGATGTACATGGAGAGGAGAACTCCAATGCGGTATTTGGTGTTGTTGGAGGACTTGTCATGTTGTCTTTGAAATGCTGACTTTGAATAATGATAACTTTAACATTTTTCTAATTCTTAAGTATACACAAGCAGCCAATCAGAATGAACATCCAATGAATGAAGAGAATGAAAGTATATAAGCAAAGTGACATTCAGGTCATTTCATTTAATCTGTGAATCATACAAGTGACGAACGCACGATCTCTCTCTTTGACTATTATTCTGTCTGATCATATTTCATTAAAATGGTAAGTTAAAGATTTCCTCTCTCATCTCCCTCAAACGTGTGACTAATAGCATCTTCCTCAATTTCAGGCATCAACTTCATCACCAACGCCCTCTCTTCTCGAGGAAAGTTTAGAGTTATTGAGTCAAGGTAGGTTGTAACACTACACTGAGGCTTGAACAGAGATGAAAGAATGATTTCTCTTTCAGGTGATGTGAGTTCCAGCTCAGGACTCTCGCGGCAAGGCAACGAGTGGGAATGTGCCGACTGCGGACATATGTTTACAAGGAAGCACAGTCTCCTTCGACACATCAAACAACGTGTGTGTCAACGCAAAGCGGCGTCAATCTCCGGAGGTGAAGTTGATTCTGACGATGACATCTCCTTTCCTTGCGATTTGTGCCCTCTTTCTTTTGATAGTCACTTTCAGCGATCTTCGCACAGACTTCAACACACGCATGCAAATGATCACTACACCAACGGTACCTCTACCATCTCCCTCATTAATGTTTCACATAATAATTTAGTACGCGACTACTGCATGGAGTCCAATACTCAAATAGTAGATTTTCCTGAGTGGCTCCTTCAAAATTCTAACATTATCGAAGCGCTCTTCAACAATTTAGACAATTTTAGAATGAAGGCGCTCATCTACCTCAAACTAAAATATATTAAGATAGATTTTCAAACGGGTCAAGTGACGGAGAGAATACAGTTTCATGTTCCTTCCTCTTCCGCAACCGAAGTTGTAGACTGCGAGTCTTGGCTAAATTTTCACATTCAATGTTTAAAATCAAATGTAGATAAATTCAATGAACGCGACAGCGCTCTCATTTTTGATGGTGTGGACTCAGCCATATTCAAAATTTCCCTATTAGAAAGTCATGCAGCTCGAGGCACATTTAAACTACCAAAAACGTTGTATAATAAGAAAGCTGTCATCAATGTCGATTGTAAATCACAGTGTTTCAAATATGCAGTCCTATCCATCCTTCACTATAATGATATCAACGCGAATCGAAATCATACCTATAGCTATAGACAGTGGGAGGATGAACTAGACTTTGAAGGTTGTGATAGTAACAACATGAAAATCAAAGATGTAGAAACGTTCGAAAAACATAATCAGATTAAAATTGTCGTTCACGTGTGGGAGAAGGGGTTGAAGGGTGCCCGCTATAATTCACGTTCAACTTGTTATGAACGTGTAGTCAACCTCTTATTAGTAAAACAAGATGATAGCGAGGAATGGCACTACTGTGGTATTCCCAAAATCTCTCGCTTGTACACTCACTTGGGGCACTCTAAAAGAGGTGAACATTTTGTATGCGACCGCTGCATCCGCTCCTTTTGGAGTAAAGATAAATTTGAAACTCACTATGAATGGTGCAAGCGAGGTAAATTACAAATGGAACGCATGCCCAAAGATAAAATATTTTCACATAGGGATAATGGTGACGAATTAAGTCCCCTGCGTGTCATTTACGCAGACATAGAATGCTACATTGATGATATCATCCACAAGCCAGCAGCCATATCCTGCTATGAAGTATGGCATGACCACTTTAGGAATAGACAAAACAAAATGCATACTTGGCAAGGTGAAGATTGTATTTCAAAATTTCTAGAATTTCTCGATAAAGCTGCTAAATTTCAACAATCATATGATTCCCAATTGCAGCGTAAGTCACTACATATGTCAGATGAAGACAAACAGAAATTTGAAAGTTGCACATCCTGTCCTAAATGTCATAAAACGTTTGATGATGATAAAATTAAGAAAGTGCGTGATCATGATCACATCACTGGTAAATTTAGAAACGCACTCTGCTCCAAATGTAACTTTTCACTTAGGTTGAGACGTCGTGTACTACCCGTCATTTTCCATAACTTTAAGGGCTATGACAGTCATATGCTCATAAAAGGAGGGTTGAGCCAGATGAAATCGTGGCAGTTTAATGTAATAGCACAAACGAGAGAAAAATTCATGGCAATGACAGCAAAAGTACCAGTAGATAAAACTAAAGAAAATAAGACAGTCTTCTTCGAAATAAAATTTTTAGATTCATTTCAATTCATGTCAGCGTCACTAGCTTCTCTCGTTCGTAATCTCAAGTTTCTTCCCCATAGTCAAACTTTGAAGAAACACTATCCAAACTTAACGGATGAAATAATCACTCGCAAAGGAGTCTTTCCTTATGCGTATTTTAGCTCAATGTCTAAACTAAATGAAACAACCCTTCCTTCCATTGACAAATTCAAAAACGATTTGACGGGTGAAGATTGTCCAGTAGAGGACTATGAACATGCTCAAGAGGCATGGTTAAAATTTAATTGTAAAACGTTTGGCGATTATATGATCGCTTACTTAGAATTAGATGTCATTTTGCTGGCTGATGTCTTTCAGGAGTTTCGACGAGTGGCATTAGAAGAAGACAAATTAGATCCTGTCCACTTTGTCAGTCTACCAGCCATGTCCTTTAAATCAGCCTTTAAAATGACTGGTGAGACCATTCATCTCTTACAAGACCCGGAGATGTATAATATATTTGAGCGCGGAATACGCGGTGGTCTCACATTTGTAAATAAACATCATATAAAATCTGAAACAGTAGGTGATGATCATATCCACCTAAAGTACTATGACCAAAATAATTTATATGGCAGTTCACTGTCTAAACCACTACCTCATTCCGAGTTTAGTTGGTTAAATCAAAATGAGCTTGAGTATTACTCCAACCCTTCAAACATACTGAATATTCCAGATGAAGGTGATTGGGGATATTATTTTGAAGTGGATTTGATTTATCCAAATAGTATTAAAAATAAAACTGCTGATTTCCCACTTGCACCTGAATCTGGCGAAGTGACTGAAGATATGTTTTCACCATTCATGTCACAATTTCATAATAACTTAACAGAGTGTGGACAGCCAAGGTACAAACCATGCCGCAAACTTTTACTCACCCAATATGATAAGAAAAATTATCTCGTACACTTCTGCATATTAAAATTCTATTTAGAAATGGGCATGCTTCTAAAGTCAGTTCACCGCATTATCAAATTTAGACAGAAAGCCTTCCTCAAACCCTACATAGATAGTAACAGTCAAAAACGTGCACTCGCCCAAAATAATTTTGAAAAGGATTTTTATAAATATAAGAATAACAGTCTATTCGGAAAGACCATGGAGGATGTTAGAAAACGTATGAATTACAAACTAGTCGTTGATGAACAAAAATATCACAAATTGACCTCATCACCTCTTTTCATTGATAGAGACATCATCGATGAGGATCTTGTAGGTGTTAAAATGATTAAATCAGAAGTTGAGTTGTGCAAACCCATCTATATTGGGCAAGCCGTTTTAGATTATTCCAAGCTTGAAATGTATCAACTCTTCTACAAAATATTAAAACCATGCCCTCTCGTAAAAGAGGTTCGCTTGCTGGGTGGTGATACAGATAGTTTCTTTTTAGGAATTACCACTCAAAAAGATTTAAATTTTAATGAAGTAGGCAAGTCATTAGAAAAATATTTCGACACATCTAACTACAATCCCACTCATCCACTCTATTCCATACAGAATAAAGCCAAACTTGGTTGTTTTAAGGATGAAACAGCAGGAAAGGAAATAGATGAAATGATTCTCCTCCGTCCTAAAATGTATTCCATGAAACTAAAAGAATGTGCAGATAGTATTAAGCGTGCTAAAGGTATATCAAAATCCATTGTTCATAAAATGAAACATCGGTCCTATAAGAAGGCCTAAAAAAATAAAACTATAACGTTTGTCAATATGACAATCTTAAAATCTCAAGTTCATACTGTGAAAACGTACACATTTAAGAAACGAGCACTTTCAGCATGGGAGGATAAGAGGTGTTGGATAGGACATAACACATCTCTTCCACATGGACATCCTGACACAAACATACCTCCACCCAAAAGAATAAAACTCACGCTACCACATTCAGGAGATGTATTGACATAATCAACTTTAACTCAGTATTTTGATGTTGCTTTTTGTAGATATACATGGTTGTTTTATGTATCGCATGAGATCGTTTCTTCCTTGTGAATATATGCCTACAGTCAGCCCATTCCCCCTATATCTGTGAAAAGACTTTTTCATATACATATTTTTATTTCAATAAACATATCACAATGACTTCACTTTGTTTTCCGAAACACTAAAGTTACGAGGGATTTAGTATCTTTCACATGGATGCACTCTTGTAAACCATTGGTAATTTTGATAGCAATAGAGGGTATAGTTTGTTTGATGACGGGATGATAGAAAATAGATTCAAACATCTTCTCGACTATTCCATATGAAGCGTCTTTATCATGAATGAAATCGCGTAAAATGTATTCTTTTTTCTCACCAACAGAAATAGGTAGAATCAAATCACTTTGAATGTAAAGGTGCTGTTCATGTTTATCAAGTGTCATTGGTGTTTCTATACCAATCGTATGCGCAGCAGCAAACACAGTTTGTAGCATTGAAAAACCAAAGAGTTTTTTCAAATTTTTACTCAATTGACATTGAATGTCATCACCCAGTCTCAGAACAACGCGTTGATTTTCAATTGAAAACGAAATGTGGTGTGTCTTTACATCATATTTACTTTTCATCACATGCTTCAACTTCTGTTGTATATAAGGATTTACTACATGAATGAAGCTTTCAACTGTATGATATAGACGCGGCATTATATTGATAGCAACTTTAGATTCTTCATAAGACTGGTAAATTTTCTTGATGCGATCACCATAGATGTCCACCCACCATTCATCATTAACTGAATCAGCTTTAGTGTGATATTCATGAGAAGCATACACCACACCGCTTCCAATAATAGGTGTATAATGTCTTACAAAATGACGCAAGGTTGGAGAGAAATAAACTGTAAGTTTGTCATTATATTTCTGAATAACCAACTTATTTTTGTCCGCCATAATTTTCTCTCCATACTTCTTACCCACAGTCTCATTCCATCGTTTTACTAACTCAATAAGTGATAAAGGTTGAACACCACGCTTTTTCAAAATGATGCGTTCTTCGCATTCTACAACATCTTCATCAAATATTTTAAATCTATAATGAAATTTGTTGATTCGATTTGAATAAACTTTTTTAACATTTGCAGTAGCAATTGACGTTAGATGTAGTCCATGACCAAAACCAAGATGTGGATAGAATTCACTATCCAACCTCAGCGTAAGACCTTTAGTAAAAGAATGAAAGCGGAGGAACTGTCTCCCACTCCAACGATAGATAGTAAACTCATAAGCTTTCTGATTTTTATTCTTCATGATGGAAGTATTACCACTGTTGAATGCCTTAATAATTTTCTCATTCCCAAATGGTTCATAAGAATCTGATTTTATCTGAATCCATTCATAGTTCCACTTTCCATCTGATGTTAAATTGTATGGGAACTGAAATGCATTATTCATCGTTATTCCATCATGGGTGCGAGGAGTCAATATCATTTCTTCCAAATCATTCACATTCTGAATATTGCTATCATAGCAAATACTAGAAACGCCAACCTCCCATTCACCTTCTAAATGCAGTGGCCGATTTAATTCTACTCGATAGTCTGATGGTTTATTTTTGGGAAATTTATTCATAGAAGCATTACTGGGCAAGTAGATTAGAAACGAGTCCTTATTTTCACTTTCCATATTATTCACATTGGAAAAATATATTAGCATACGTTTGCATTAACTCTTCATTCGGAAATGGAGTGTGATACTTGTCACAGCATCTTTATGAAAAGGGATCAACGCACCAGCATCGTCATAAATGGCAATATCAATTTGTGGGATGTAGTTTGATTTCAGCTTTGTATAATGCACTTTCTTGAAAGTATGCTCAGATAAAATACTGCAGCTTTTTGGCTGGTATGGTATCATTGCTAGCAATGGAGCTTCAACATCTCCCACACGTACATCTTCACCAATATTGGAATATATCTGAAAATAGTTAATACGACGCGATAGCGACATGTCTGCGCTAGCTTTGGTTACAGTACCACTTTTAAAGATATTTTGATCAAAACCCAAAATGTCCATTAGAGTTTTATCCATAATTAGTTCAATACCTTTTCCACTTATAGTGAGAGACAAAGTACCTTCTTTTTCAGAAAATGAAATATGTTGCTCATTAATCACTTCATTTAAATAATCTACAACCAATTTAACCGAAGTAATAATGCGAGGCATCAACACTCTTGTTTCATGTAAGATACCACCTAAAGGCTCTACACACTTTCTGTATAAAGATACGGTCCATTCTGTATCAAATTGATTTGACCTTTCACATGGTAAATGTTGCATATCAGATTTTCCATGAACAGCTGCAGAACGATGTCGTAAGAACTGATGAAAATCTTTTGAACAAACTAATACTAGATCATCATCATTTAATTTGCTTATTGCAATATGATTAGATGATTTGATATAAGTCAATGTTGCCACTTGTTTACCATCAACTCGAAGGAGATAATTAAATTTCTTCAATAATGTTTCAGGAGTCATGTTTGTCTTTCTTGGCTTAATCACAATCTTCTTCACCAACGTCTTCTCATTTCTTGGAATAAGATCTACATAATAAGCTTCCTCTCGATATATTAACTGTTTATGACCACTTATGTGGTAATTAACGTTAAAATTATCATAGCTTGTTAAGGCGCTAGCGAGGTAACCTAAATCATTTCTTAAACTTGGACTTAAACCAACAATCCAATCTTTCTCAACTACATGATGTACATAATTATAATCATCATTGTGTGGAGTAAATTGGACAATATGTTTACTCGCTTTATTCAAGAAATCATATATAAACTTTTTACATGATAAGAGATCTTTCTTTGGCCACTGTGAAATGTATACTCGGCAGCCCTTTTCACATTGGTAAGCAGCTGTACGCCTCATATTAATAGTCATCACCTCATGATCAAAAGTATAGACACAGTTGCTATAAACAAGTTGAGTGACACCCACTTCCCAATTTCCATTTAGCTGTTGTGCATGATCAATGGGAGTAGAAAAGAGTGCGGCTCGATTACTAGTAAATCTCTTTGTAGCCGCATTGCTAAGCAAAATATGATAAAACGACATTTTTATATTGCTAATCTGCAACTTTGCATAACATCATGAAGACTTGGATTTTGGACTCTCTACAATATATCAGAGTTGATCGTGATGGAAACGTACATTTCAAAAATTCTCATGGTCATACATCAAGAGGAATTACATTAACATGGCGACAATTTGTCAACCTCAATGATATCATGAGGGATTTGGAATATTTTGAAACATTAAGATTCATCTCCTTGGGTGATCAAGTTTGGCTTCAACATTACAGAAATGAAATTCAAATCTACCATTCTCATTCCGCAAACTGTTTCTCATTTCGCAAATACAATTGGGAGAAGTATAGAAGATATATACATCGCTCCATCATGACATTTATTCGTCGTGAGTTCATCGCCCTACTATGCAAATCTTAATCAGACATGACTACCACACATCATGAGTTGGAAATTAGATTCCCTACAACATATTGAAACGGATCATGATCGAAACGTCTATTTCAAAGATTCAACTGGAAATGTGAGAAGAGAGTTTGCTTTATCTTATCGTCATTTTCAATCTCTACATCATATCATGAAGGACTTGAAATACTTCTATATGAAAAGACATTCACGTATTGGAAATCGCATCTGGCTGCGCGTCAACAATCGGCGAATTCAACTCTATCATTCCCAACTTCATACTAACTTCACATTTCATCAAGGTAGTTGGGAAAAGTATAAAAGGAAGGTACATCGCTCAATTTACTCATTCTTTCATCATGAAGCGCCATCACTACACCATCGTCAACATTCTCCGTCGCTTCAGACTCTACACCAAAATCGATCTCACAACATTACACCAACAGCTTCCAAACAGCAAGTATTACCCGGGCCGTCCTCAAATGTTAGTGGTGAAGATGAACAATTCACGGAATCTTCAACTCTTCCCAAATGGGACTGTACAGATTCTCGGCGCCCTTTCTCATTCATCGGCGCAGTCAATGCGCTTAGAGCTACAAAGACTACTACGTCGGATATGGAAGAGGGAGAGGTGTGTGATGTCGAATCTGACTGTGGACAATATGGTGATCTCTACTCAATTGAGTGACAGTCTATCATTTTTGAAGATTCGTACCAGCAGTTACAGTTTGTGTTATGAACCCGAACTTTTTCCTGCAGCTCTCATTAGTTGTTGGTTACCTGTGCATGTGGCAATCTTTCATAATAGTAAAGTGATCATTACTGGACTAAAATCTCATGAACAAGCAAATATGATCCTAGACTATCTCATTGAGTATGTACGTACCCAGCGGATTGTAAAATAAAAAACAATTTTTCCAACATGATGTTTTTATTTCAAATCATGATAGAACTTACAAATCATTTTTTCATTAGAGGATGGATTATATGAAAAGTTTTGAATAACAGATGCAAATCGAGATACATGTAAACGTCTTAAGATGAAGTACAGTACAAAAGCACCACACGTTGATGAAAGTGGATGTTGTAGTATGCGTTCATTTCGCTGATATTGACGCGTATGTTTTCTCAACCACTGCTGTGTTGGTATATTTGGAGGTTGAGCAAGAGAGTCAAATAGTTCACCACGTCGGTCTTCTCCAATAAAGATCGCTTTCCAATGCTCACCGCCTAAATTCTGTGAATGAGTGTTTAGCACAATAAAGATGGGATAGTGATTTACTGCAGGTGGTAAGGTATCGAGTGAATAGACATTATCGAAAGCTTTCAACGTCGCTTCGTCTGCATTACGCTGCACTTTAGTCTTAATATCGTCAGCAGTCAACCAACTCATTAACGATTATACTGAAGAATCACGTCACGATACTTTGTAATTTCAATATTTGAATCGAAAACTGCATAAATTAATACATTGATCGTCTCAGCTAGTGTTCTTTTGAACGTCAAATCCAAACGAATATTATGAGGCACGTTCGCTTGACGATAGGGTGCACTAATATCGCTGTCAGCAGTCAAATCAAATGCATAAATAGTATATCCACTCTTAAACTCTTTCATAGTCAGTCCGTTGGTGTCATCCGTATTGTAAAAGCCAAAGACATCCATAAAATCAACATAACTGCGCATAAATTGATCCGAAGCAAAATCTGGTTTGTAGGGTGGACCAGGATGACTCACACCATTTACACGTAAAGCAATTTCACTTAACTGATTGTGTTTAAAATTGAAAGGATTCTTCTTTATATTACCATTAAATGCATCATTTTCAACCATTGCCACCATGAGGAGCTTCGGTGCTTCCGATGGAAAGAGGCCATCTTTCATGAAACTCTTTTGATCTTTCGGAATTGTAAAGGTGAGAAGCTTTGTATGCTGAACGGGGTAAATGGCATTTTGGCGGTTAAGGCCTTCAGCATGCCCTCTAATGACACTTGGATTCGGTACTACTCGACGAATGTAAAGTGCAATATCTTCCACATGAATTCTAAAATTGTCAACTTTAGCAAATGCATTCAGCGCAAATTCAGGCTTATTCAATGTCAGCTTGAGTCGCATGCTGGTATTACAGAGTAAAAACTTTGACTGTCTAAAGAAGTCTAAATTCAGCGGACCATATAGCTGACATACTCTACTATCTTTAATCATAGCAGATCGCTTTACAAAGCCACTGTTTGTTTCAACATCAAATTTTCCTGCTTCATCTCTGTACCATCCCATGGCTTCCATATGACTTTTTTGTGCTGCTGGATGAAACTGTGATACATGATTGAAATATGATTTATAGGGATAATCGCTTTGACCACCTTCCACCTGCTGCTCTCCAATCGTTAGAGAAACATCGCGAAGTAATGTAGTCAATGGTAAATTGTTCAGTCCAACTTTATGTGCATCGTCAATAGCAGTTCCATCTGCTTGCTGAATTCTAAACCTCAAATCAAGCATCGCATAACTCAAATCTATGTAGTCATCACTACCACCAGGAATAACAAATTCAATGGGGCCAGCATTCTCAGCTGTTCGAGGATGATAATCTACAATACTTGAACTAAGAATATCTGTCTGTATGGCTTGTTGATCGAACAAACAAAAACCGGAAGTTTTACACTCCATGATTAGAAGTTATAGCAGCGTCGTCGTTTAGCGCCTGATGAATGATTAGAGCCTCTACGACGTTTGCGTGAATGCCTTTTGACTGAAGATCGCACCTTACCAGCTCCGCGATGTTTCCTCCTTCCTTTTTTCATTCGTTTAGGTGATTTCTTTCCTTGAGTAACACCAGCAATGGTCTGCTTCAATGTTTTTAAACCGCGTTCCTTCCCACGATTCAACAAACTGCTCTTAAAACTTCTACCTCTGGAAAGATCACTAGCAACATCACCAGCAAAGCCAACGGCATTACTTAAAACATTTCGTTTTAAAGATCTACCGACATTGGATATGAGAGGTGCTACAACAGATTTCAGTGCACCAAGTATGCTACCTCCACGTTGGCGGCGAGCACCGATGTAAATTTGTCCTCCACCACTTACGTAGGAGGGTCGTGAATAAAATGAGGCAGTTGGATTCATAGCTCAAACCCTAAACATTGTTAGTTACAACTTTGCATGAATCACTGTCGATCACTTAGATGAAAGATGTCGGCACGACGCATCCAAGAGTTCATACTTGAAGGATAACCAGTCCATTTAACAAGACACCATTCTTCACCTTGCCGTTTTTTACATCGAATGATTTTCTCTACCAAATATGTTTCACTTTCAGTGACTACCTCAATCTCATCGCGGTAAAAGCTACCCTCAATTTCTTCATTATCGTAATCTTTCAACTTGTAGGTGGTCGGAGAGTCTTTTTGATTAATCCTTGATACTGTAAATACCTCCTCTGTCCAATTCGGGAGGTACCCTTTAGCAAAAACACTTTTCACTTTTGAGATACGAACTTTATCGCCAATTTTCACATCACTTTTCACATGAGTGCGTTTACGTTGGAATGATTCGCGCACTTTATCTACATTGTCAGCATTTACATCTACTGGTCTGAGTCCAATAGAACGATGGATAGAGTGATTGTAGGCATGGAGTGTATCTTGTAGAACCTTTGTCCAATTTTGTGTCAAGTTGGCAGTAAAATGTCGCCACAAGCGATTTTTTAATGTGCGATTAAAACGTTCAACGAGTGCAGCTTTATAAGCGCTCTTTACACTAAACAACTCAATGTCATGCCTCTCAAATAATCTTGTCACATGCTGATTTTCAAACTCTTTTCCTTGATCACTCTGAATTCTTTTTGGAATGCGACCTTCTCGAAAAATTGTTTGGAATGCTTTTGCTACTCCTTTCCCTTCTTTAGTTTTTAAAGGTTGAGCCCACGCATAACGCGAGAAAATATCAATGACGGTTAAAAAAAATTATTGCCCGAGTTATGTTTTGAAATGGAGGCAACATCACACAAATCTGCTTGCCACTGTTCATCGATGTCATGAACAATATAATGGCGGGTGCGGTACTTCTTTTTCGCTTGTTTGTGGAGTGTATAGGTAGCCTGACCCTTTAACCATCGTTTCACTTGTGATTGTGGAAGACCACTCGCTTTTGATAATTTCTTGATAGATGCAAATCCTGCCGGATGTTTTACATCATAATAGATTGACTTCAAACGTTCAGTCGATGACGGCTGACTCTTTTCCTCCTTCTCATCTTTTTGTTTTCTTCCCTTTCTACATTTACAACAACTGCAGCATTTAGCTTTAGCGGTTTTGCGATCGTGTTCACATTGCTTAGGGGTTTCATTATGAGAGCTGGCGCAGCAAGTGCAAGTGACAACGACATTCACCTCTGGCGGCTCATTACATGGCAAGCAACACATCTGCTTCATATTAATAGTCTGAGAACATGTATTTCCTAGGAGGAGCTGTTTTACGTTTTCCTTTTACCAGTTTTAGTGGCGATGTAGATCTACGTCGAGTTCTTCCTCTTGTTTGCTTAGTGAGTGTGGGAGGGGATGTAGCAGGTGACGTCTTAAACCAATTTGTTGGCATTTTCATCGCCTGAGGCATTGGAGTAGTAGCCACTGTTGAATCAAGTTCTTTCAATGTCTCATTATTTAAAGCAAATTTTGGCACATTATGCTTTTTCAATAGTTTAAGAAAGTATGACCAACCAGGTGGAACATAGCCCTGACGGCGCTTTCTACGTGTCGCATACTGAATCAAGTCTTCATAACGTGAAGCATCAATCACTTTATTTTCATCTGTAATGATTTCTCCTCTATCATTTACATTGAGATGGGGCTCAATACTATTGAAAAGAGATATGGCATGTGCGCGAGATGCTAAAGGTGTAGCAGTCGATACAGAGTCACGCATCTTATTCTTCAAGTTTTTCAATTGCTCAACAGTTTCCGATTGTAATAATACAGCACGATGTGGATCTTTGATGTGAACATTTTGCTGATAATCTATTTCTTTCCTATACATTTGATTTGCAAGAGGTTGCTTTACTTGCTGCATGGCAGTCAATTGTACATATTCATCCTGAGGAATAACAATCATGCGAGAATAAGAACTCATAGTTTGTAGATAATCATGGGAGTTTTCAAAATATCACTTCGAAATCTAAATTCTTCCGGACACTCTTGCGTAAAGTCAATGAATAAGTAACCGTATGGTTTTTCAGTAGCTGCTTGAAAAATTTCAATTAAGGCTTTTGATCCTCTGGGTGCAACTTGTCGCGCTAAAATTTCAAATTGACTTTTATCTCGCGGATTCTTGAAAATAGCATAATAGTGTGTATTCAGGTTTCGTGTACGAGCTTCTTTTCCATCAGGAAACAAATTTTGTGTAATATAGATGATAAAACACCTTTTATGGTGTGCTGCGCGAGTGAACATATCTGTAACATCTTTTGAATTCTTACTTTCTTTTAATAAATCATCCAATACAACAACATCATTAGACTGAAGTTTATCCACTGGAATAATTCCTTCATGTCGAATAAAGTTGCGACTTTGCAATTCCTGAAACAGCGACGGTTGATAAATACCATAACACCAAATCACTCGATTGATAGGTTCCTTAAACAACTCCCTTCTTTTATCCAATAAATTCAGCGTGAAAACAGTTTTACCTGCATGAGATGGACCTGATACAGTCAGAACTTTATCACATTGAAGTCTGAAATCCATTTTATTACTTTGAGACTCAACATTTGCATAATTAACGCTTAGAGCCAAAGATATTTCCCAATAGGTTGCCCACGGCAGGAGCTATCATTGGAAGTATTGCTGAAAGGAAACCGCCCTTTTGTGTTAGAGTTTTCCTCTTTCTTTGAAGGGCGACTTTAGGATTGGAGATGAAACGCAATTTCGTAGCATATCGCTTAAGTAACTTTCGTTGTTTTGGCGCTAATTTCTTCGTCCTCAACTTCCTCACATGAGAAATAATTTCACAAATGAATTTATCGTTAGCATGTCGTATAGCATTGTATCGCTGATTTGCTTTCATTCGTCGGAGAGCTTGAATGGCTGAAGAAAACTTTTGACTTTTACGTTTCGCCATTTTCCGTATTAGTCTTTGCTAAAACCTATCTTTACCACATTTGCATAGGTACTAACTATTGCGACATAAGTGACACTCGAAATGAGCAATATCACAGTGGTTACATTGGCAAAGTTGAATGCAATTACGTATGAAACAGCGTTGACAAAAAGCATGCTTACATCTCTTGAAGATGCGCTTTTCATTTCCATCCTTTCGCTTACATACATCGCAACACATAGTTTCACCGTTACTGATGTCTATAGCAAGTCTTTTTGAAGATATGAATTTGCTAGCCTTTTCTAAATAATAGACGCATGTACAGAAGGAATATACTTCGAGAGTGAGCAGACATAGCTCGAAAACCAGTTGTGCCACAATCAAGTACCACTGCATTTTCAATTTTTCTTTATGGAAAGTTGAATGTGAATATCTGAAATCGCTTCAATCACTAGACTGCTACCATGATGGTTAAATGCGTTAAGACGTTCAGCAATTTTTATCATATGCCTTTTAAAAAATTCTTGGGGGTGATCTACCACTTCCATTGAGTAAGAAGCAAAATGGAAAGATCGACTTTCCACCTCTTGCTTTCCAAAATGACTAAACTTAATTTTCGCAACTAATCGCGCCATGATAATGCTATCAGAGAATGTATTCATTAATTCTAGAAAAAGAGTGCTAGCATCATCGACCACTGCTTCGATGTCGGTCTCATCTTTATGAAATTTTATCACATAATCTTGAACAGCTCCTTTTAAACTTTGCCTATGAAAACGTAATGTTCCGCAGTCGTTTAAGAAAGACATGATCGCCCTTTATCTAACCCATCCATTGCATGAAAACAACAACTCTTCTCATAGTAACATTTATTGAATAACGGTAACAAGCATGCATTATAAATCAATGGTTTGAAAGAGATAAAATAGATACAGCTGATAACTATCATACAGCGAGCAATGATAACCATACAGGACTTTGGCAGTGTTGAGGTAAGGAGGAAAGAAGCATTGGTTATGAACGTAGCTACTACAACGAACAGACAAAATAGGAACACACAAATCCTTAAAACGTTTCGTGACTTCATGATAATGTTGATTCACTCTACTATCCCAAGGCGGGAGCAAAATATCATCAATGATTAGATTGGGAAATACTTTCCTCTCCTTACCAGGATTATTACAAAAGATGCGTATAACATTGAAAGCAGCTAACCATCGTTTAAAGTCAATAAGAAGAGCACTTTCACAAGAAAAGCCATAGTCTTGCAAATATTTCACATTAAGTCCATGAATGTGTTTTCTCGCCCATTGATCAACATTGGGATCGCAGTTGGCATGTTGATGATAGACACTAACAATCTGATATGTCCAATTGTTCATAGCAATAGCACTGAGCTCCTGTACAGGTTCACCCTCACAATCCATAAAAATGATGATAGAAGCCTAAAACGGAAATTTACACATCTAAGGAAACGTTCTATAACATATTACAAAATGAAGAATTACATCGATGCTTTTCACGACAAAATACACAAATGATATGATGGCAACGAAGAAGTAAAATGTATCTAATAAGACCACGTCTACGACACTCAAAGCACATAAGCGAATTGTCATAGGGTAGAGTTAGGAAAGGACTAGCAATTCTCCTTCTTTGATTTGCGTTTTGATGTAGCATTCTTCTCCGACTTGCGCTTCGTACCACTGCTGTTAAGGATTTGATCAATTATGTCGTCCACGTTGGGTGGTTTCGGAATATATAGGATGGATTCCATATGCATGGAGAGAGAGGCTATTTTATTATCCTTGTGTCGACCATAATATAGCCCATTCACTTTGAAAAGGATATCCCAAGTACCTTCTCCGAGCTCATCACATCTGATGGGTATTGAATGATCTCCATCCTTCTTATAGTAAGTACACCAATGTGATACCGGTAGGCAAATGTGATTACCATCCCAAATCTTTCTATAGGGAGTATCCTTGTCATCTCTCGCCTTCCACTCTTGAGCAAGAGGAGTAGGAATGTCCATATTTAATGTCACGTACTCCTCAATAATATCAAGTTGGTGGCGAATGTACGGACTCACGGGGATCAGTATGTAGTCCCCATACTGATTGTGCATTATCTTGACATCCGTGGAAGGGAGCATTCCCGTTTGGAGTACTACGCTATGATCATCATAACGCAAGGCTTGTTTAAATTTACGCTGTAGCGGTGTAGGATTATGTACCTTGGTTGTTTCTTCCACTGGCCTCAGTTGTAGATGATCTGACCGTAGCGAACCTTGTAACGTTTGACCGCCATTTTGTCCTACTAGTGCAGCAGATGGAGTAGATGCCTGAAAATGAAAAAAGATTGTATTAAGTTTACGTTCAAGGGAGGAGAGGGAGGGAAGTAGCGACTTACCATTTTAGTTGGATAATAGAACAGGGAACTAGGGAGAGAGAAAATGTGCGTCCGTCACTCGTGTGATTCAACGATGGAATGATTCTCACTGTGGAAGGCTCGCTATTTATAAAGAAATGCTTGATTCTCATTGGATGATGATCCTCATTGGACAATAACATCAAGCTGATTCCAAATCTGGCCTCCGTTTTCCAATCCGATGCTTCGTTTTGAAGCTACAGCCCAAAACGTCCCAAATTCTAACTCTGTCGTTTTTCGCCAATGTCCCAAAATCTTAAATGGCGTCTCACATCTAAACGAAGACAGATAGGAACAAGCCGATTCTTTCAGTGAGTTTGTCTCACTCTTAGCTTTCAAACGAGCTATCGCACGACAAAATCCGTCCACTGGAAGCCAAAATCGAAGCAAGCTGTTCGGGACGTCAGCCGAAAATTTTTTCTCTCCGAGTGACTTGAAACTCACCCTACCGATGCAGAATTTCACGCTGAATCCGAATCTGACCTCCGTTTTCTCATCCGACCACTCCTTCCACTCGAAACAACCCATTTTACAACCCAACATTCAGCAGATTGCACCAAAAACATCACACACTATAGCCTCAAGACTAATCCTGGCGGTCGCCCACGTCAACCTAGACGGTCGCCCACGTCAACCTAGACGGTCGCCCACGTCAACCTGGACGGTCGCCCACGTCAACCAGGCGGTCGGACCAACTCACCCGAGTCTCACACTCTGTCGTTGCAGAGGGGGGGGGAGTCAGCGAACATGTTGTGAACGTGAACCAACCTGGCCGGCACACCACGACAGACCACAACCTCTGTCGTTCCAGAGGGGGGGGACGTCAGCGAACATGTTGTGAACGTGAACCCACCTGGCCGGCACACCACGACAGACCACAACCTCTGTCGTTCCAGAGGGGGGGGACTCAGACACGAAGCACCACGGCGGCCGACCACGACACTCTGCCGTGCCAGAGGGGGGGGGACTCAGCGATGGCGGCCATCTTGCGCTATCCAGAAGTGGAGTTTTGCTTACTACTCATGGTCATGTAAATATACACAACAGCATTGTTTGGGGATCGTCACCGCCCACCAATCCAATTCAGTTGCCGTTGAAATTACCAAAAGTAACAGCTTGGGCAGGTTTTACGGCCAAATTCCTTCTCTCAATCTTCGTCTTCGAAGAAAATGTAAACCAAACAAATTACTGCAATATGATTTTGAATCATGTTGTTCCAGAACTGAAAAAGATGAGAAAATTTAGTGGCACCATCTTTCAACAAGATGGTGCTATTCCACATACTGCCTTGAACTCTTGCAAAACGTTACAGGGACAGTTCCACAACAGACTGATCGGCCTTCATTTTGATAACAAATGGCCACCACATTCACCAGATATCAACCCATGTGATTTTTTCTTGTGGGTGCCATCAAAGATTCTGTATATGAAGACACAATTACAGATGTAAGTCATCTGAAAGAAAGGATCAATTCTGCGGTTAGTTCAATTTCTTCTGCAACGTTACAGTCGGTTCATGACTCCCTCATTGATCGTTTGCTTTGCTTGCAAAAGAATAATGGCGGTCATTTTGAACATTTGTTGTAGGAATTTATTGAAATTTAAAATGACATTCAAGAATTACATGTGTTTTTTATTTAGATCGCCCGTTTATTTAATTTCATTGATTAGCATAATAAGTGAAATGTTAAATGGTTGGAATATGGGACTCTTTTAATGATAAACTCTTTTTGATAACATGCGAAAACCACGAAAACGTAAGCGTAAATTTCAGTATTTAATACAAAGTAAATTTTAATAATTTATCGAAACATACGAACAATTTTAACCACTCACAAAAATCCCAACGTGTATGCTACATTCCGAATATAGAAAGTTGCATGTATCTTGAATTATGTTGATTTTCTGATTGACTAAAATATTGCGTTACTAAAAACTCACCCTGCATAAGCTGTCACACTCAAATTATGTGCAAAGGATGTTTACACTGTGACACATTCGATTTTTCAACATGTTGTGGCCAATAATATTTGTACGGTTAATTCCACACACGTCCACACGTTGTCCCCAGTCTGAATGGACCTTAGTAATGAAACATGCTAGGAACTGTCACAGGTGGAACTTGACGAGGCGAATGCAGTCATTGCACCCAAGTTTTCGGAATATGTAACTTGCCAAAAAAACGGTCACACACGAGTAGTTGATCTGATTTAAATTCTTTGGTCTTGAAAAATTCGAAAGTAGTTAAAGCTCTCATTACGAAAACCAACTTAAAGAGAGAAGGAAATAATGACAAAACCATAGATGTTATGCGAAAAAGGAGGACATTTCAGTAAATTGACGGTTGTGCGTCCTATGTGAAGGATATCGCATATGATGTCGCCCCTATGTGAAGGACCGATTTTTTATCTACTCGTAATATTAAGTTAGTCAACATCAACGTGCACATGAAACGTACACAGGTCTGCTCAGATAATGACATGTCGATCGACATGATCGATCTATCAAGTAAAACGTTTGAGTTTAAGTCATAAACTTCACTTGCATAATTGTCGTGAATAAATGACTATTTTCTTTTCTTTGCTGTCGGCAGCAGCTTGATTTCTGAGAACTATTCTAGGCCTTCGATTTCGCCTCTTTGGTAATTCAAACATTAGGATTACTCGCTTATTGGTACCCTAGCAACATGGGGTAATTGTGTATTACGCTGATTAATGCTTATAAAGTCACGCATATCATTGCATAATGCACAGTTAGGGATTGTCAAATCCATCCAAAACATCGAAAGACACTTGTAAAAGTTGATAATGTGTTATCAGAGTCAATATTTATCAATTTACATGCGTAAATATTATTTCGAATGTCATTATTGAAAAATCCTGATTAACATAGATAATTAGCATGTTTTAAAGCAATGCTCTAAGTCAGTGTGATTCTTCAAGTGTGCCACTGTGAAAAGAAAACCACATTCATATTATACTAGACAATTTATCTAGATGCCACCCATGAAACGAAAGTGAGTGGCTTATTTGATGAATTTTAAAGTTACAGTTCAAAGTTGAATTTTTAAGACATCACATGCAGTGTAAGTATACCTGTGTGAATATCCTTTTTCCTCATCCTGCATTTCAAAACTTTACGAGTGAAACTTCCCGAAATCTTATATGATTCTTTATTTGATTTATACACGAACCAAGACGAACATATTCTTTAGATCAGAGGTCGGCAACCTAAGCCAAACCGAGGGTCACTAGATTAGGTTTAACCTTCTCACCGGCGCAACCCCAGTAAGAAATAACAAATGAAAATCAATCTTTATAACTTGTGTAAG
This sequence comes from Prostheceraeus crozeri, assembly GCA_907163375.1. Lineage (NCBI taxonomy): Eukaryota > Metazoa > Platyhelminthes > Polycladida > Euryleptidae > Prostheceraeus > Prostheceraeus crozeri. The sequence goes on along the minus strand of CAJQUW010016500.1, from coordinate 38,790 downwards.
AATTTTGTTATGTTACAATGCGATAAGTGCAAATTCATTCATTCATTCACATCGCGAATGAAGAGGAGGTTAGGAGGACGCATTGAAGGTGAGCGCCTGTGATTTTACCTCAAATTCTCTTTCTCTTTTATCCGGCTTAATGAGGGTGAACAGTTGCTCACACGAGTGTGCAGTTCTGAACAATGATTATTGTGTCGATCAGTTTTACAAAAAAAACTACTGTAGATTTCGCGGGTCGCACATGACGTTATTTAAGTATACGAGTATATTTAAGTAATTTTAGTTATTTCTTAATGATCAATGAAGAACATGTCCAGTCGAAAAATAGGATGTGCGGCGTTATGAAAAGCGGCTGACCGAGGACAGTTCGGTCCCTGCAGCAGGATCGTGGACCGGCTTTATTAGGAACTTGTTTGAATAAGATGCATTTCATTACATATGCATGAGTGGGTTTTAAAAACCTCTTAGTTATAAAAGGATAAAGCACAGAACCTCCATAAATTTTGTCATTAACATGCAAATTTATTTTTAAACTTGCCATGAACTCAAAATTCCATGTCATAAATTGAGTAAGTTTATTTGCGAAAGCACTCTGAATGTTAGGTGCCTAGTGACAATACATCGGTACCTCTACAACTACTTATTAATGTAAGGCTCACTTCTATTGCGATGATGGCAAGCTTTTGAAGTTCGGTCATCTCATTCGAACATTCTTGGCTTACGTATGGGGTTGATGATGCTAAAATCATCGATAAAATAGGACTAGTTTACTTAAGTAGCTTATATTTAGTCTTGATTTCTATATAACGGTATCCCATAAGTCTTGGAACGCGAATATACACTAAGAGGAAAAATGATGAAATCATTGATGGTGAGTTCTTGTGACATTAATATGTTCAATATGAATATGTGGTCACATTTTTAGAAAATGGGAAGATGCCTACTACAACAACTATGAACAGCACATTAGATTCTCAGTCTTAGTGCATGCTATGCCTTCCAGCTATGTTGAACTTGTGTATGCTGTATATTGGAGGGATGTGAATGAACGCACATATAGGGGTCCCACCCGTACGAAGGTCAACAATACCTTTCCTATATGATTCACCCTTCAAGTCTGAATTTCTGGTTTAAAAAATGCATTCCACATTCCAAATGGCCCATCTTGCGAATTCAAATTTCATGAAAATGACGCGCAATAGTATGATTGAGCATCGCTACATAAAACTTGAGTCACATCACCGGTTGCGATGAGATTTTACTGCCTGTTGAAATATCCAATAATCGAAATAACGACATGGCGCCTGTAATTGCGTCTGAAAGAACAGAAATAGATGGTTGCACAGGTCAAGAGCAACAATAGCTAATTGTCATCCTTCGACAGGGCCTCTGATGCTATGACATAGCATGACATGTCGTCAAATAATCTGCATTCCAGTTTGATTCTCGAACTCATGCCTTCAGCTCCCGATTGGCTGAGGATGTATTGCCATCAAGCCATCGATCGGTTGCTGCTGTTCTTTAACGGAAATGGTCATGAATTATCATTGATTAAAAGTCATTGATCTTTTGATTTCAATACAATAAAGATTAGGTGTGACAAGTTTCATCAATTGATTGAAAACCCGCAGTCTTGATGGCTGCGGAGCGTCGTGTGCACTTCGGTGTTGAAGATAATGCAAATATACCAACAATTCAGCGCATTTGCTATATTTCGGCTGTAATTTTCTTATTTCTTATACCCCCTCTTGCGTTTTTTCTTTGCTTTCATTTGAGGAGAAGCAAGGAGACTATAACAGTGCGCCGTTTTGGTCGTATTCATAATCCAAAAATCTACTGTATCCAAGGAATTCAATTTTACATCTCATTGCCTTTAATAGATCGACAACTGGAGCCAATTCTGGATAATAATCATGACCTAAACAGAGTTTCTACAATTTCCATTGGACCAAAAACAATTCTATTCGAAAACTGCGCCTACGATGTCTATTTTGCTTGGGTATTAATAATCGAATTGGATGCCCAAAACAATGACAATGCTCAAGTATTAAATGCTATAACGTCAACTGCGATAGATTGTCTCAGGGAAACAGCAAAAGAATTTGACCGTGATGAGTTAATGAGATTGGAAATTCAACAACTTGTCGCCGAATGTGCATCACAGTCACTGCAAGCACTATTGAACAAGACTATATTCGTTGGTATGTGTTATTTTTCGTTAGGAATATTAAGAAACAGCATACAACAAGTGTAACAACTAGGATCAGTAACTTCAATTTTAAACCGCATTTTATTGGCTTTGTTATTTTTGAATACATTTTTCTTTAGATGATAAGTAAGTTTCTGATAATTGTAGACAAGTATTACATCGGATTGCTTGAAAACATTTTTTCATTTTTGATTTTCTTGCTTTCATGAAGACAATTTTCTTAACTATGCTCACATTTTCAGTGACAAGTATTGTTGTGTATATGACGGCATGTTCAAGGAAATGTTCAAAGGTTTTACATTGCATCTGGGTGTGCGTGTTTTGGTATTGACTTTTTGTATCAAATATACTGACTTAATAAATTGCATCATTAATTTAAAATGCGATATCATGGCTGACTTAGAAAAACCGATGTTTGAAAGTGCAAAGAATTTGGATTTCTTCTGATCAGCATGTCTGCTGTGCTCTTGACTGGGGCTGTTCGGGATCGGTGTTCGGGCTGATCCCCTCCCGCACCTCGACGCTGACTTTTTATCCCTGTCACGTAAATGACAATCGCCCGTCGCTCTTTAAGCTGCTGCTAAAAAAGCCAAATGATACACACCACCGCTACTAATACGCCATTTTATTAATTTGCGCATTTAATTCATGTAGCTTATGATACAGGGTGAGGAATAACAAATGCGATTAATTCTAATGTAGAATTATTTTTTAATTACGTAGCAGAAACTAACAAACAAGGTCTTAGCAAGGATAATTAGAAAGTTACGTTAATTTAAAATTTAGTCTCATCTTTTATGCCGCACCATGTACAAACAAATCGCATCCCAAGTAAAAAAATGACGTTTTTTCAACGGTTGAAATCATCGTTGAAAACTAACCAAAAATCACCTTGGTGTGACAAACGTTGAAAAAACGTTGAATAAACGTTGCTCATAAACGTACGGTTGATATCATCGTTGAAAACAAACCAAAAATCAACTTGGTGTGAAAAACTTTGAAAAAACGTTGAATAAACGTTGATTAAACATTGTAATTGTTATGCGGATATAAGCCCTAGATGACCGTTTTTGGATAAAACATGGTTAATGCATGCACCATGGATAAATCCTATCAAGAAGTATCGTTACATATTGAGTAAAATGGTCTTTCTTTGGAATAAGAATGGCTATACGCTACTAATAATATTTAACACTGTGAAGAGTGGGAACTGTATATAAAATTTGCTCTAAATAATAATTTGGAATTGTACATGGTTAAAACATCGATCATCCATGTACGTAGATAAAATATAACTAAAAGAGCGTTTCATTGTCCATTTGAAGAGTTGTCCATTTAAATTAGATACCGACTTTAACTAATAATATTGATGCTGTAAGAAGTGACATAGATGCATTTAAATAACACAAAGAATCGCTCATGGATACAACATTGACATATGAAGCATGCGTATGTACTATTATTTCGAGTATTTTATATACATGTGCTCATTTTATTTGATGAAATTTTGTAGACCTACAGAAAAAAATGATGAAGTCACCCGAATATCTACTTTATGCCTGTATAAAATAGATATTCGGGTGACTTCATCATCTCCCTCTCTCTTTCTCACTCACTCTGTCCCCTTTTCTTCTTCCTCTCATTTTTCATCATCGTTCACACTCACTACATGTATACTGTATAGCTACTATAGCAACAACATCAATCAACACTGACGTACGAATCAGGTCAACAATTACACATGACATATATTCTCAAAGGGAGCCTAAGTAATTCTACTGGCGCACATTTTGCTTCTCAAATCGAAATATCTGTCAATTGAAATCTATAAGCTCCACGTATACCGTACCCATCAGCATGTCGATTTTGATCGATTTGCTCGTGTGTTCGCCAAATTGCTTGGCTAATAATTTGCAAAACTTTTGATATTAAATCAGTGTGTAACTGGACCAAACAATTGCATAAGCATCCAGCTCCATCTGCGTAATCGTATCTCTCTTCTATAACTTTCCGTCACTTAAGATTATTAAATTGGTTGAGGCTAACCTCCGGTAGATCATAAAGAAAAATAATAATACTATAGGCCTAACTAAAAACTGAAAGAAGAAAAAAAAATATAACTTATTACTGCGTTTTAAACAAAATTATAAATCTAACAACTTACTTATGACATTAGCGTCTAAAAAGGAGTGATTATAGACATGACACTTGTGTGTCTGCTTATATACTTCAAACTTTGTAACTTATCTAAATCCCAATCTGCTATCAGTCAAATACAATTACAAACAGACCTGTCATTTCTAATGCGGATAACTGGTCAACCACGTGTGGTGTTACGCAAATGCTTCAATCGAAGTGAGAAGATGAAGCTGAAGATAATGAAAAGTAAAGAATTTGATCCCTCCAAAGGACTGATCTGGCTTTCCCACAGGTTACATGAAGTGCAACTAAAACAGATAATTGATATATGCTGTGATAAAGTTGATGAGGACAAAAGCAATAGAGGTCATCAGCAGGAACTTGAGCAAGATTCACGTTTCGGCCCCTTAATTCCTGTACGTTCAAACTCGCTCAAGCGGGGCCCTGCTTTAAAGAAAGCAGCCTCGAAAGAAAAATCTCGGACATGTAGTCAGATACATTGACTACGCCATCGAGATGATTCGAACTGACTAAACTGGAAATATGGAAAAGGAACTTAAATAAAGTTCGGGCAGTTGTCCAAAAGTTGCTTAGCGGAGAAATAACCGTATTTCAATAAAGTCTCTCTGTGTTTGTGTAACTGCTTTTCAGCACTGCGCTTAAGATCAAAGCGATTATAACCTCTCGCAATGAGGGTGGTGGAGGTACGATTTATTTTTTCAATAAAATCGCTCTCATGTGTACAGATGCGAATATATCTCAAAACCTGTCCCGCGAAAACTTTGATACCTATTTTGTAAGGCATAGTGTTTTGAGGAAATGTTAAGAGCGTAACAGGAAAATTGAAGTTATCAACCTTATGAAATACAGAGGTAACCGCTTCTGTATTAGTGATTTGCATTTTAATGTCTAAATATTCAATGTTGTTATCATTATCTCCACTTCTACTTGCCTCCAGACTTGGTGGATAAATTTTAGGAATTAAAGAAGCGAAATGTTTATAATTAATAATACACAGATCGTCTATATATCTAGAGGTATTCGATAGAAGTTTAGCTAGACCATACTTTTTACTTTTCATAAGATTAGACATGAAAATATATTCGCAGTGTAAAAGAAAAAGGTCTGCTAGCAAAGGGCTACAATTACCTCCCATCGGTATACCTTTTATCTGTCGAAAAACCAGTCCACCAAAAGTGACGTAAACTTCATGAATAATGAATTTAATAGCATCCTTAAAGTTATCTTTAGTAAAAACACTATAGCCTTGATACTTTTTACTAGCTAAAAAACATTTTTCATAACCGATGCATAAGTATTTCCTATTCGAATCATTAAACACCAAATCTAGCAAGTCAGAAATGTGATGAATAACATCGTCATGATTCAAGTTAGTGTACAATGTGGAGAAGTCAAAAACTTGCACGTTATGTATATTGAAATTCGATCGCCACGCGCACGCAGCTGAGGGAGTTCAGTCACATTGTTGGCAGCCTGTGATGGCCGTGGCCGCATCTGCGTGCAGACTGAGAAGTAGTGAGATCTTTTGTTGTCTTATACGGGAGGTTCATTATTCAATTTTCCACGATGTAAACAAAAATATAGCTCTCCCTCAATTTAGACGATTTTTTATTTTTTAAGAATAAATAAAGTTCCCCGACGCGTTTCGTCACGGTGGACAGTATCAAGGGGTAAGTAAATACACAGGCAGTTGGCTTAAATATAAAAATGATAGGCAGTGACGACTCGTTAGATCAATTCATGTTTGCGGTTGATTTGTGGCTTGTTCAACGCTATGAAGCGTGCTTCGGCCATTTTAGTTTGCATCGAATTCTTTTGTTTATTTAGGACAGAAAGCTGGAAATTATCGATGTTCATCATTCTATCGGCATGGTCAGTCAAACTATGTTCAGATAGTGCACTTTTACGATCTTGACAGTTCAAACTACAGTACTGTGGAAAAGTTTGGAATAATTGTTAAAGTTCATCAATTCGAAGATAGTATTTAGTTTTATAGACAAAAGTCGGCCATATAACATCATATTTCATATTTCGTTATCCTATTGATAGTTCAGCATCATGGAATTACATGCATCACATCAGTATTTAATGGGATATCCTTTGTTTTTTATCACTTCCAAAAGTCTCCGTGGCATTGATTCTATCAGTGATCTACACAGATCTTCAATTACTTCAGTGCACCAAACTTGGCGAATGTTTGACTTAAGTTCTTCCAAGTTTGATGAATTTCTTGTACAGACCTTCTTTTTGAGTAGCATCCTTAAATTCTTTATTGGATTTAAGTCGGGACTGTTTCCCAGCCAATCCAACACCTGCACATGGTTGTCAAGAAACCATTTCTTTGTTGTCTTCACTGTATGGCACGGGGCCGAGTCCTGCTGAAACACTGTGCAACCCTGAATCGTCATGAAATTAATGAGATGTTCATCCAGAACTTGTTGATGGCGTTTTGCGTTCATCATACAACCTTTAGGAAATAGAGACCTGCACGACCAGCTGCTGAGAGGGCTCCCCAGACCACTACACCTGGCGAATGCTTCACTGTGGGAACCGTGTAGGCCTACTTGGGATTACAAGGATATGAGTCAGATGGCCGACGAACGAACTTTGTTGGGTTAGAAAACTGTCGAAACATGCTTTCGTCCGAGAACATGACCTTGGCCCACTGCTGTGAGGTCCAGTGGATGTATTTTCGGCAGAAGTTCAACCTTTTCTGACGCATCGATGGTGTTATCAGCGGCTTCCGCAAGGGTTTGCGTGCTCGTAACCCATACTGTCGAGACAGACGAGTGCGTATGGTGCTTGGATCCACGTAATCCAAAATGCCAGGAAACGATTTCTTAATTTCAGCAGACGTTATGTTTGGCACAGTCTTGACTAAATGAACAACTCGTCGATCGGTCCTCTCTGAAGTCACTCGCGGACGTCCAGAGCGCTTCTTGGGAGACAATGACATTGTGTTGAACACATTTCACGGTTTTAGATACGACTGATTGTGATATCTTAAACAAGACTGCAACCTCACTTTGCGACATTCCAGTTTTCACAAAATTCACTATCCGGATCTTGTCAATCTTTGATAATTGCTTCGCCTTACCCATGGCTTCGATGTGAATCATCATCATCTATTTGAGGCTATTATACAGCTTGATTGGCGTTGTGGCAATATTTCATCAGCCCTACCCCTGTGGGAACGCATCTTGCTAATATCAACAGATTATCTGGCGAGGTAGCGATTTGGTGGATAATTTTTTTAAAGGTTCATTTTCGTGTAAAAACTATCTCCGCATGTGAAAATGGTCATCATTCATCCAAAAACATGTGTAAAATTAAAAAACGACAGGTGGCGAAAAAGTTGCTATAATTAGCTGGTAGATATTTGTTTACTAATGCGAGCTGATTTTTCGCCAACCGGCGAAATCGTGGATATGTAGCAACTAATTAGTGGTAAGTAGTAATGTTCGTATATTACCTTCACATGAAAATATATTGTATACTCAGTCTGATCTGATAAAAAGGGATCTTTTTTTAATTCACGAAGGCTTAAACTAAAAAAAGTATTTGTCTTCCATAAATGTCGCAGTAAATACTATGATATTGTTCAAATATTTGTCATTGTTGTAAATTATTGAATGTCAAGAGATGTTATGAAAATTGATATATGCGGATTCTCTATATTCTTATCATTATCAAAGAATGATAGTCTGCACTTATATCTTAGATAGATTAGCCATATGTGAGGGATAGTGAGGAGGTGAGGGAGAGAATAGAGCCTCGACTGTAGAGGCGGATTACTAAAGAAAACAAGAGAGAAAGTCAAAAGTAAAAGGTGACATATAGAGCGCGAATTGTCGCCGGCGAACTTCGCCAGCGAATATCCCGCAAATATGACTGAACTTTAGCATGATATTCTGCAGCTGACATTCGCCAGTTTTTCGCAAGATTCGTTCCCACAGGGACATTATTTATTGGATATCACTATGACCAATAGGATGATCGCAATCATGCATTCGATTGCTGCTTGGATTTGAGGTAGATTTCAATCGAAAGAATAACTGCATTCAAAGCAGCCATGTTATCTATCAATTATTCCAAACTATTCCACAGTACTGTACGTCTGTGTTCATCATGCCGTAACTTTAAAGGTCGGCAAGTTTGACCAATATAATTTTTATGACAAATTTTACATTCAAAATTATACACAATGTATTTATCGCTACACATATATTTAGGTCCAATATCCTTGCACAGTTTACAATTACATTTGTTTTTGTTTTCAATAGTATTTATGCTATTAACTATAGTTTGACCGGGTTTGCAGGTAACACGAACAGGAAGTTCATACTTACTGACCAGTTTATTAATTTTTCTTAAGTAGCTATCACTAATGAAATCAACACAAAGGTTAATTTGATTTTCATTACTTTTAGTATTGGATTTTGATTTTGGTGTAATTGAGTTAGGCTTAAATCCATTTTCATACAGACGTTTTTTCATTACATTAACTGACTCTAAGGAAGTATCCGAATAAAGATCCTGCACATATTTAATACTACTGAGTACAAAATTATTTTTTATGTGATTTGGCAACCAACTATCTTTACGCATCGTAATTCCAGAATGACAGGATTTACTGAACCATTTATACCGCAACCTTTGACTTACGGAAATACTTATATCCAAAAAATTCAAATAATCGTTTTCAGGAATTTCAATTGTGAAATTGATGTTATTGTTTGCTGAATTAAAGAGATGTAATATATCCTGAAAAAACTTTTCACTTTTTGGATATGGTCCCAAGATTATATCATCGATATACCGATTGTAAATTAAGGGTACAGTACCTAAATTTTTATTTAAGTTATCAAGAGCTATGGTTTCAATTGCATTCATGTAAATGATCGCAAAAGGCGGAGCAAAATGAGCCCCCATAGGGCATCCTTTAATCTGTAAATATGTCTTATTATTGTAGGTTATTTCATAATTATAGGATATGAATTTCAAAAAGTCAACTAGGTCTTCAACTCTAAAGCCATAATTATCAATTTTATTCCAATGTATTTTAGCAAACGTCTCTATTTCTGCGATAGCCTCAGCAATTGGTATACTCGGATATAAGTTTTGAACGTCCAGTGAAATAAACACATAGTCTTCATTTACAAATTTGTCAGCATTTTCATTAAGAATTTTGATCAAAGATTTAGAACTATCCAAATGGGCTGGAACAAATTTTACTAATTGGTTGAGGAGAACACTCACAAGCCAATAAGAGAAGAGAAGATGAGAAGTAGTGAGATGAGAAGTAGTGGATGAGAAGAGATGAGAAGTAGTGGTCGATAATATTCTCCCGCTGCAAATTGTTGATGCCTGTGACTCATAGTCCCTGCTTCTAATTATTGTCCGCCCATGACGTGAAACAGAAAGCTGCGCAAGTCAGGCGCAGTAGCTTGTGCACTCTTCGCGCTCGTGGTCTATCGAACTCGTGTTTACGTGTGCTGCTTGCTATTACAAAAGTCAGCGCATCAAGAGGATATTTCTACTTACACACAGTTATTTAGTCATCGTCTACGTTTTTTATCATACTTCGTTATCATGCCAATACAAGGAGCACAATCTACTTACGACTACCTCACTCACCTGCAATGTGTCCAGTTATGTGGATTTACCATCAATTCTCTATCAATTATCAACAAATTGAAAATGAAGAGCACTCGTATGTAGTCAGTGAGTTCTTCTACTCAATGAAGCCATCAAGTTCCTTTGATTCATGCATCAGAATTATTGAATCAAAAATGCATCTATTGGATCAGACTACAGAAAAAGGGTAAGTTTCTAAATGTTTTCAGATTTAGCTTGTCAATTTTGTTTCAGCATTTAACTGCAAGTCTAGGTACATGTATTTGGAAATCCCAAAGACAAAATCGAAGGAGAGATTTGGGCATGGATTTGGGTTCATTGATCATAAACGTATAGACCTTTCTAGTGATTACTGTTATATCTGCTCTTACTTTTACAAATGCTAAAAAGTTGTAAGCGTCATACTTCACATAATTTACTGGTAACAACAAAATATCTCATTTACTCTTAGCTATGTAGCAGACTTATCACAAGGAGTCCTACCAATACTTTGAATTCATTTGTGTGATGAAAAAAAATGATGTCACATGCTCAAGGCTTATTTACTTCGAATTCAATATGAGAAATTGAGTTGTGCATTTTTATCAGTTTTCAAGTCGACGTTTCTCGTTGAAAAATCGATAAAAAGTGTCGATGAAAAGAATTATTATTGTGTCGTGAAAAGAATTATAATTAAATGGAATTATGTTGAAATGATATTATATTATTTTTAAATCCGTAATTAATGATTGCTTGTATTTAAAATAGCACAAACATCTCGGCATGTTGAGACAGAGTAGTCGCATGCTAAAAATTTGAGAAACTATGAGCATGAAAGAATTTGATTAGCGCAATAAAACCCATTGTAATTTAGCACTTCAATAATTAGATGTGTATCAGGCTATAGGCCTACTTATGCTATAGCATAAATATTTGGATGACAAATAATTGAAAAAGTTTTTGAAACAGTCTAACATGCGGAAGACCTAAAAATTCTATTTCAGGACCGCAAAAAGTTTAGGTGGATAATGTTTTTATCAATTTCGACAATTATTATTGCTATTCTATTTCTGTTTAAGTGTATAATTTTTCTATTGTTTCTTAAAGATGCATCCATCAAGGAAACATGTTTAAATAGTTCATTATTTACATTTTAATTTACATTGAATTGAATTGAAAACCTGTAGCTATCGCCAGTGGTAATTACTTACTTCAGAATTGCCACATTTAAAAAAATACCATCAATTTGATATTTCGAGTCGTTTGAGAAAAATAATCAAGCACACAAAAGGTGTAGATGCTACACCACGAACTACACGTTGTATACGGCTACATGCACACCGTATAATTATGCGCACAAGACTAGTTTTGTGTTAAAGCCCTACAATGGGTTTAGTTGTGCAATCAATAAGTTGTGGAAATCAATAATTCTTCATGCTTTACGACAAGTATAAAACAATCAAAATGCAAACTCATTGCTACTATTTCATCTGAATTTGTGTTGACTTATTACACATTATGCTTCGCACTTTTCAATATTATTGTAAGCCTAGTATTGTGGTCACATGTTTGCTGTATACCCATATGTCACCATGAATTACTTGAAGAGATGTCATATAAATAGTAGAGACAAGAGGATATTATGTGTGTACGTGTTTGTAGATTGTGTTTCTAAACAAACTGTTTGGATATCAAAATAAATTTACATGTATCAATTTTATAATAAAAATTCAAGCGCTCCTGAATATTTTCATCGCATGAATTGTTGAAAAAGCGGTCGGCAATAGGCTACATACTCCGTTTTTGTTTGCAGATCACATTTTTCTAAAAAAGTTACTTGAATATCAGAATGAAATTAATAAATACTACGAGTATTGATTAGAAAATTATTAATAAATTGATAATGATCACAATTTGTCCACTCCTGAATTTCTTCATTTGCTATCGAAATTCCTGTGAATATCGCATGCCACATTGTCGAAGATTAAATGATCCAAAAGCAATTTTCTTAATTATTACTATAACACCTAATATTACTATAAATGATTTCTCTTTTTAAACTTTGAGTAGGCCTACCCATGGAATGTTAATTGAGGGTAGTTAAGTTTGATAATTCTGCTCTGCACATCAGCACAGAAGTTGTCTTCATTTTACAGGTGTTGACTGCTGAGGCTGTGCAAACTCGTCTTATCTGTGCATCGATGACTCAAGACCTGACCTACGTTCGGCTGCTTTTCTGTCTTGTTATTTGGGCTAATTAGCCCGAAAGCTACTGGAATTTTATTTACCCATAAGTCTCTCACACTCGCAACGTCTAAGTGATCATCAGATTCGGACAACCGCCTTGTGATCCAACCAAAGATGCTTTTGAGTGACCTCGCATCATCGCCTCAAATTTCATTTGAGTAGTGAAAGTTTCTCTGTTGAACTGTAACAGAGAAAGTGGTATCACCTCTATTCTTAAAAATGTGACTGATAACGGCGCGACGGTGTTCGACTCGAAATGACAGTGTTCCAGATGACGTGAAATACGCATTCGGGCTGTGGGCATGTTTTCTGTTTGGAAGGATTTTCAAATCCGGATAGAGAAATTTCCCATATATGTTGATAAAAGTGATTTTCATCAAGATTATTTGTATCTGATCGTTCGATGTGTGCTATTATATAAACGTCATCTTGTATGGTGGTAAAATTTTCTTCATTTGCTCAATTCTTAACGGATGAAAATTGTGTTTTTGAAAGATGTCCATCCCTTCTGCTGTTTACTTGGGAGAGCAGGGCTCAGTTTTTGTAATCTCGATGTTATCCTACAAAGTAAAATTTTAGTAGGAATATTTTACCAAATGTATAGGCCTAACTACTGTTTTACTGCGAGGTTACTATTGTACGGAAAGACGATCATGTTTGAAATTTGAATAAAGAACACTTACTTCAGTTTAAAGCGCTATATTCTGTAGGCCCTATAGCTTAAAAAGAAGCGCATCGTGCCATAATGTATTTGTTTTAATCAGAAAACTCCATAAGCTGAATGATTGTTCTATCGTTTTTTATTCAAATTTCAAATATCTTTTAACTATACTACTCAATAAACTGTGATCCTTGCGGTCGACAAGGCTGCATCAAGAAAAATCTAAAGAATATTTCAGAGTAGCATTTTCCGAATAATCGTTTGCACTGCCATTTTATATAGGTTTGTTATCAGGGATCGCAATTTTCCGTTTTTTTTACGAAATTAAACTATAATGTAAATATTTCAAATTTACGCATTCAAACCCCGGTTTTTTTCCCCGATTTTCCGTTTTATGTAGCTCACCTTGTTTCATTTACGTTTTAAGTCACATAATCGTCATATAAGCAATGATCAGCATAATTTAGAGCATGTAAGAGTTTATGAACCTCAAATATGAAACATTTTCTTCTGCAAGTATTCTACCAATTCCCGGTCAAAACATTGCAAGATTAATTCACAATTCTGCTGTAAATTACTCAATTACATTTTTTATATTCAATCACCATAACAGGCACGGATATAGGATGATTTTATGTGTTTAATGTATGACTCCATATTGCATGAAGCCCGATATTTTCAGCGGATGTTCCAAGTGAGCTAGCAGTTTGTGATTCCAGTTTTATGTCATTTTGCTCATGTCAAATTACGTCATTGAAATGTAAATAAATATGCCTATCAACAATTGTGATATTTTCCTTACTTATATCGTTGAACGGGTAATGAGAATGTCAGTTGAAAATCAGTTAAAAGAAGGTTTTATTATATTAACAGAAAGTAGTTGATAAAACGTTGATCATCCCACTTTCTTCAACGTTTTTAAGTAACGTTGAATCAACGTTATATCAGCGGCCAAAGCGTCACGATATCAACCATCCATCAACGTTGAATCAACCGTGTATCAACCAAAATCTCGTTGAACATCAACGTTTTTTCACCGTTGATTCAACGTCATCTTTTTAATTGGGATCTTATGGTCATCACATTTCTACATGTAGTAGCCCTAGATGTATTAGCATCTTGCATCGATGTAAACCGTTATGCAATGCTGTGAACTCTCAAATTAAATTTTGCTAAGTCCTTGATACCTGATCGATTATTATCAATATCAACTTGTAGGATATAATTCTCAACTCTGTTTATCAATATAGACAAGAATTAAGAGTAATCTACTGAATCAAATTTTGTAGTCCTACTTCAATAAAATCCATAACTGTACTGACGATGTCGACTAATTCGTCTTTCTCCTTGATGAAATACGCCTTAATCACCACATGTGTTGAATTTAAGGGGTCGGTTCATAAGTCCACTGTACGGAAGTTGATGACGGACACATTTAGATTTTAGCCGATGCTTCAGTTCATCAACTCCAAGTTGTCATGTGTTATCAAGTTCTTCAGCATTCTGTTGAAGTCTGAGTCCAAGATATCCTGGGAATGTTTTATAAAAATGCAGCATAGCGGCTGTGTGGAAGTCCGCACAACAGCGACTTTCAATAATGACAGTGTATATTGCAGTTTCGTCGAGTCGTTGTTTTAATTTCGAAGATGTCTTAACAGTAGAAGTCATCGAAGTCGACGTTTGAAAAGTGAGCTCAGTCATTGAGCGCTGTCGCTTTGCTGCAGAAGGACACAATTCGTAACAAATGATCCAGCTCGCGTCCTCTCTTGTTTGATGCTTTCTCAACGTCGATTGCTTTCATTAGTCCATGTTTTGTTCGGAAATTGGATAGTAGACCTTCGATTGACATGTCTTTAGAAACACTGATTTGTTTGTCACACTTTTGGCACCTAGCAATTATATCATCTGATGATTTCATGAAAAAATCCACAACTGGAATTTTGTAGGAAGCATGGCTTTCTTTTTGGCGCAGCAGGGCTGTGTGATCCTTTACTATTAACGGCGAAGTTTACGTTAGCGAGCATGCCATAGGCAAAAGAAACAGCAGTGTCATTACGTCCAAAGTGGACGGGTGAAACACAGAGGTAGATGTTTAAGTAGTGTTGACGTACGTATCCGAGAGATGAGTGTTTACCGGTATGAGTGCAAATTCATTGGCGCAATCAATTATCTGTTGATATACTTGTTAGCTAAGGCGTCGGTCTTTATCTCGTAAGGTGGATGCGGGCCGTGGACATGGACATGGACATGTTTGTGAATTGTCTCTTGAGATTTATTTGATTCTGACACTTTTCATTCTCTTCATATGCCGTGTTGGCTGTCTCATGTGACTAACGATAAGCACGGTTGGAAAAATTGATTCTCTTCTGTTTGCATGAGGTCATGTCAATCGGATTTTTCTTGGTCGTGATGCTTATGATTGAACCGGAAGTCAATCATGAAAAATGCAAGTTTCGGAATATCCCGATTCCCGAAAGTAAATCCTGTCCCGAACCGCGATCCCAAGCCGTCATCCCGAACCCGGTCTCGATCCCGATTCCGTCCCGAATCCCGAACACCTCTGCTCCTGACATCAAGCGAACGTTTTATGTCCTTTTCCATGAATGGTGTATTCCAATGAATGCATGCTGTAGCATTAGATGGACTAAATTGCATGCTGCGAAGAAGGGAAACATTGAGGCTAAACCGGATCAAGTCCATGCTTTGCTTTAGTTACAATAACCTACCTATCAATGGTTTGAGATAAATTCTGTGCTTTTCATGGTAAATTTTCTAGGGTGCATTTCAGCTACATGAAGGAACGGCTATGACTGATGCAGGGCATCATAAATAAATCGCAGATGTCAGTGGTTAAATGATAGATGTAAAGAGGATGCATTTCCGACAATCTCAGGTCCCTTCACTATCATCACTACATTGTGCTTTTAAGGAAGATTTATTATTTTCACTATCGACATTCGTGAGAAATTGCTCACATCCTATTCAGTCATCAATGCGAATATAGGCCCATCAATTATAAACCACTTTACTCGCTACGTATGATCTTGATTTAAAGTTATATGAGGCTGTAGATGTACGTTTATATTGCATCCTTATTTTAATGGTTGACATGTGATGGCTTTCATGCATTAGTTAGCCGATGTTTCTAAGAATGCTTGATCAATTTTGAAATTTATAGTAATCATAACGCAGTATCTGAGCATGCACAAATCATGATATATTTATAGATTAACTTAGGTTTAAAATCCATTAAAACTAGCTTTGAATTGCTAATACACACTTCAATGAAGTTAAATAAATAACTTTAAGAAACACTATGCAATTAGACCGTGACTCTACAGTCTGCAGTACAGTCTGTAAATGTCATCATATATTTTGCGTGTTCAATGAAATCTTGAAGCAATAACAACAATTTCCGACGTTATTAGTTCATGAGGGCTATTTGAATGATGAATTTGGATTCAAATGAATTCAGCATTTACACGTTATTTCGATTGCGATGTTGCGAATGATGGGAGTGGACAATATTAGATCCATATACACTTTCTGATACGCACTTCTAAAAATATTCTGGATGCATTTTTCAACTGTAGATTTAGAGTGAGGACCGGGGGTCCGAGCCTAAAGCTGACCGGGACGGGGCCTAGATTTTAGGGAAACACGAGCCGCCCGATACGAACCGTCGATTTCCAGGATAATTTTCCTTGACGTCCTCTAAAACGTGACAATTCTGTTTTTTTGACAAGCAATCAAAGTCAATGATAGCGTATTTGTCGTAACTTATTATTATAATCAGTTCGCTTACAATAATTAATCAATTAAGCTGGAGTACGAATTAAATGAAGATACATGCAGCATGAAAACATGACAATGAAATTTTTAAAAATGGAAATGAAAACATGGAATTTCAGTAAAAAATATTATCTCATCATTGAACTCAAACAAGTCAATCTTCAAATTGAAATTGACCGTTCCAAAAGTTCAAAAGTTTAGTTTCTCCTACTATTTGTCTGTAAAATCGAGCAAATGGTTAGGAACATATCGCCATCACTGTAAACCAGCACCTCCTAAAGCGAGCTGAATCACCTCCTAAAGCAAGACACTATTCGTAACTAATAAAAAAATCCTAAAGCATGCGTCTTTTAGAAGGCTAGCCTCTCACCTCCTAAAACATTTTTTCAATGCCATATTCTACTTTTCCCTTATGATAATGCATACTACTATCTTTATTCAGCAATAGACGGGTTACGCATTGAGATTTATTGCAGACGAAGCTGTCATTATATTCATTCAATATTTATCTCTTGCTTTACAAACAACCCTCTAAAGAAATAAGAACCCTTTAACCCCTGTAGTACTGTTATGCAGGAGAACATGACATTATTGTTGTAAAATTCGAATTCACTTGAAATTTATAAACTTGACACGCGGTTCCAAAATGAATACAATCACAGGTCTATTGATGTAACAGATGCAACGAAATCTCATGTATACATGTACGCAGAAAATTTTGGCCTGACCACGTAATTTTCGGTGACAAAAATGCAAATGCTACATAATATAATCAGTGTCGGGACAGTAAAAAATGTCAGAAACATGCAGGATATATAATTACAGAATTATGTGGATAAAAGCATGTGTGAAATCGTAGATCAACAGTTGCAATAGAGATAAAGTAACAAATAGAGTCTCATGATGCGAATATCGAATAACAATCAAGTCCAAATATGCAAATCAATCTCTATTATTGGTCAAGTAAATTACGATATAAAATAACAGATATTGCAGCTCTAAAACATCATGGAAATCATCAAGGAATTATTATAGAAAGATAGAAACTAAAGAATTCAATTTCTGGCACCAAAAAC
This sequence comes from Prostheceraeus crozeri, assembly GCA_907163375.1. Classification (NCBI taxonomy): domain Eukaryota; kingdom Metazoa; phylum Platyhelminthes; order Polycladida; family Euryleptidae; genus Prostheceraeus; species Prostheceraeus crozeri. The sequence continues at coordinate 21,029 of CAJQUW010016500.1, read as the reverse complement.
ATTCACAAAAAAACATGGAATTACATGCATCACATCAGTATTTAATGGGATATCCTTTGTTTTTTATCACTTCCAAAAGTCTCCGTGGCATTGATTCTATCAGTGATCTACACAGATCTTCAATTACTTCAGTGCACCAAACTTGGCGAATGTTTGACTTAAGTTCTTCCAAGTTTGATGAATTTCTTGTACAGACCTTCTTTTTGAGTAGCATCCTTAAATTCTTTATTGGATTTAAGTCGGGACTGTTTCCCAGCCAATCCAACACCTGCACATGGTTGTCAAGAAACCATTTCTTTGTTGTCTTCACTGTATGGCACGGGGCCGAGTCCTGCTGAAACACTGTGCAACCCTGAATCGTCATGAAATTAATGAGATGTTCATCCAGAACTTGTTGATGGCGTTTTGCGTTCATCATACAACCTTTAGGAAATAGAGACCTGCACGACCAGCTGCTGAGAGGGCTCCCCAGACCACTACACCTGGCGAATGCTTCACTGTGGGAACCGTGTAGGCCTACTTGGGATTACAAGGATATGAGTCAGATGGCCGACGAACGAACTTTGTTGGGTTAGAAAACTGTCGAAACATGCTTTCGTCCGAGAACATGACCTTGGCCCACTGCTGTGAGGTCCAGTGGATGTATTTTCGGCAGAAGTTCAACCTTTTCTGACGCATCGATGGTGTTATCAGCGGCTTCCGCAAGGGTTTGCGTGCTCGTAACCCATACTGTCGAGACAGACGAGTGCGTATGGTGCTTGGATCCACGTAATCCAAAATGCCAGGAAACGATTTCTTAATTTCAGCAGACGTTATGTTTGGCACAGTCTTGACTAAATGAACAACTCGTCGATCGGTCCTCTCTGAAGTCACTCGCGGACGTCCAGAGCGCTTCTTGGGAGACAATGACATTGTGTTGAACACATTTCATGGTTTTAGATACGACTGATTGTGATATCTTAAACAAGACTGCAACCTCACTTTGCGACATTCCAGTTTTCACAAAATTCACTATCCGGATCTTGTCAATCTTTGATAATTGCTTCGCCTTACCCATGGCTTCGATGTGAATCATCATCATCTATTTGAGGCTATTATACAGCTTGATTGGCGTTGTGGCAATATTTCATCAGCCCTACCCCTGTGGGAACGCATCTTGCTAATATCAACAGATTATCTGGCGAGGTAGCGATTTGGTGGATAATTTTTTTAAAGGTTCATTTTCGTGTAAAAAACTATCTCCGCATGTGAAAATGGTCATCATTCATCCAAAAACATGTGTAAAATTAAAAAACGACAGGTGGCGAAAAAGTTGCTATAATTAGCTGGTAGATATTTGTTTACTAATGCGAGCTGATTTTTCGCCAACCGGCGAAATCGTGGATATGTAGCAACTAATTAGTGGTAAGTAGTAATGTTCGTATATTACCTTCACATGAAAATATATTGTATACTCAGTCTGATCTGATAAAAAGGGATCTTTTTTTAATTCACGAAGGCTTAAACTAAAAAAAGTATTTGTCTTCCATAAATGTCGCAGTAAATACTATGATATTGTTCAAATATTTGTCATTGTTGTAAATTATTGAATGTCAAGAGATGTTATGAAAATTGATATATGCGGATTCTCTATATTCTTATCATTATCAAAGAATGATAGTCTGCACTTATATCTTAGATAGATTAGCCATATGTGAGGGATAGTGAGGAGGTGAGGGAGAGAATAGAGCCTCGACTGTAGAGGCGGATTACTAAAGAAAACAAGAGAGAAAGTCAAAAGTAAAAGGTGACATATAGAGCGCGAATTGTCGCCGGCGAACTTCGCCAGCGAATATCCCGCAAATATGACTGAACTTTAGCATGATATTCTGCAGCTGACATTCGCCAGTTTTTCGCAAGATTCGTTCCCACAGGGACATTATTTATTGGATATCACTATGACCAATAGGATGATCGCAATCATGCATTCGATTGCTGCTTGGATTTGAGGTAGATTTCAATCGAAAGAATAACTGCATTCAAAGCAGCCATGTTATCTATCAATTATTCCAAACTATTCCACAGTACTGTACGTCTGTGTTCATCATGCCGTAACTTTAAAGGTCGGCAAGTTTGACCAATATAATTTTTATGACAAATTTTACATTCAAAATTATACACAATGTATTTATCGCTACACATATATTTAGGTCCAATATCCTTGCACAGTTTACAATTACATTTGTTTTTGTTTTCAATAGTATTTATGCTATTAACTATAGTTTGACCGGGTTTGCAGGTAACACGAACAGGAAGTTCATACTTACTGACCAGTTTATTAATTTTTCTTAAGTAGCTATCACTAATGAAATCAACACAAAGGTTAATTTGATTTTCATTACTTTTAGTATTGGATTTTGATTTTGGTGTAATTGAGTTAGGCTTAAATCCATTTTCATACAGACGTTTTTTCATTACATTAACTGACTCTAAGGAAGTATCCGAATAAAGATCCTGCACATATTTAATACTACTGAGTACAAAATTATTTTTTATGTGATTTGGCAACCAACTATCTTTACGCATCGTAATTCCAGAATGACAGGATTTACTGAACCATTTATACCGCAACCTTTGACTTACGGAAATACTTATATCCAAAAAATTCAAATAATCGTTTTCAGGAATTTCAATTGTGAAATTGATGTTATTGTTTGCTGAATTAAAGAGATGTAATATATCCTGAAAAAACTTTTCACTTTTTGGATATGGTCCCAAGATTATATCATCGATATACCGATTGTAAATTAAGGGTACAGTACCTAAATTTTTATTTAAGTTATCAAGAGCTATGGTTTCAATTGCATTCATGTAAATGATCGCAAAAGGCGGAGCAAAATGAGCCCCCATAGGGCATCCTTTAATCTGTAAATATGTCTTATTATTGTAGGTTATTTCATAATTATAGGATATGAATTTCAAAAAGTCAACTAGGTCTTCAACTCTAAAGCCATAATTATCAATTTTATTCCAATGTATTTTAGCAAACGTCTCTATTTCTGCGATAGCCTCAGCAATTGGTATACTCGGATATAAGTTTTGAACGTCCAGTGAAATAAACACATAGTCTTCATTTACAAATTTGTCAGCATTTTCATTAAGAATTTTGATCAAAGATTTAGAACTATCCAAATGGGCTGGAACAAATTTTACTAATTGGTTGAGGAGAACACTCACAAGCCAATAAGAGAAGAGAAGATGAGAAGTAGTGAGATGAGAAGTAGTGGATGAGAAGAGATGAGAAGTAGTGGTCGATAATATTCTCCCGCTGCAAATTGTTGATGCCTGTGACTCATAGTCCCTGCTTCTAATTATTGTCCGCCCATGACGTGAAACAGAAAGCTGCGCAAGTCAGGCGCAGTAGCTTGTGCACTCTTCGCGCTCGTGGTCTATCGAACTCGTGTTTACGTGTGCTGCTTGCTATTACAAAAGTCAGCGCATCAAGAGGATATTTCTACTTACACACAGTTATTTAGTCATCGTCTACGTTTTTTATCATACTTCGTTATCATGCCAATACAAGGAGCACAATCTACTTACGACTACCTCACTCACCTGCAATGTGTCCAGTTATGTGGATTTACCATCAATTCTCTATCAATTATCAACAAATTGAAAATGAAGAGCACTCGTATGTAGTCAGTGAGTTCTTCTACTCAATGAAGCCATCAAGTTCCTTTGATTCATGCATCAGAATTATTGAATCAAAAATGCATCTATTGGATCAGACTACAGAAAAAGGGTAAGTTTCTAAATGTTTTCAGATTTAGCTTGTCAATTTTGTTTCAGCATTTAACTGCAAGTCTAGGTACATGTATTTGGAAATCCCAAAGACAAAATCGAAGGAGAGATTTGGGCATGGATTTGGGTTCATTGATCATAAACGTATAGACCTTTCTAGTGATTACTGTTATATCTGCTCTTACTTTTACAAATGCTAAAAAGTTGTAAGCGTCATACTTCACATAATTTACTGGTAACAACAAAATATCTCATTTACTCTTAGCTATGTAGCAGACTTATCACAAGGAGTCCTACCAATACTTTGAATTCATTTGTGTGATGAAAAAAAATGATGTCACATGCTCAAGGCTTATTTACTTCGAATTCAATATGAGAAATTGAGTTGTGCATTTTTATCAGTTTTCAAGTCGACGTTTCTCGTTGAAAAATCGATAAAAAGTGTCGATGAAAAGAATTATTATTGTGTCGTGAAAAGAATTATAATTAAATGGAATTATGTTGAAATGATATTATATTATTTTTAAATCCGTAATTAATGATTGCTTGTATTTAAAATAGCACAAACATCTCGGCATGTTGAGACAGAGTAGTCGCATGCTAAAAATTTGAGAAACTATGAGCATGAAAGAATTTGATTAGCGCAATAAAACCCATTGTAATTTAGCACTTCAATAATTAGATGTGTATCAGGCTATAGGCCTACTTATGCTATAGCATAAATATTTGGATGACAAATAATTGAAAAAGTTTTTGAAACAGTCTAACATGCGGAAGACCTAAAAATTCTATTTCAGGACCGCAAAAAGTTTAGGTGGATAATGTTTTTATCAATTTCGACAATTATTATTGCTATTCTATTTCTGTTTAAGTGTATAATTTTTCTATTGTTTCTTAAAGATGCATCCATCAAGGAAACATGTTTAAATAGTTCATTATTTACATTTTAATTTACATTGAATTGAATTGAAAACCTGTAGCTATCGCCAGTGGTAATTACTTACTTCAGAATTGCCACATTTAAAAAAATACCATCAATTTGATATTTCGAGTCGTTTGAGAAAAATAATCAAGCACACAAAAGGTGTAGATGCTACACCACGAACTACACGTTGTATACGGCTACATGCACACCGTATAATTATGCGCACAAGACTAGTTTTGTGTTAAAGCCCTACAATGGGTTTAGTTGTGCAATCAATAAGTTGTGGAAATCAATAATTCTTCATGCTTTACGACAAGTATAAAACAATCAAAATGCAAACTCATTGCTACTATTTCATCTGAATTTGTGTTGACTTATTACACATTATGCTTCGCACTTTTCAATATTATTGTAAGCCTAGGTATTGTGGTCACATGTTTGCTGTATACCCATATGTCACCATGAATTACTTGAAGAGATGTCATATAAATAGTAGAGACAAGAGGATATTATGTGTGTACGTGTTTGTAGATTGTGTTTCTAAACAAACTGTTTGGATATCAAAATAAATTTACATGTATCAATTTTATAATAAAAATTCAAGCGCTCCTGAATATTTTCATCGCATGAATTGTTGAAAAAGCGGTCGGCAATAGGCTACATACTCCGTTTTTGTTTGCAGATCACATTTTTCTAAAAAAGTTACTTGAATATCAGAATGAAATTAATAAATACTACGAGTATTGATTAGAAAATTATTAATAAATTGATAATGATCACAATTTGTCCACTCCTGAATTTCTTCATTTGCTATCGAAATTCCTGTGAATATCGCATGCCACATTGTCGAAGATTAAATGATCCAAAAGCAATTTTCTTAATTATTACTATAACACCTAATATTACTATAAATGATTTCTCTTTTTAAACTTTGAGTAGGCCTACCCATGGAATGTTAATTGAGGGTAGTTAAGTTTGATAATTCTGCTCTGCACATCAGCACAGAAGTTGTCTTCATTTTACAGGTGTTGACTGCTGAGGCTGTGCAAACTCGTCTTATCTGTGCATCGATGACTCAAGACCTGACCTACGTTCGGCTGCTTTTCTGTCTTGTTATTTGGGCTAATTAGCCCGAAAGCTACTGGAATTTTATTTACCCATAAGTCTCTCACACTCGCAACGTCTAAGTGATCATCAGATTCGGACAACCGCCTTGTGATCCAACCAAAGATGCTTTTGAGTGACCTCGCATCATCGCCTCAAATTTCATTTGAGTAGTGAAAGTTTCTCTGTTGAACTGTAACAGAGAAAGTGGTATCACCTCTATTCTTAAAAATGTGACTGATAACGGCGCGACGGTGTTCGACTCGAAATGACAGTGTTCCAGATGACGTGAAATACGCATTCGGGCTGTGGGCATGTTTTCTGTTTGGAAGGATTTTCAAATCCGGATAGAGAAATTTCCCATATATGTTGATAAAAGTGATTTTCATCAAGATTATTTGTATCTGATCGTTCGATGTGTGCTATTATATAAACGTCATCTTGTATGGTGGTAAAATTTTCTTCATTTGCTCAATTCTTAACGGATGAAAATTGTGTTTTTGAAAGATGTCCATCCCTTCTGCTGTTTACTTGGGAGAGCAGGGCTCAGTTTTTGTAATCTCGATGTTATCCTACAAAGTAAAATTTTAGTAGGAATATTTTACCAAATGTATAGGCCTAACTACTGTTTTACTGCGAGGTTACTATTGTACGGAAAGACGATCATGTTTGAAATTTGAATAAAGAACACTTACTTCAGTTTAAAGCGCTATATTCTGTAGGCCCTATAGCTTAAAAAGAAGCGCATCGTGCCATAATGTATTTGTTTTAATCAGAAAACTCCATAAGCTGAATGATTGTTCTATCGTTTTTTATTCAAATTTCAAATATCTTTTAACTATACTACTCAATAAACTGTGATCCTTGCGGTCGACAAGGCTGCATCAAGAAAAATCTAAAGAATATTTCAGAGTAGCATTTTCCGAATAATCGTTTGCACTGCCATTTTATATAGGTTTGTTATCAGGGATCGCAATTTTCCGTTTTTTTACGAAATTAAACTATAATGTAAATATTTCAAATTTACGCATTCAAACCCCGGTTTTTCCCGATTTTCCGTTTTATGTAGCTCACCTTGTTTCATTTACGTTTTAAGTCACATAATCGTCATATAAGCAATGATCAGCATAATTTAGAGCATGTAAGAGTTTATGAACCTCAAATATGAAACATTTTCTTCTGCAAGTATTCTACCAATTCCCGGTCAAAACATTGCAAGATTAATTCACAATTCTGCTGTAAATTACTCAATTACATTTTTTATATTCAATCACCATAACAGGCACGGATATAGGATGATTTTATGTGTTTAATGTATGACTCCATATTGCATGAAGCCCGATATTTTCAGCGGATGTTCCAAGTGAGCTAGCAGTTTGTGATTCCAGTTTTATGTCATTTTGCTCATGTCAAATTACGTCATTGAAATGTAAATAAATATGCCTATCAACAATTGTGATATTTTCCTTACTTATATCGTTGAACGGGTAATGAGAATGTCAGTTGAAAATCAGTTAAAAGAAGGTTTTATTATATTAACAGAAAGTAGTTGATAAAACGTTGATCATCCCACTTTCTTCAACGTTTTTAAGTAACGTTGAATCAACGTTATATCAGCGGCCAAAGCGTCACGATATCAACCATCCATCAACGTTGAATCAACCGTGTATCAACCAAAATCTCGTTGAACATCAACGTTTTTTCACCGTTGATTCAACGTCATCTTTTTAATTGGGATCTTATGGTCATCACATTTCTACATGTAGTAGCCCTAGATGTATTAGCATCTTGCATCGATGTAAACCGTTATGCAATGCTGTGAACTCTCAAATTAAATTTTGCTAAGTCCTTGATACCTGATCGATTATTATCAATATCAACTTGTAGGATATAATTCTCAACTCTGTTTATCAATATAGACAAGAATTAAGAGTAATCTACTGAATCAAATTTTGTAGTCCTACTTCAATAAAATCCATAACTGTACTGACGATGTCGACTAATTCGTCTTTCTCCTTGATGAAATACGCCTTAATCACCACATGTGTTGAATTTAAGGGGTCGGTTCATAAGTCCACTGTACGGAAGTTGATGACGGACACATTTAGATTTTAGCCGATGCTTCAGTTCATCAACTCCAAGTTGTCATGTGTTATCAAGTTCTTCAGCATTCTGTTGAAGTCTGAGTCCAAGATATCCTGGGAATGTTTTATAAAAATGCAGCATAGCGGCTGTGTGGAAGTCCGCACAACAGCGACTTTCAATAATGACAGTGTATATTGCAGTTTCGTCGAGTCGTTGTTTTAATTTCGAAGATGTCTTAACAGTAGAAGTCATCGAAGTCGACGTTTGAAAAGTGAGCTCAGTCATTGAGCGCTGTCGCTTTGCTGCAGAAGGACACAATTCGTAACAAATGATCCAGCTCGCGTCCTCTCTTGTTTGATGCTTTCTCAACGTCGATTGCTTTCATTAGTCCATGTTTTGTTCGGAAATTGGATAGTAGACCTTCGATTGACATGTCTTTAGAAACACTGATTTGTTTGTCACACTTTTGGCACCTAGCAATTATATCATCTGATGATTTCATGAAAAAATCCACAACTGGAATTTTGTAGGAAGCATGGCTTTCTTTTTGGCGCAGCAGGGCTGTGTGATCCTTTACTATTAACGGCGAAGTTTACGTTAGCGAGCATGCCATAGGCAAAAGAAACAGCAGTGTCATTACGTCCAAAGTGGACGGGTGAAACACAGAGGTAGATGTTTAAGTAGTGTTGACGTACGTATCCGAGAGATGAGTGTTTACCGGTATGAGTGCAAATTCATTGGCGCAATCAATTATCTGTTGATATACTTGTTAGCTAAGGCGTCGGTCTTTATCTCGTAAGGTGGATGCGGGCCGTGGACATGGACATGGACATGTTTGTGAATTGTCTCTTGAGATTTATTTGATTCTGACACTTTTCATTCTCTTCATATGCCGTGTTGGCTGTCTCATGTGACTAACGATAAGCACGGTTGGAAAAATTGATTCTCTTCTGTTTGCATGAGGTCATGTCAATCGGATTTTTCTTGGTCGTGATGCTTATGATTGAACCGGAAGTCAATCATGAAAAATGCAAGTTTCGGAATATCCCGATTCCCGAAAGTAAATCCTGTCCCGAACCGCGATCCCAAGCCGTCATCCCGAACCCGGTCTCGATCCCGATTCCGTCCCGAATCCCGAACACCTCTGCTCCTGACATCAAGCGAACGTTTTATGTCCTTTTCCATGAATGGTGTATTCCAATGAATGCATGCTGTAGCATTAGATGGACTAAATTGCATGCTGCGAAGAAGGGAAACATTGAGGCTAAACCGGATCAAGTCCATGCTTTGCTTTAGTTACAATAACCTACCTATCAATGGTTTGAGATAAATTCTGTGCTTTTCATGGTAAATTTTCTAGGGTGCATTTCAGCTACATGAAGGAACGGCTATGACTGATGCAGGGCATCATAAATAAATCGCAGATGTCAGTGGTTAAATGATAGATGTAAAGAGGATGCATTTCCGACAATCTCAGGTCCCTTCACTATCATCACTACATTGTGCTTTTAAGGAAGATTTATTATTTTCACTATCGACATTCGTGAGAAATTGCTCACATCCTATTCAGTCATCAATGCGAATATAGGCCCATCAATTATAAACCACTTTACTCGCTACGTATGATCTTGATTTAAAGTTATATGAGGCTGTAGATGTACGTTTATATTGCATCCTTATTTTAATGGTTGACATGTGATGGCTTTCATGCATTAGTTAGCCGATGTTTCTAAGAATGCTTGATCAATTTTGAAATTTATAGTAATCATAACGCAGTATCTGAGCATGCACAAATCATGATATATTTATAGATTAACTTAGGTTTAAAATCCATTAAAACTAGCTTTGAATTGCTAATACACACTTCAATGAAGTTAAATAAATAACTTTAAGAAACACTATGCAATTAGACCGTGACTCTACAGTCTGCAGTACAGTCTGTAAATGTCATCACATATTTTGCGTGTTCAATGAAATCTTGAAGCAATAACAACAATTTCCGACGTTATTAGTTCATGAGGGCTATTTGAATGATGAATTTGGATTCAAATGAATTCAGCATTTACACGTTATTTCGATTGCGATGTTGCGAATGATGGGAGTGGACAATATTAGATCCATATACACTTTCTGATACGCACTTCTAAAAATATTCTGGATGCATTTTTCAACTGTAGATTTAGAGTGAGGACCGGGGGTCCGAGCCTAAAGCTGACCGGGACGGGGCCTAGATTTTAGGGAAACACGAGCCGCCCGATACGAACCGTCGATTTCCAGGATAATTTTCCTTGACGTCCTCTAAAACGTGACAATTCTGTTTTTTTGACAAGCAATCAAAGTCAATGATAGCGTATTTGTCGTAACTTATTATTATAATCAGTTCGCTTACAATAATTAATCAATTAAGCTGGAGTACGAATTAAATGAAGATACATGCAGCATGAAAACATGACAATGAAATTTTTAAAAATGGAAATGAAAACATGGAATTTCAGTAAAAAATATTATCTCATCATTGAACTCAAACAAGTCAATCTTCAAATTGAAATTGACCGTTCCAAAAGTTCAAAAGTTTAGTTTCTCCTACTATTTGTCTGTAAAATCGAGCAAATGGTTAGGAACATATCGCCATCACTGTAAACCAGCACCTCCTAAAGCGAGCTGAATCACCTCCTAAAGCAAGACACTATTCGTAACTAATAAAAAAATCCTAAAGCATGCGTCTTTTAGAAGGCTAGCCTCTCACCTCCTAAAACATTTTTTCAATGCCATATTCTACTTTTCCCTTATGATAATGCATACTACTATCTTTATTCAGCAATAGACGGGTTACGCATTGAGATTTATTGCAGACGAAGCTGTCATTATATTCATTCAATATTTATCTCTTGCTTTACAAACAACCCTCTAAAGAAATAAGAACCCTTTAACCCCTGTAGTACTGTTATGCAGGAGAACATGACATTATTGTTGTAAAATTCGAATTCACTTGAAATTTATAAACTTGACACGCGGTTCCAAAATGAATACAATCACAGGTCTATTGATGTAACAGATGCAACGAAATCTCATGTATACATGTACGCAGAAAATTTTGGCCTGACCACGTAATTTTCGGTGACAAAAATGCAAATGCTACATAATATAATCAGTGTCGGGACAGTAAAAAATGTCAGAAACATGCAGGATATATAATTACAGAATTATGTGGATAAAAGCATGTGTGAAATCGTAGATCAACAGTTGCAATAGAGATAAAGTAACAAATAGAGTCTCATGATGCGAATATCGAATAACAATCAAGTCCAAATATGCAAATCAATCTCTATTATTGGTCAAGTAAATTACGATATAAAATAACAGATATTGCAGCTCTAAAACATCATGGAAATCATCAAGGAATTATTATAGAAAGATAGAAACTAAAGAATTCAATTTCTGGCACCAAAAACATTCACAGAGTTTTGCACTGATCTTGGTGCAGATGTGATGCACACGAAGAAGTCCTTCCAGCAGTTTCTACGGTACTGTCGATTATGTTGGAGATTATACGTTAGAAACAAGACTGTATGTACGGTGATGGTATAGATGCTCCATCCGTCAAAGCACATATTTAATATTTGGACACCATGTATTAGTATTCACTGATATTCCAGTCGAAATGATTGCTGAAAAGAAAAAGCAATTTTCGTTAGGAACTATGGAGTGAAAGAAAGAAATAATTAAATTTAAGATACAAGAACGTCAGATCTACATGTTACATGCAGCAGGCTGAACAAATTATAATTTCTTCAAAAATTCAAAGTTTTTGATTTGACAGATAATTGAAAAAAATAGAATTTCTTATAAACATGCATATACAGAGCATATCGTATTTTTAATTATTTTTATTACGCTATTTATTTTGATATACGCCTAGATAATATAATTTATCAATGCTGAATTGAATACATGTACATGTACTTTGATTGAAACCTCTTGTCGCAGAAAATTGGCTCCTTTCTTAGTTATTCGATTTTCTACAGATTATGGAAATTAACGAGTTTCAGATCTCCAAAAAATAGCGCATATTATGCTAATAATCCATATTCACAAGTATACTTTCTTTTGAAAGTTCTAATGCAATACTGCACATCTTTCTTATTGATTCTCCCACTTCAGACAGAATTCACTGTCTTGCAAATTGCTGTGTCGACAACAAGTAGCCGTAATAATTAATCAGATGAAAACAATATGAGCGTCACAGATCTCTAACAAACATGCATGAGCTAAGTTGACTTCAGAAATAATAACTGTCATGGGTTATATGGCCCAAGATAATCGTTAGAAAGTTAATAAAAATGAAAAAATGGAATATCTCCTTTTCTACGGTGATTTAATAGCCATTGTGAAGGCGTCTGAAACTGTTCAACGTCAGAGGTTTTGGTTCTGTGTGAGTATAGTTCGTTTGAGGAAACCAGCATGATATGCTGATCATGAGATAATTTTATGAAAAAGAATAAAAAAGTTCCATTCAATAGGCGGATGTTTGTTTTGACATCATGCTACGTTGAAAACTTAATAATAATGACTAATATGAATAGAGTATGAAAGAGACTTTCATTGCTAAAATGGATTTACCCTTAAAAGTAGCCAACAAGATGGACTGAATATTTATAGAAGTCGAGCACTTAGCGCCGTACATTAAAAATACGTTTGCATCCAAGAGTGTCTAGACATTGTAGAAAAACCGCGGATATTTGAATACTGACAAGAAGGATAATTATTGGCAGAAGATTCTATACAGAAGTATAGAAGTTTTAATTTGTCAGTAGTCTGTTGGCCCATAGTTCAACATCCGGAATTTCATATATTTTGATGAATATTTATTAAGCGAATTCACAGCTATATGGCAGCAGAATTTTAATAGATTAGATAAAAACGTTTAAAGGTTTGAATGTAAATTTTAAGCATATGTTTACAAAGATGTCTCTTCTTAAATGTCAGAATCAGGAAAGACTGAAGACAATTATTCTACTACATAATGGAAACGAATGTCCTTCAGTGTCGTCTATTGCATTTTTTCGATGTCTATACTAATATCTACTATAGATTGTCATACAGTTGGTGATAAATGGTTACACTATCAGGTTACTTTTAACTAATGTATGCCTCCAATAAACTAAATACAGAATTGATTGTTGTATTTCTACTAAAATTCATTGAAATAAACGAATTTTCGAATATTATGAATTTAATTGACCACACATAAATAATATATGTGTACATCAAAGCATTTAGAACTTTGCATTGAATTCTGTACTTGAAATGCCAATTCAATTAACCGTTCACATGCGTGCACCTACTATTTTTCTACCTTAGTTCGGAAACCTTATTGGACACACCACTTATAACAGATGAGTACTTTGAGCAGCTTCTATGAGTACGCACTTGCTTCTCAGAGACTTTACCGAGTACAGATAACGCGAATGAATGCATGAAATTGACAAATACAATGTATGCCTACCTCGAAAATTTACAGCTTTTTGAAATTTATAATTTGCATTATCCGCAATTAATTTAGTTCCGTTATGAAAAGTGGCATTTTAACTACAGAAGTCTTAGACTTGATTTACGTTAGTGCTATACAGCATGCAGCGCATTACAACTCTTTCGAATATGCTATCAGAGCAACAGGAAACTCACCTCATTTTTAAGAGCTGCCGTTAGTTGATGATCCAGATTGATTAGTATATCTGTCACGATTGACTATCACGAGAAAATGTAGAATGTAGATTTTTGGCCATTTGGTTTCAAGTCTTACTATTTTTCTTTTCCATTTATCCAGTATTTCGATCGACGTTGATGAGAAAGATGTAGTCTCCTGATATGACATCATGATGCCCATATATTTGCAATTTACTACTGCACAACTTCAATAAACAATTTAATTGCAATATCACTGACGGAAAGTCAACTTGCCACTCGAAGTCAAAGCCAGCTACATAACCTCGGAGAGATGAAGCAGAGAATGATTCACTTACATACAGCAACGTGAACTTATGATGTCCTCAATAGGAGCTATTGTTATGCGACTGCGTTCATGCTGTCTGCCAAGCAGTGACTCACGCTCTCCTCTATGCAGCTGCTTACGTCTAAGGGTTATTGTTCTCTTCAGTGTGTTAGCCTACTAATTCAACTTAGCCTTCTGAAATTTTAGTGTGTGGCGCTTTAGGATGTAGATTTCTCCCGCTTTAGGAGGTGCCAGATTACAGTGATAGTATTGGTAGTTCCCACGCATTATTTTTCAAACATATTTCACAAAAATCAATATCGTGGTCCACCAACTAAGTAAGGTCAAATAATCCTTTTCTACATTTTTTCAAATTTGAATTCAATGAGCAACGAAAAATAATTTTTGAGAATCATTTTTACGACGCGTTAGATAATTAGCATCCATTTTCGGAGAAATCATAAAATTACACTTGAGGACACTTTGATTACACTTTTCCTTTCTAATTTCGTTTTTACTACATCCGTTCTTCAACAGAATTTTCGAAAATTTTCTTTCCTTGTATACTTTTCCTTTAGAATCATTACACCGCATTTCTATATCGTTAAATATTTTCTTGATGAATTCATATTTCATATAATGTGGGACAAAAGGGAAAAAATGTGTTGGAGGGCGGATACAGTAAAAACGAAAATATAAAGAAAACTTAAGTTAAAAATAGCAAAATCAAGTCAAATTGTGATATTAACAACATGTCGATTTTAAAATTTCCTTTTATTAGCTACAAATGTAGTAGGGAAATAAATAGAACAATTAAGAAGTACGATCTGCAGGTAGAATTAATCAATGAATACGACAAACGTACAAGTACCCGTTTTAATAAAAATAATGACTGTGGAAACTGTAAATGTGATGGAGAAGTTTGAAAGAGCGTAAATTGATTTAACTGCAATGAGCAGTGTGTAGTCTATAAAAACACCTGCCAGGCTGTCACATTCGAGGTGAATTTTATTGGTAATTTTATAGATATTACGAGGCATCTCGAACACAAGAGAGCTGTAAATAACCTTTAATCGACCAGAGCTTTATATGAACTTTTTGCACAAAAGCAGTAGGCGGTATCAGGAATTATCAGGTCGGTTTCATTTATAAACTCACGAACACTAGAGGCATAACAGTCAGTGAAGCAAAAGCAATCGCACAGCTTAAGTCTACAATCAATAGGAAACACGAATCACCTTTCTACAGTCTGACTTCACATTCCCATCACCTCACACAGGGAACACAGTGCAGTTCTTAATAGAAAGCACTCATGTCTCGTGATAACATCTTCACACAAAGGTTGCTGACGCTAACATCGATCTCAGAAGGCGCCGGACAACGAAGGCCAGTCGTGGTTTCTAAAATAAAATTTTGTTGCGAGGATACCGAAAATTTCTGTTTTCCCGAGAGTGTTCAGACAAAATTACTTTCATTGAAAAACGTGCAGTTTCCCGGAGACTGGTGAATTGCATGAATCGCTTCATTGATGGTCTTTATGGTCCTTGCGGCTTTAGAAGTACCCTTGAATTTCGACATTAGTTTGTTCAATGGATCTGCTGTTTTTGTGCCCAAATTTGTGTGAATGGCTGACCAAATGTTTTTCGTTGCTGCATTTTTTGTCCAACCTGTTTTTTCCTTTTTTACTTCATTTCGCACTTTAATTTCATGTGATATATTTCATATTTTCTACATCGAAAGAAAGCATGTCATCTTGCATTCATCAAGGGTTTGATATATGTCATCCAGGGTTTGTCATTAATCGCTTGTTGGACATTGGAAAATGGAATGAATTGATCAGCATTTGTATTCAAAATCATATGAAACTGACTACATTTATTATCGAGTGAAAGATCGCTCTCACAAATAAACGTCCAATCGACAGTGCTTAAGTGATTATGAGATGATATTAAATGAGATTCACGGAAATCATATACTTTTCGAAAATGAACTTGATGCTTTTCTCTACATGAAATCTTAGGGCGAATCAATAAACATACATGAAAAGTTAAAAAAATGTCTAGTGTCTACAAAATCAGTTAAATCTTCAAAATTAAATCAAGACATGAATTTTACTAATCTTGTAGAGGCTCTCAGACATCAAATACTGATTCATGTGACTCACTTCAACTTTGATATTGAAGTTGATGTTCTGAACTCAATTATGTTTTAAATTTCATGGCATTCTGATAAATAGTTTCTCTTCTGCAAAAGAAAATGTACGAAAATTGCCAAGTGTTTCACAATTCATAGATATTTCTTGAATTTTACCACTGGATTCCAATGGGAATCCTTTAACCTTAACTATAACCGAAAGCGACTGGCTGTGACACTCAAGAATCTTCTTTTTGTATTCAGCGTTTCAAGATCTACAAATCCATGCTATTAAGCCCTTTGTGCACGACTTTAGGAAGAAAGTGTCAGTAGCTCCCGTCCGATTCCCACATGTCGCGAGATCACTGAACACGAACATATCTAGAAAGCTTTTTCAATCTTAAATTGTGATAAAAAAGTTGACAGCGACTGGGATTTGCGATGCGCATTAAGATTTTCAATTAACTTCAAATATATGTCAATGGTATGTTATTACACGGACGGCTTCACACAGACTATAGTGCGACACACATTGCAACAAGCAATTTACAGACATTATTCCTGCCCCCTTTGCCTTTGATGTTCTATCGAAACAAATCGAAGTAGGAAACTTTATTAGGTTAAGAAGAAGAATTCTGCTATTCCTACTGTTTTCGGAAATTCTTCTGAGTCCTTGTGCCTATGACCATAATACACCTATTACAATAAATGAGGAATGTATAATCAGGGACAGATCCAGAAATATGTCGTCAGACATGTGACTCAATTGTAATAATAACAACTAGTAATTCAAAGAAAAATATTGATTAGTATTCGAAAATCTGTTCATTTTCTACTCACAAAACATAAAGGCATTAACAAATTACTACTAAAATGACAACTAAATCAATCACGGAATTTGGGGTTTAGCAAAGTCCCACAGGATTCCAGGATTGCAATCCCTAGTTCTGAACCCCATTTCGAATGTTCATTTCTATCGAGACACTAACAAAGCTAAAAACAAAGCATGTGCAAAATTTATGAAGGCAGTGTTCTAATCGGAGGTACCAGTATAATCATCGAATACCGCTCCTTTTCGAAACTATGAGGCTCGTAAAAGTCAATAGTGCTGCATATTTTGGCTATGTGCATCCACCACCTCTTTCAGTGATACTGACTCACACATTTTTCATGAATGATAGGAATACGAACAAATGAAGTTCACTTTTCTTGAGATTGTCAAACTTCTGATGGGTCAAGCTGGTTGGAGATGGGTCAACGAAACTTGACCTACGACCCATCGACTTTTCGGAGACATATCGGGACGACCCACTTGCAACTCTGTATTGGAATTGGTTGAATCCCTCTTCTTTGATACAAATTTAGAAAAGAGCAAAATTGGACAACAGTCTAGGATCCTTGCTGCTAAAATTATTGGATGGTTGAACTGCTATACAATTGATGTTTCAGAATTCATAACAGTGGATGGGATTATAATTATGATCAAATTATATGGTCATCTAAATAATCATACAGTAATACAAATTGTATGTCATTATATCAAGCAATCAAATGCATTGATACGACAGCAAGCTTTGAAGAAAGTTTGCACCCTTTTCCGGCCTTTCATGAATGCGATAACAGGAGATGAATTTTCGGAGATATTGTAAGCACTTTGTAGCACGCTTTTAACGTTTTATGCATCTTGTGGTGTTTTATCTCACAGGGCGTCATTTTCTTACTCATGAATAATAACCACGGAGTTATCTTTAGAGGGAAGTCATTTTCAAATGTCACACTGATAAGTCCAATTGAGTTCCTAAAGTGAATTTAGTCCGAAAGAGCTTGAACATTCTGAATATCACCTATCTTAGTCAATGACAATTTTAGCAAATGATACTTAACACGTTGATTGTTGCACAATTTCTGTGAACATACGCTATATTCTCAAAGCTTTATCCGATTTAAGCATGGAATTCAATGTTATTTTGTTTGCTGCTGTTGATTCCTACGCTTTGAAATGGATGAACGCAATTCTGCATGGTTTCGAGTGGCTGTCATGACAGTTTTGATCATTGGTAAGTGTGAAATAAAATTGATTAATATATATTTGTCGAATATTGAGTGTGTGGAGAGTATTGACAATATTATAGAATTTACTAAATTAATTTCATGCAAAATAATAATAGCTCAGCAATAATAACTCAGTCAAATGATGGTTCAACCGGCTTATACTCGTATGTATTAAATCGGTGATCATATACTTATTATATTGTTTCATTTATAATGAATTTCTCTATTTCGCTTCGTACATTGTATCACACTTGATCAGCATGGATGTATTATTTATTATGATGCACCATAATTTTAAAAAATTCATGTTGTCTACATGAAATGAGAAAAAACTTTACATCAAGTAGCAAAGATAATTAATTAGAAGAATTTTCTGAATTTGCGTGATGGAAGCAAGTTTGTGATGAGATTTAGATTTCAACGTACATGTGTTTTCCTATTGTCGAATCTTCAAGAAGTTTTGACACGCTAATTTTTTTCAATCGAATTCAGAAAAAACTCAGTTTATGTCATCAATGGACGGTAGTACTTCTGCAAATCAAACTTCTTTAAGCTTTTTGCAAATCATTCAAGCGTCAGGATATGCAGAAACAACCGAAATTTTAATTGATTTGAAGAGGCAAATTCTCTTTTGTGTGGTGCGAAATGAATACATCCATGTTTTCTATTGGAGCGTATGACATATTTAGACAAACTTTTAGTTAAGATTCGTCTGTACATGCATGTCAGTCGTCGACGATAAGGATAACATATCATGCATAATAAGTTGTGGATGCATACAGCAATACAAATTTTATCAATGAATTCTTCCAATATTATTTTGCGTGCTTACATGCGGACAAAGTATTTTTAATCGGTGACAGTTGTACTTACTATTTTGGAATGGAATGGCATAGTGTGCATATACATGTAGATCCAGTTCCAAAGGGATCGGTCATGGGAAAAATATTCCGATTTAAACCTTTACTTCCGTGCAGTGGCCTCTCTAGAGAAACTTTTTCTTTAACGTTAAGCTACTAAAACTGGGTTTGGAGTACTTTTTCAGCAATGCTATCGTAAATTGACACTTTTTGTTAGTATTTTGAAAAAGGTGAGCTAAACCGCTAAACTTAATGCCACACTGGGCTGTAGTCGAAGAGTGACGTTGACAGATGAGAATTTTTCTAAGAAGCGGTTAGTCATCATTCTCGCTTGTAAGTGATGAAACATCACATTTAAAATGTCATTGATCATGATTATTCTCTATTGGGCTTGACACAGGTCTAACGTCTTATTACAGCGTAAGTCACCACCAACTGCATTGTATTTTGGCTGTTTTAATAGTAATGTTTTCAGAATATAATGCACTCCTGCTAGCAGCAAATACCTTTTACTGTTGCTTTGTTAATATTGCCATATTTCTTTTAATAATCGTCTCAGTTTGCAGTGGGCGATTATTCTGAAGTTTCTTTTTGAGTCATGCGTAAATAATAACATCTATAGAATTTGCAAATACTGTTTATTATGATATCGTATATTAGATTAGAACATGAATGAAAAAGGAAAAGATTGCGTTATGTCTGCCTTGAACTGATTATGGACTCTATGGAAAGTCAGGAAGATTTCGTTTACTACCAAATTAAGAGTTTTCACCAGCTTCGCTCTCAGTGTATCATGTTGTAATCATGCGGAAAATTCATGGATTTAAAATGCGTTGCTATAGGGCAGTCCTTGACATCCATTACACACAACACATAGCAAATACAGAAATCGTGCGAAGTAGGCTTAGGCTACACGTACAGCTAGCAAAAGTATGTACCATTAGCCACTGTGATTACTCGACGACAACTACAATGGTTGGGACAGGTGATTAGCAGAAATCCCGATGAATTGACGAGGCCTGGCTCCAGACTCGGCTTGGTTGAGGGAACCGAATCATGAGAAAGACTTCGAGACACCTGGTTGGATATCCTTCTTATAGAAACAGTGATGACAAAACCCTAGTCACACCTGTATAAGTAATCTAAAACGCAGCTTCTGAGTCTTTAATTGATCTTGTAGCCTTCAATATAAACATATTGAATGTGGGCCTTATTAGGTAGACCTACACAGATCTGAATAAGGCATAGGATGATGCGAAAATTTACAACGCAGAATGCCAGTCGAACTGGCACTCTGCAACCATTATGATATGCTTTTTTGCATGTTTTAAATATAGACTTTTCCTTGTGAAAAACGAAAAATCCCATCTTTCAGAAAGATAAAGTGAGACATTAGTAGTAAGCCCATCCCAAATTCAAGCATAAAATGTACAACGATGAGTCATCATGCTGACTCAGCCCCCCCCCTCTGGAAGGAAGGTGAAGGAGAAAGCCGAGGATGTGATGGAAGGATGGGTCCGAGAGGAAGAAACCGTTCCCTCCCCCCTCTGGAAGGAAGGAAGGAGGAACTGTGAGGCAAGGGATGGGAAGGAAGGTGATAGGAATGTGGGTAGGATAGAGTTGGAAAAAGGCGGGTGTTGATGGTTTTGGGATGAGAAAAGTCGGTTATCGACATGAAGGAGGCCTCGGATGGGAAAACGGAGGACAGATTTGGAATCAGCGTGCCATTCTACATCTAGAGGGTGAGTTTCAAGTCAATCGGAGAGAAAAAGTTCTGACCCCCCCCCCTCCTGTCAGACTTCCAACTTTGGTGTTAGAGATCGCAGAAAGTCGTGCAATAGCTCATTTGAAAGCTAAGAGTGAGAAAAATGCAGTGGAAAGCTCAGTTTGGTCCTATTTTCCTGGGTTGAGGGAGGAAAATGGCAGGAAAACGTCAGAGTTGGAAAAGTCAGGTGTTGGATGTTTTGGTATGAGAAAAGTCGTTTTTCGACATGAAGGTGTGCTCGGATGGGAAAACGGAGTGCAAATTCGGACGTTTTGGCCAATGTTGGGTCTAGGAACGTCTTTCCAGCTCAATCGGAGAGAAAAAGTTCTGACC
>CAJQUW010016499.1:0-26578 GCA_907163375.1 Prostheceraeus crozeri | reverse complement strand
ATTCATTAGATGGAAGTGTTATTAGAAAAGAATGCAAATAATATTTATACTATTTGAAATAAATGCAAGAAACTTAAGTGATTTGTTAAGAGATTTATGTATAAGAGATAAAGATGAATTTAAACAATCGTGTAATAATGCTTGGTCAAAAGATTATGGATTTATCACAATTAATATTGATAAAAAAATTCATGAAAGAGTTATCGAACAATTGTTTACCGAGTAATAAAAATATACAAATATAATGTTTTAATATTTTATTTTTTATTATCAGCTTTAATTTTGTCTATTTTTTTAAAATATAATATTTGAATTTTGTGTGGTAACATTGGAATACAGCAAAAACATTTTACTGAACAAATTATTTTTTTATTGCTTTGTTGTTTGACATCTTTTCGTTTAAAAGTTTTCACGTTTAAAGTTTTCACGTTTAAAGTTTCTCGTTTAAAATTTTCTCGTTAATAAAGTTTTGTTATAAATTTTGTCTTAAAGTTTTTAGCTCTTCTAAAAAAATTTTGTCATTTTATCTTCATTAAAAAATTTTATCATCACTAAAAGTTTTACCATCACTAGAAATTTTGCCATCCTTTTTATTTTTATCATCAACTTTTTCTGTCTGTGATTGAAATGATATTTGATTTACTTCATTAGCTATTTGATCAAATTTTTCAATCTCATCTAACGTAATAACATTATCATCACATACTCTTTGAAAGTAGTAATGTAGTTTATCATAGACTTCTTTAATATGTAAATGCTTAGTTTTTAATGATTTTCGTTTCTTAGTTATTAAAGATTTATTCTAACATTGTAGCAAGTGAAGTTGCAAAAACACCCGTACCTGTTAAAGCTGTAGCAACTACTGGAATTACTAAAACACCTGAAGATATAACAATTGTTAAAGCACCTAAACTTATTGTTAAGAATATGCCAATTCCTTGTGTTACATTCTTAACTTTACTCCATCTCTTTCTTAATTTTTTATAATGCTCTAATCTTAATAATAATTGAGATTCCTTATCTTTCATATACCTTACTCTATCTTTGTGTTTTTCTTTATTCATTTTTTCAATGTTAATCTTTTCAATGTCATTAAAGTAGAACTACGTTCATATGATAACGAAGGATATATTCTTGAGGTTCCTTCCATTTTGAGTTCTTCCATTTTGAAGTTCTTCCACTTTTGTTTCATCCATTTTAAAGAAATATACTTCGTTCCAGTCACATGATATATTTTAAAAACCTGAAAGATGGATAAAATTCATGAATTTGAAATTCTCAACTTTTATGATTTTTTCGGTGTCCGGTTTTCGGTGCCTAGAACGGTCATGATTTAAGCAATGAAAAATGTCAGTAATACACAAATTTGAGATTCTTAACTTTTATGATTTTCGGTGTCCTGGAACGGTCATGATTTTGGGGGTGAAAATTGTAATTCTCAAATTTGAGATTTTGAAAAATTTGAAAAATTGGGTATTTTTAAAAACGCCCATATCGGAGCGAAGCTCCTCTGGCTTTAGCCGAGTTATGAATTTAGGTCTTCATAACCTGAAAAAGGGTTCAAATTCATGAATTTATGTTGTTTTTAAAAATACCATTTTTTGAAAAAATGGTACTTTTTGAATGGACTAAATTCATGAATTTAGGTCTTAAAAACCTGAAAAAGGGACTAAATTAATAAATTTATGTCGTTTTTTAAAATGTAACTAATTTTTTTTTGATTTTATGGTTTAGTAATACCAAAGCGTTTGTTTTTAGACATTCGCTCTGTGTATTCAAGAAAGTCACCATTTTCATCCTTTCCAAGGCGTATTTGTGAATCCTCACCGTAGTCCAAATCATATTGCTCTTGAGCTGCTCTTAAGCTAAAATGCAATCCAAGATGATAAATCAACGTTTGCTGAAGTTGTTTTGGATTTGAATATCCAAAAATTCCTTTTCGCCACAATTCATCTTCGGCTTCAATCGATATATTGTTTGCTCGCTTTTTGGGTTTAGCAAGACCAGCCTTAGCTGACAGTTTCATTTCAGCATTTAGGACCATGCGCGACTCTTGAAACTGAGGATCTTTGAATAAGGAGAAATTAAAATTGTAGTTGTGTATGAAATTGTATTGAATCATCGCTCCAAGCTCTTTTAAAGTTGACGGTGGATACCTGCTACCATCAGTTTTTCTGACATCAGAAAAGAAGTACTTGAGGCAGTAATTCAAATCGGATTCGGTAAATTCATCAATTCCCTTGATTACCTTTAATGGACCGTGAATTCTAATTTTCCATTCATCGTGCCAACTCTTAAATAGCTTAAATGCCCACTTCGCTTTTTGAATAGTATTTTTTGGGGTCACTTCATTTAGATGGCTTTGAATTTCAGTGTCAGTAGTTGATGCAAATCTACTGGAAGTGGGAATTTGATTTTCAGTAATACGTGAAGCCATTATCGTGTAAACCTTTCAGGAGATGAGCTTGGATAAAATGACCAGATTATTCCAGTTAGATTATGCATGATTCAAATTTCAAACATCATTGAGAATATCATGGAATATACCAGGTAATCCATGGACTTCTAAATCATAGTGCTATTGTAGTCTGTGGATGAACCATAGAATTCGATCTTTCATGCCTTTGCTATCCATGGACTACTACAACGAATGCATAGATAGATAAGACTGAATCCATAGAATTCCAAGGTTTCAAATCTAAAAATGAAAATAAATCTATGGAAACCTAGATATTCTAGATCTCCAAGAATACAGAATCCCAAATCTATGGTTGAATATATCAATTATGTTTGTCAATGTTGATATCATTACATACAGTGCTATGAATATGTTATAAATGCCTCGATATCGGATCCAAATGGCCAAATATCCTCGTGGCTTCGCCACTCGGACATTCTGACCATTTAAATCCTCTATCGAGGCATTTATCATATACATAAACGACTTTCATAGAAAATTGACACGTGAAATATCGGCTGACAACCCTACTTAAGCGGGATTTATACTTCTTCCGTCCTGCGTCCTCCGTTTTAAAGAGAGATCAATTTTCAAAATATAAAGCGCAGGTTGTAAAAATTGACTCACTCCAAATGAGTAATGAAAACGCAGACACTTACGTTTTCTTATGTTACGCGTGCATATGCATCATTTTGACGACGTATCGTGATGGAAATTGGTGACATTTCTCGTGATCTACCTATAATTATTTCTGTTATACATCGGCTGCGTCAGCGAAGACAACATCGGATGGTCTGTACGCCCGATAAATGTAATAAGGAATATTCAAGGTGAAATTCAATTGGTGAGAGATCTGCGATATCAAGATGAAGAAAGCCATTTTCACTATTTTCGAATGTCAAAGCTTCGGTTTGATGAATTATTGGCTAAACTTCTTCCATTTTTGAGTACCCATGCTCAAACTCACGCATTGCCAATTGACCCATTGATACGCTTAGCGGTTACCCTTCGAATATTATCCACCGGCGATAGCCAGTCAACAGTTGCATTGAGTTTTAGAATAGGTCACGCGACTGTGAATAAAATATTGTATGAAACTTGTGACATTCTTTAAACTGTTCTAAGAACCGAATTTCTTGCAGTTCCAACAATGGAGAAGTGGCGATCTGTCAGTGAAGCATTTGAAAATCAATGGAACTTTCCTAAATGCCTGGGGAGTATTGATGGGAAGCATATCGCAATTAAGGCTCCAAATAATTCTGGAAGCTCCTATTTCAACTATAAGAATTTCCATTCTATTGTGCTAGTTGCCATCGTGGACGCCAGTTATGTCTTCATCTTAGTTGATATTGGTGCTCCGGGACGCAACAGTGATGGTGGTATTTGGTCGAATTCATCTATATCATCTTTGGTTGAATGCGATGATAATCTACCGAAGTCTGAGTGTGCCTTTCCCTATACATTTGTTGCTGATGACGCTTTTCCGCTAAAGACTTTTATAATGAAACCTTATTCCAGACGAAATCTTGATTTTGCTGAAAAGGTTTTCAACTATCGACTTTCAAGAGCTCGTAGGACTGTAGAGAATGCATTCGGAATGTTAAGTGCGAGGTGGAGGATATATCACAGAACTTTGGATAGCACTCCCACTCATGCCATATCCTTGACGAAGGCTTGCATTGTCTTGCATAATTATCTTACAAAAACTGATATATCTAATCCTCCGGTCTCTAAGTATATTCCTGATCGATATGTTGATTATGATTCAAATGAAACAGTTGTCCAGGGTGAATAGCGTAGTGAAACTACATGTACATCATTGTCAAACACGGGTCCTATCGGTTCCAATAACTATTCTGAAGAGGCGGTGAAGGTGCGTGATGCATTTAAAACAAGAAACACTTGTTAATCGCGGATACAAATTGTGAGTGTTTAACATATGGTCCGGTTTCAATTCAACAATGATAACTATATATTAATACATCTTTTCTGTAGATTTATAACCTACTTGTAGATTAAAATGAATATAATAGTTTATCTACTATGTTACAATCATACTGTACAACATTTCGATGTAGATATATAATTATAATATAATTATATTTGATCACTATTGTTTTTATATTAGGTTATATTATTGTTTTTTATTTTATTATTATACTATTTATATTATTATCGTACATTTCAATTAATTCTTATAATGTTATTGTATCATTACATATTATTGATTATTAAATTATTACCTATGACTGAAGCGATAATTATACACTTTCTAATACTATATCTAAAAATCCGTTGTATGTATCATGATAAAGAACAACAAATTTTGTACAAAGGAATCTATACAATATTAAAACGTTTCAAACAAGAAAATTCAAAACTCACATCAAACTTCAAGTTTTTCATTGTATCATTGATAATTGTCACTGTGAAGCTGATAATATGATCCTTCGTCTGTGTAAGATATCGGATAGTGATCCTGATTATTCACACGTGAAGTGTTCTCTTGAAATTTTACCATTTCATTCTCTTCCGCTTCACAGATTACTTCTTGAATGCGGAGTTTGACTCGGGCTTTTGCACCAATAGAGAGCTTATTCATTTGGATGGCAACGGATCGACCAAAGGCTTCATCCTCTGTTAAAGTGTTATTCTGCTCCGATATGCACTTCTTCCAGGTGCCCAACGCATCGATCAGCAGAGTTTCGAATCTATCAGAATTTCTTTTTCTCGAACTACCCGAACTGCAATCTTGAGTTGTGTCAGTGGTATCATTCTCTGCTTGTGTATTTTCTTTATCAGGCACGTTCGATGCAGATTTAGTCACCTTACAGCTGTTAGAGAGAAATGACAGAACATCGAAGAACTCCCCTTTCTTTTCATTTTCTCTTCCACTTCCCGATTTTTTCGAATATTCCTTCTTCTTACGAGTATATGTATCACGTAGATATCTCCACTTTGACTTGCATTTTGCTTGATCTTCATTTAATGTCATACTTATTTCACTCCAAGAATTTTCACATCTTTGAAGGTCTTTATACTTTGTTGAAGCTACTTTCCAAAGATGCTCATAAGATCTAACTTCTTCTATCAGCCTCTCTTCAAATTTCGCCTCTTGTCAGACAGTTTCGGAGCTGGGTTCCATCAACACTTCCATCCTGTGTTCAAGTAAAAGTTGGAATGAATTCAACTATCCTGCGTTTAACGTTGGTTGCTAGATCACTATGGTTACCAAATCGATGAGACGGATAGCTCGCCGTTATCAACGCAGAGGTCTACGTTATTTAGCGCCGAGCTTAACATTTTTATTACAAAAGTTAGATGTCTATGTCTGCGTTAAAAAACGCAGGAAGCATAAATGGGCCTTTACTCAGTAACAATGGCAATGCTGTCGGGAGGCAGCAATGGCATTATCCTGCCGTCATTTTTCAATACTTATAACATAGAAGCAGGGATATCTATGATTAATATCTATGGTATTCATAGATATTAATACCATAGATATTAATCATAGATATCCCTGATAGAAGTTACTGCTAAGATCATAGACTTCTAAATTGAAGAGGAATGTTCTGTTAAAGCATAGACTTCTATAACATAGCATCTGGACAGAAATCTGCCATTTCACGGATACGATTTGAGGCTGGTTTTATGCTCGAGGTTTTAAGTATTAATTTGTCGTTATACACGCATTATTGTAATCATGTACAAGTACATATTAAAAATTATGCTGATTTACATCAATTTAAAGTATAATACGGATCTCAGATTCAAATTCTGACTTGAGACTACTTCGTATTTTGAGCCCATGCATGCAAGTAATGTAAGCAAACTCAAATTATCAATCCATTTTTTTGTGTAGGTCTACCGTAGACGATTTCATTTCAAATAAGTGAAAACATTAAAGCCTAATTGCAAACAGTCATTTTCAAACACAGACAAGAACATCATAATGGCAATTCACATAATATTGACGAGAAATTTAGATAAATGAATGAAGCTTACCGATTTAAAAGCAGTTACTGGACAGTTTCGCAATCTTGCGTTTTCTTGACGAAGAGTTACACTTTTCCACAGCTTGTTGTGATAAGTCATGAACAAAATTTTTCGCCAGACAATTAAAAAATCTCGCAACAAATTTGCATTTTAGGTTATGGCCTTTGATGCAAAATATTTGGTCGCATCCTCCCTCTTCAGAGGTGAAGCAGTCCACCAAATAACAGAACGTACTTCGTTGATTCGTGGATTGCATAAATCTTGTCTTTATTTTCTCAATTGATTTAATCAATTCAAAAACTTTCCAAGAGCTGAGACCAAGCATGAACACTAAGTCTGTTACTTTCTTAAGTCCACCACGATCTATGGAAGTTAAGAAAGTAGATGCAGGATACTCCAGCGTAGAATCTATTTCTAGATCTTCTAAAGCTTGTTCAGAAATTAATATGTCCTCGCAGGATGCACACTTTGATTGTCTGATGCAGGATCGTGCAACAGCACCACAAACGTAGAATATTATATTTGCATCACTAGACGAAATGTCATAATCCAGGTTCACTTCCCTCTGCAAGTCATTGTATAAAGCCGGATTAACAGAATGTTCTGCACAATCTTTACAGTGTAAGTTGTTGACTTCCGACAAATCAATCTGAGAAAATTTCAGGAGAGATATTGCTTGTATTTTTCGATCACTCTCGATAATTTGGCGCATGGACACAAAATAATTAGCACCCGACATCTGTCGGAACCATCCGAATCTGGATTCAATGGCGTCTGACTGCAGCTTGCCTAGAAGAACAAATGAAAATCCAAGTCGATCTAACATAAAGGTAGCACAATCAGCCATAGCAGAGCACGTTTGTCGAAATGCAAGAAAATTTTCTTTCGAAAATCCGAAATCTGAGTGATTTTCCAAAAACTTCATTAATTCTGAAAACTCCCTTAGAAATTGCAATTTCCAATCCATCGACGACCGCACGGGATCTTGACTAAGATTTCTTTTATGAAATCCCTTTGTTGATGACTTGACATTCAAGATGTCCCACAGTTTTAATATGAGTGAAATAATATGAGTGAAATATGAGTGAATTCCCTCATTGCCATTGACCTTAGAAAAGCTTTTGACACTGTCAGCCACTGCAAGCTTCTTGAAACCCTTCACGATCACTTTCACTCTTCTCCCCATGCTACTAATTTCATACATAATTTTCTGGCTGATCGTTTCCAGCGTGTTGTATCGAATGATGTTGTGTCTGTGTGGTGCCCCATCTCTAGTGGAGTTCCACAAGGTTCCATTTTGGGACCACTTTTGTTTTCCTTGTTTATTGATGACATCCCTGAATTTGTAAATACTGACACTGTTGTTTACGCTGATGATGTAACTATGTTGTCCTTTAACTCGCATGGTGAGATCTCAAGTTTACCTGATGACTTTCGTTTGTTCTCCTCCTGGGCGGACAGCAAAAATCTTGCCATTAATGTAGACAAATGCAAGTGCATGACCCTCTCCCGCTCCGCTAATCTTCCCCCAATGACTGACATTATGTTGGATGGTATATCTATCTCTCAAGTAAACTGCACCAAGATCCTTGGAGTTCATTTCTCTTCTGACTTGCATTGGGACACTCACTTTTCTGTACTATATCGTCGCTGCTGTAAAGCTATGTCACTTGTTCGCCGTTTACGTGTTAATAGGAACACCGGTACAGTTGTCTGGAAAGCCTTTGAAAGTTTTGTACTTTGTCACATGCACTTTAGTTGGCCGGTCATCTGTGACATCAGTGCCAAACATTTTCAGAAGCTTGAAAGATTGTATAAATTAGCAGTGCGTTGGTCCAATAGTCGTGATCGGCCTTCACTTCGTGAAGTGCTTGATCGTAGCTGTATTAAACTTGTCAAAAGGATTAGCAACAATGTTGTCAAGCATCCGCTGTCAAAATTTTTTGAAGTACGCAATAGCTCCCGTATTGTTCGAAACCATCGTGCATTGCTGCCTTTTCGCAGAAATTCAGCACTGTATAACAAGAGCTTTGTTAAATTTTCAAAATTCACGTGAAATCTGTCTTGTACTCATGCATGTCATACCGCTTTTGTATTGACGAATAAAGCATTATTATTATTATTATAAAATCGGCTGTACCGGACCAATTCTTTCCCTCATGATTGGAAAAGAATTTTAAAGCGTCACGCGTTGATTCATGAAACACAGGTTGGTTTAACAGATGACTTCTCGATTGTCTTTGGAGAAATAACTGATGGAGTCAATTTGTGAGCTTTCCTCAGTGATTTTGAGGATTCATGTGAGTGCAATTCGGCGATGTGATGAAAGTTCGCAATAATTCCAGATGGAGCAAGGGGAGGATGAGGCGGACATTTGAATATTTTTCGGGCTTGGAAATTATTGTACACATTTTTCAGATTATGCACTGGATCAAACAGCAAAAAGATGGGCTGTTGAGTGAGAGGATTGACAATACTCGAAGACAAATTTCCGTCACAGAGATCAATGTAAAATTTGCGATTACATGAAGCATTATCCGCGGAAATAGCAACAATGTTCAAAGAGATCGAGTGTAAGAGTTCCATCACCTCGTTGTACGTAACCTTTTGCTTTGAAGCCGTCAAATTTGATATTGGATAAATGGCCACGACATCCTTGTAGCCACTTGCTAGTGATCGAACCATGTAACACAGTAAAGTAGATGCAACTTTGCCATCATCAGTCATACCATGGATTTTTCCTCCACTGTACTCCACACGCTTTGCTATATAGATTTCATCAATCATCAACACGCAATTCCGCTCGAGTTGACTGAGTTTTGATTGTCTCAATTTTAAGTAACTGACGTTGTTTTTGTCACTGGAATAATTGAGATGCCGTGTTATCTTCTCTAAAGTTGTGATTGAAGGGATACATAGCAAACCTTCATCCAAAATCAATCGATACGTGGATGGACTGTTTACGAAGATCAAATAGGAAAATAAGATGAGTTCAGGGGAATAAGCACGTTTGTATTTGCTGCTATCAATTAGTTTCAATTGCTCCAGAATAAAGCAGTATTTACCGATGTTTGATGATTCTGGCTCAGAGGTGACAAACGAAGATAGCTTTTCAATGGCAACTTGGAGGTTGTGTTCCGAAATTGATTCAGACTCCTCGAATGATTTTACTCTGGCCATCAAATTCTGAATTTGTGAGAGTGTGGTTAATTTGCCATCTACAATATCACGGTAATGAGTCGCAGAAACTTTATCGCCGTTGTATGTCATGGAAACCTCAAGGTCGGTGGAAACTGTTATAGAGCATGTTATGCGCGGCACGTCATAATTCAAATCTATTATATAGATCAATAAATAATCGTCAATAATGGCATGCAGGAATCCTGACGGTAGGTGTGAGGTTTTCAGTCGTTGATTTATTTCATGGAGTGAAATTTCGGAAATGTTGTCTTCTCTGTGAAGAGATTCCTCCATTTTCAAAAGCTGAGCAGTCTCACGTAAATGTCGATCATAAGAAGTTGCTGGAGTTGAACGACGAAACGATCGCGATTTTGAAAAATATGCAGGAGCATTAGGAAATATTGAAGGCACGGCATCGCACTTCAACCGTCTTTTTTGAAGATGACTATTATGTGGACGACTATTATTCGTGTCTTGATGTTCGTTAACAAAATCAGATGGAGTAAAATGAATAGAGCATAGTCTTGAGTTAATGCTCGGTGTAAAATTACTTCGTGGATTGTTCTTCATCCATTGATCTAACAGCACTTTGTTTTTTAACGGGAAACAATGAAATGTAATAGATGAGTCTTTGGATTTACTGTCATAGCCATTCTTACACCCGAAAGCGGAGCACTTGTTAGGCATTTTTGTGCTGTCTTCACAAACACATCAATGAAAGTTTAAATAGTAATTTACAACGTACGCAGAGTGAGAATGACAACAATGCAACCAATATGCATTTAAACTTGGTTTCTGAATGAGCGATATCGATTCAAATAGTCAGCCTCATTTCGTATAGAAGAGTCAATGATATCTGATCAGATTTCTGTCCAGATGCTATATTATAGAAGTCCATGGTTAAAGGAAGTCTATGCATAGACTTCTAAATTTCTCTGGACAGATAGGTGAGCAAAATTTGAAATCATTTTATACATGTTCAGGCCAACCATATTTGTGTTGCAAAAGATCGAATTTTGCAGCTTATTTGAATGCAAAATGCAAGCAAATGCAGTATACCGTTGCTGGCTGTGAACCGAAATGCAATGACAGTGTAACAAAATTATATTCCTCTGCCTGCATGACAATGAAATTTGACTTTGTGATTGCATCGATTTAGTTGACAGTATTATATCCATACAATACACCAACACCCTTGATTCCCCGACCGCACTCGCCTGACCTAGGAATCGAACCGAAGTCCGCGGTGGAGATGAGCTCGCACCTTCTTCACTAGGCCACTCTGACGGTTCAAAAGGAATGCTGTCATTCTCTTTCGATATTCAATGAACTACGACAGACCTTTGTTGTCAATCTGCACTGTGACGTAGTCGTATGACATGCTAATATGCTGTCTCGCTACAATATGAACGCTGTTAGCGTTCTGTTAATAATAATAGGACAATATGCTGTCGATATCACTTAGAGATGACTTCTGCCTTCACTCGCATTCCTTTTGAACCGTCAGAGTGGCCTAGTGAAGAAGGTGCGAGCTCGTCTCCACCGCGGACTTCGGTTCGGTTCGATTCCCAGGTCAGGCGAGTGCGGTCGGGGAATCAATGGTGTCTTGTATTGACTTAATAGCTGTCATTCTATTTCGATATTCAATGAACTACGACAGACCTTTGTCGTCAGTATTATATCCCAACTAAATATTCTTGTGCAACCTTGTGTGACGTCTTGTGTAACCTTCAATTCCATGAATCTGACTTCAATGTCACCACGAAAGACATGGGTCTTCATGGCTAGCAATGAAGAAAATTGAAGAAAGTGTGATCCAAAGTACAGTGCCATCAAAATTCCTTTATCTGTCTAGATGCTTCTCCAAACAACTACATAACTGCGATCCGGCATGGCCACGTTTTCAAGTATATGTCCTGGCGATGGAAATACAATCGGAAGAGTTCTTGTTATGACAATTTTGTCTAAAATTTAGAAAGAAACCATTCCATCTGGGTTTGTGACATCTCAAAACGATAATGGACTAAAAATGTCGATTATAAGTTGAAATCTTCCCCACAGCATCGTCGCATCATTGACTGTCGAAAAATCTGCGAATGTTTGCATCTATCACAGAGACAAATCCATTCCAAACAGCACATAATGTATCTATCATCTATCACAAGCTTTCCAAAGTTGTCAATCTGATGACTTCTGGATAATCTCTGGATGACCAGCCAGTGATGGAAATTCGAAATCGGATTCAATTATGTAATACTTGGGAAAGACTGACAAAGTTGCTGGTGAAGCCGAAGCCAACGGACGGGAGATTCAATCAAAGCATTGACCATTGTTATGTAAGAGACAGTGTCGAGCGGAAAAGAGAAGCCATCGATTTCCACACCATGAATGTCCTGAAATGAGGAGGAACAGAAAAGTGAACTAATCGAAGATCCTTCTTTGCATTCCATTTCATGAAAACAAACATGATGGACACAATAAGCATTTACAACCTGAGCAGCTACTTCTATAAGGAGGTCTGAACAGTTATCAGGCGATCCGACTTGTGATGGAGACTCTTCTGAGACCAATAGCCAATGCTCGGAAAAGCACAGCCAGATTACATTGAGAAGGGTTTCAGCTGGATACGTCGAATGACTGGTGCATATTATTTTATCTCCATGCGTCAACTTACAGAGAGTGACATGAAAATGAAAACAATAACTTTATTGAAGTTTTCCGGATTTAGTCTGAGAAGTGTTGATGATAAAACATCATGCAGTCAACCATAGAAGATGATGTGTATGCAGGAGAATGTTTGCATACAAAAGCTGATTTCGATATGGATCCTAATAATCGAGATCATACAAGTGGTGCTTGCTGCCCATCACTCCTGAAATATAAAAAATGTGATTTTTGTCGTGAGTGTAATGTCAAATATTGAGTTGGCAATGTTCGACATCCTGAAGCTGCAAAGTTTTGAGCAAAATTTATCATGGGAAGTCTTTTCCACCAAACGTATCTGTGCTTCAACTATTCATTCTTTGCTGGAGTGTATTGTATGAGATCAAACTGAATAGTTTTCAATTTTCATGCAAAAACTTTTGTGAGAATAGCGAAGAAAAACCATTTTTGCAGGTTATGCAAATTATAACTGAAAGTGAATAATTTTCTAAGAAAATAGTATCTTTCTTTAAAAAATGAAAGGACGCTGCTCAGACTATCGATGAATATCATCATCACTTTTCCGATTACTTCTTCGTAAAATCTCGCTGTTCGCACGTACATGAATCAGATTTCCGAAATTTCAATAGTAGTAAGTAAAACTCCACTTCTGGATAGCGCAAGATGGCCGCCATCGCTGACGTCCCCCCCCTCTGGACCGGCAGCGTGTCGTGGTCGGCCGCCGTGGTGTTTCGGGTCTGACGTCCCCCCCCTCTGGTCGACCGTCGTGTAGCGCGCGGTGATGTGGTGTCTAGGTTGGCGTGGTGTGCCGGCCAGGTTGGGAGGGGTGGACTGTCGTAGCTCACCTGAAAAAATCCTAAGTGTTAGAGTGGCTTTGTATGGGTAAAATTTTGAAAATTTTCCAAAGTGTGGAATTTCGACCTGGGACCGTCACCAAAACATTTTTCATCAAATTTCACTGACCTCCCCCCCCTCTTCTAACTTTGGTTCTAGTGAACGGATTTTGTTCGTTCGAGTTTCATTGGAAAGAGGAGAAAAAACTGCTCGACAACATTTTTTGTTGCGAGTCAATCGGACCAGTCGTTCAAAAGTTAGAGCGGTTACAAGATTTTAGGTCGGAGCTCGCTCACCTGAAAAAATCCTAAGTGTCAGAGTGGCTTTGTATGGGTAAAATTTTGAAAATTTTCCAAAGTGTGGAATTTCGACCTGGGACCGTCACCAAAACATTTTTCATCAAATTTCACTGACCTCCCCCCCCCTCTTCTAACTTTGGTTCTAGTGAACGGATTTTGTTCGTTCGAGTTTCATTGGAAAGAGGAGAAAAAACTGCTCGACAACATTTTTTGTTGCGAGTCAATCGGACCAGTCGTTCAAAAGTTAGAGCGGTTACAAGATTTTAGGTCGGAGCTCGCTCACCTGAAAAAATCCTAAGTGTCAGAGTGGCTTTGTATGGGTAAAATTTTGAAAATTTTCCAAAGTGTGGAATTTCGACCTGGGACCGTCACCAAAACATTTTTCATCAAATTTCACTGACCTCCCCCCCCTGGACAGCTAGCTTCGATCTTGGCTTCTAGTGGACGGATTTTGTCGTGCCATAGCTCGTTTGAAAGCTAAGAGTGAAACAAATTCAGTGAAAGAAACGACTTGTTCATATCTGTCTTCGTTTAGATGTGAGGCGCCATTTAAGATTTTGGGAGACTGTCGAAAAACGACAGAGTATAAATTTTGGACGTTTTGGGCTGTAGCGTCAAAACGAGGCATCGGATGGGAAAACGGAGGCCAGATTCGGATTCAGCGTGAAATTCTGCATCGGTATGGTGAGTTTCAAGTCAATCGGAGAGAAAAAGTTTCGCTGACGTCCCCCCCCCCCGGCACCGATCTTCCAACCTTGGTTCTAGAGATCGCAGAAAGTCGTGCAATAGCTCGTTTGAAAGCTAAGAGTGAGACAAATTCACTGAAAGAGTCGCCTTGTTCCTATCTGCCTTCGTTTAGATGTGAGACGCCATTTAAGATTTTGGGAGATTGACGAAAAACGATAGAGTTAGAATTTCCCAAGAAACAGCTCCAGCGGGCGAATGAAGGCTCGGATTGGTAAACGGAGGCCAGATTTGGAATCAGCTTGATGTTATTGTCCAATGAGGATCATCATCCAATGAGAATCAAGCATTTCTATATAAATAGCGAGCCTTCCACAGTGAGAATCATTCCATCGTTGAATCACACGAGTGACGGACGCACATTTCCTCTCTCTAGTTCCCTATTCTATTATCCAACTAAAATGGTAAGTCGCTACTTTCCTCCCTCTCCTCCCTTGAACGTAAACTTAATACAATCTTTTCCATTTTCAGGCATCTACTCCATCTGCTGCACTAGTAGGACAAAATGGCGGTCAAACGTTACAAGGTTCGCTACGATCAGATCATCTACAACTGAGGCCAGTGGAAGAAACAACCAAGGTACATAATCCTACACCGCTACAGCGTAAATTCAAACAAGTCTTGCGTTATGACGATCATGGCGTAGTACTCCAAACGGGAATGCTCCCTTCCACGGATGTCAAGATAATGCACAATCAGTATGGGGACTACATACTGATCCCCGTGAGTCCGTACATTCGCCACCAACTTGATATTATTGAGGAGTACGTGACATTAAATATGGACATTCTACTCCTCTTGCTCAAGAGTGGAAGGCGAGAGATGACAAGGATACTCCCTATAGAAAGATTTGGGATGGTAATCACATTTGCCTACCGGTATCACATTGGTGCACTTACTATAAGAAGGAGGGAGATCATTCAATACCCATCAGATGTGATGAGCTCGGAGAAGGTACTTGGGATATCCTTTTCAAAGTGAATGGGCTATATTATGGTCGGCATAAGGATAATAAAATAGCCTCTCTCTCCATGCATATGGAATCCATCCTATATATTCCAAAACCACCCAACGTGGACGACATAATTGATCAAATCCTTAACAGCAGTGGTACGAAGCGCAAGTCGGAGAAGAATGCTGCATCAAAACGCAAATCAAAGAAGGAGAATTACTAGTCCTTTCCTAACTCTACCCTATGACAATTCGCTTTTGTGCTTTGAGTGTCGTAGACGTGGTCTTATTAGATACATTTTACTTCTTTGTTGCCATCATATCATTTGTGTATTTTGTCGTGAAAAGCATCGATGTAATTCTTCATTTTGTAATATGTTATAGAACGTTTCCTTAGATGTGTAAATTTCCGTTTTAGGCTTCTATCATCATTTTTATGGATTGTGAGGGTGAACCTGTACAGGAGCTCAGTGCTATTGCTATGAACAATTGGACATATCAGATTGTCAGTGTCTATCATCAACATGCCAACTGCAATCCCAATGTTGATCAATGGGCGAGAAAACACATTCATGGACTTAATCTGAAATATTTGCAAGACTATGGCTTTTCTTGTGAAGGTGCTCTTCTTATTGACTTTAAACGATGGTTAGCTGCTTTCAATGTTATACGCATCTTTTGTAATAATCCTGGTAAGGAGAGGAAAGTATTTCCCAATCTAGTCATTAATGATATTTTGCTCCCACCTTGGGATAGTAGAGTGAATCAACATTATCATGAAGTCACGAAACGTTTTAAGGATTTGTGTGTTCCTATTTTGTCTGTTCGTTGTAGTAGCTACGTTCATAACCAATGCTTCTTTCCTCCTTACCTCAGCACTGCCAAAGTCCTATATGGTTATCATTGCTCGCTGTATGATAGTTACCAGCTGTATCTATTTTATCTCTTTCAAACCATTGATTTATAATGCATGCTTATTACCATTATTCAATAAATGTTACTATGAGAAGAGTTGTTTTCATGCAATGGATGGGTTAGTTAAAGGGCGATCATGTCTTTCTCAAACGACTGCGGAACATTACATTTTCATAGGCAAAGTTTAAAAGGAGCTGTTCAAGATTATGTGATAAATTTTCATAAAGATGAGACCGACATCGAAGCAGTGGTCGATGATGCTAGCACTCTATTTCTAGAGTTAATGAATACATTCTCTGATAGCATTGTCATGGCGCGATTAGTTGCGAAAATTAAGTTTAGTCATTTTGGAAAGGAAGAGGTGGAAAGTCGCTCTTTCCATTTTGCTTCTTATTCAATGGAAGTGGTAGATCACCCCGAAGAATTTTTAAAAGACATATGATAAAAATTGCTGAACGTCTTAACGCATTTAACCATCATGGTAGCAGTCTAGTGATTGAAGCGATTTCAGATATTCACATTCAACTTTCCATAAAGAAAAATTGAAAATGCAGTGGTACTTGATTGTAGCACAACTGGTTTTCGAGCTATGTCTGCTCACTCTCGAAGTATATTCCTTCTGTACATGCGTCTATTATTTAGAAAAGGCTAGCAAATTCATATCTTCAAAAAGACTTGCTATAGACATCAGTAATGGTGAAACTATGTGTTGTGATGTATGTAAGCGAAAGGATGGAAATGAAAAGCGCATCTTCAAGAGATGTAAGCATGCTTTTTGTCAACGCTGTTTCATACGTAATTGCATTCAACTTTGCAAATGTAGCCACTGTGACATTGCTCATTTCGAGTGTCACTTATGTCGCAATAGTTAGTACCTATGCAAATGTGGTAAAGATAGGTTTTAGCAAAGACTAACACGGAAAATGGCGAAACGTAAAATGGCGAAACGTAAAAGTCAAAAGTTTTCTTAAGCCATTCAAGCTCTCCGACGAATGAAAGCAAATCAGCGATACAATGCTATACGACATGCCAACGATAAATTCATTCATGAAATTATTTCTCATGTGAGAAAGTTGAGGACGAAGAAATTAGCGCCAAAACAACGAAAGTTACTTAAGCGATATGCTACGAAATTGCGTTTCATCTCCAATCCTAAAGTCACCCTTCAAAGAAAGAGGAAAACTCTAACACAAAAGGGCGGTTTCCTTTCAGCAATACTTCCAATGATAGCTCCTGCCGTGGGCAACCTATTGGGTAATATCTTTGGCTCTAAGCGTTAATTATGCAAATGTTGAATCTCAAAGTAATAAAATGGATTTCAGACTTCAATGTGATAAAGTTCTGACTGTATCAGGTCCATCTCATGCATGTAAAACTGTTTTCACGCTGAATTTATTGGATAAAAGAAGGGAGTTGTTTAAGGAACCTATCAATCGAGTGATTTGGTGTTATGGTATTTATCAACCGTCGCTGTTTCAGGAATTGCAAAGTCGCAACTTTATTCGACATGAAGGAATTATTGCAGTGGATAAACTTCAGTCTAATGATGTTGTTGTATTGGATGATTTATTAAAAGAAAGTAAGAATTCAAAAGATGTTACAGATATGTTCACTCGCGCAGCACACCATAAAAGGTGCTTTATCATCTATATCACACAAAATTTGTTTCCTGATGGAAAAGAAGCTCGTACACGAAACCTGAATACACACTATTATGCTATTTTCAAGAATCCGCGAGATAAAAGTCAATTTGAAATTTTAGCGCGACAAGTTGCACCCAGATGATCAAAAGCCTTAATTGAAATTTTTCAAGCAGCTACTGAAAAACCATACGGTTACTTATTTATTGACTTTACGCAAGAGTGTTCGGAAGAATTTAGATTTCGAAGTGATATTTTGAAAACTCCCATGATTATCTACAAACTATGAGTTCTTATTCTCGCATGATTGTTATTCCTCAGGATGAATATGTACAATTGACTGCCATGCAGCAAGTAAAGCAACCTCTTGCATATCAAATGTATAGGAAAGAAATAGATTATCAGCAAAATGTTCACATCAAAGATCCACATCGTGCTGTATTATTACAATCGGAAACTGTTGAGCAATTGAAAAAACTTGAAGAATAAGATGCGTGACTCTGTATCGACTGCTACACCTTTAGCATCTCGCGCACATGCCATATCTCTTTTCAACAGTATTGAACCCCATCTCAATGTAAATGATAGAGGAGAAATCATTACAGATGAAAATAAAGTGATTGATGCTTCACGTTATGAAGACTTGATTCAGTATGCGACACGTAGAAAGCGCCGTCAGGGCTATGTTCCACCTTGTTGGTCATACTTTCTTAAACTATTGAAAAAGCATAATGTACCAAAATTTGCTTTAAATAATGAGACATTGAAAGAACTTGATTCAACAGTGGCTACTACTCCAATGCTTCAGGCGATGAAAATGCCAACAAATTGGTTTAAGACGTCACCTGCTACATCCCCTCCCACACTCACTAAGCAAACAAGAGGAAGAACTCGACGTAGATCTACATCACCACTAAAACTAGTAAAAGGAAAACGTAAAACAGCTCCTCCTAGGAAATACATGTTCTCAGACTATTAATATGAAGCAGATGTGTTGCTTGCCATGTAATGAGCCGCCAGAGGTGAATGTCGTTGTCACTTGCACTTGCTGCGCCAGCTCTCATAATGAAACCCCTAAGCAATGTGAACACGATCGCAAAACCGCTAAAGCTAAATGCTGCAGTTGTTGTAAATGTAGAAAGGCAAGAAAACAAAAAGATGAGAAGGAGGAAAAAGAGTCAGTCGTCATCGACTGAACGTTTGAAGTCAATCTATTATGATGTAAAACATCCGGCAGGATTTGCATCTATCAAGAAATTATCAAAAGCGAGTGGTCTTCCACAATCACAAGTGAAAACGATGGTTAAAGGGTCAGGCTACCTATACACTCCACAAACAAGCGAAAAAGAAGTACCGCACCCGCCATTATATTGTTCATGACATCGATGAACAGTGGCAAGCAGATTTGTGCGATGTTGCCTCCATTTCAAAACATAACTCGGGTAATAATTTTATTTTAACCGTCATTGATATTTTCTCGCGTTATGCGTGGGCTCAACCTTTAAAAACTAAAGAAGGGAAAGGAGTAGCAAAAGCATTCCAAACAATTTTTCGAGAAGGTCGGATTCCAAAAAGAATTCAGAGTGATCAAGGAAAAGAGTTTGAAAATCAGCATGTGACAAGATTATTTGAGAGGCATGACATTGAGTTGTTTAGTGTAAAGAGTGCTTATAAAGCTGCACTCGTTGAACGTTTTAATCGCACATTAAAAAATCGCTTGTGGCGACATTTTACTGCCAACTTGACACAAAATTGGACAAAGGTTCTACATGATACACTCCATGCCTACAATCACTCTATCCATCGTTCTATTGGACTCAGACCAGTAGATGTAAATGCTGACAATGTAGATAAAGTGCGCGAATCATTCCAACGTAAACGCACTCATGTGAAAAGTGATGTGAAAATTGGTGATAAAGTTCGTATCTCAAAAGTGAAGAGTGTTTTTGCTAAAGGGTACCTTCCGAATTGGACAGAGGAGGTATTTACAGTATCAAGGATTAATCAAAAAGACTCTCCAACCACCTACAAGTTGAAAGATTACGATAATGAAGAAATTGAGGGTAGCTTTTACCGCGATGAGATTGAGGTAGTCACTGAAAGTGAAACATATTTGGTAGAGAAAATCATTCGATGTAAAAAACGGCAAGGTGAAGAATGGTGTCTTGTTAAATGGACTGGTTATCCTTCAAGTATGAACTCTTGGATGCGTCGTGCCGACATCTTTCATCTAAGTGATCGACAGTGATTCATGCAAAGTTGTAACTAACAATGTTTAGGGTTTGAGCTATGAATCCAACTGCCTCATTTTATTCACGACCCTCCTATGTAAGTGGTGGAGGACAAATTTACATCGGCGCTCGCCGCCAACGTGGAGGTAGCATACTTGGTGCACTGAAATCTGTTGTAGCACCTCTCATATCCAATGTCGGTAGATCTTTAAAACGAAATGTTTTAAGTAATGCCGTTGGCTTTGCTGGTGATGTTGCTAGTGATCTTTCCAGAGGTAGAAGTTTTAAGAGCAGTTTGTTGAATCGTGGGAAGGAACGCGGTTTAAAAACATTGAAGCAGACCTTTGCTGGTGTTACTCAAGGAAAAGAAATCACCTAAACGAATGAATAAAGGAAGGAGGAAACATCGCGGAGCTGGTAAGGTGCGATCTTCAGTCAAAAGGCATTCACGCAAACGTCGCAGAGGCTCTAATCATTCATCAGGCGCTAAACGACGACGCTGCTATAACTTCTAATCATGGAGTGTAAAACTTCCGGG
Source organism: Prostheceraeus crozeri (assembly GCA_907163375.1). Lineage (NCBI taxonomy): Eukaryota > Metazoa > Platyhelminthes > Polycladida > Euryleptidae > Prostheceraeus > Prostheceraeus crozeri. The sequence goes on along the minus strand of CAJQUW010016499.1, from coordinate 6,128 downwards.
TTTTGTTTGTTTGATCAACAAGCCATACAGACAGATATTCTTAGTTCAAGTATTGTAGATTATCATCCTCGAACAGCTGAGAATGCTGGCCCCATTCAATTTGTTATTCCTGGTGGTAGTGATGACTACATAGATTTGAGTTATGCGATGGTTGATTTGAGGTTTAGAATTCAGCAAGCAGATGGAACTGCTATTGACGATGCACATAAAGTTGGACTGAACAATTTACCATTGACTACATTACTTCGCGATGTTTCTCTAACGATTGGAGAGCAGCAGGTGGAAGGTGGTCAAAGCGATTATCCCTATAAATCATATTTCAATCATGTATCACAGTTTCATCCAGCAGCACAAAAAAGTCATATGGAAGCCATGGGATGGTACAGAGATGAAGCAGGAAAATTTGATGTTGAAACAAACAGTGGCTTTGTAAAGCGATCTGCTATGATTAAAGATAGTAAAGTATGTCAGCTATATGGTCCGCTGAATTTAGACTTCTTTAGACAGTCAAAGTTTTTACTCTGTAATACCAGCATGCGACTCAAGCTGACATTGAATAAGCCTGAGTTTGCGCTGAATGCATTTGCTAAAGTTGACAATTTTAGAATTCATGTGGAAGATATTGCACTTTACATTCGTCGAGTAGTACCGAATCCAAGTGTCATTAGAGGGCATGCTGAAGGCCTTAACCGCCAAAATGCCATTTACCCCGTTCAGCATACAAAGCTTCTCACCTTTACAATTCCGAAAGATCAAAAGAGTTTCATGAAAGATGGCCTCTTTCCATCGGAAGCACCGAAGCTCCTCATGGTGGCAATGGTTGAAAATGATGCATTTAATGGTAATATAAAGAAGAATCCTTTCAATTTTAAACACAATCAGTTAAGTGAAATTGCTTTACGTGTAAATGGTGTGAGTCATCTTGGTCCACCCTACAAACCAGATTTTGCTTCGGATCAATTTATGCGCAGTTATGTTGATTTTATGGATGTCTTTGGCTTTTACAATACGGATGACACCAACGGACTGACTATGAAAGAGTTTAAGAGTGGATATACTATTTATGCATTTGATTTGACTGCTGACAGCGATATTAGTGCACCCTATCGTCAAGCGAACGTGCCTCATAATATTCGTTTGGATTTGACGTTCAAAAGAACACTACCTGAGACGATCAATGTATTAATTTATGCAGTCTTCGATTCAAATATTGAAATTACAAAGTATCGTGACGTGATTCTTCAGTATAATCGTTAATGAGTTGGTTGACTGCTGACGATATTAAGACTAAAGTGCAGCGCAATGCAGACGAAGCGACGTTGAAAGCTTTCGATAATGTCTATTCACTCGATACCTTACCACCTGCAGTAAATCACTATCCCATCTTTATTGTGCTAAACACTCATTCGCAGAATTTAGGCGGTGAGCATTGGAAAGCGATCTTTATTGGAGAAGACCGACGTGGTGAACTATTTGACTCTCTTGCTCAACCTCCAAATATACCAACACAGCAGTGGTTGAGAAAACATACGCGTCAATATCAGCGAAATGAACGCATACTACAACATCCACTTTCATCAACGTGTGGTGCTTTTGTACTGTACTTCATCTTAAAACGTTTACATGTATCTCGATTTGCATCTGTTATTCAAAACTTTTCATGTAATCCATCCTCTAATGAAAAAATGATTTGTAAGTTCTATCATGATTTGAAATAAAAACATCATGTTGGAAAAATTGTTTTTTATTTTACAATCCGCTGGGTACGTACATACTCAATGAGATAGTCTAGGATCACATTTGCTTGTACATGAGATTTTAGTCCAGTAATGATCACTTTACTATTATGAAAGATTGCCACATGCACAGGTAACCAACAACTAATGAGAGCTGCAGGAAAAAGTTCGGGTTCATAACACAAACTGTAACTGCTGGTACGAATCTTCAAAAATGATAGACTGTCACTCAATTGAGTAGAGATCACCATATTGTCCACAGTCAGATTCGACATCACACACCTCTCCTCTTCCATATCCGACGTAGTAGTCTTTGTAGCTCTAAGCGCATTGACTGCGCCGATGAATGAGAAAGGGCGCCGAGAATCTGTACAGTCCCATTTGGGAAGAGTTGAAGATTCCGTGAATTGTTCATCTTCACCACTAACATTTGAGGTCGGCCCGGATAATACTTGCTGTTTGGAAGGTGTTGGTGTAATGTGGTGAGATCGATTTTGGTGTAGAGTCTGAAGCGACGGAGAATGTTGACGATGGTGTAGCGATGGCGCTTCATGATGAAAGAATGAGTAAATTGAGCGATGTACCTTCCTTTTATACTTTTCCCAACTACCTTGATGAAATGTGAAGTTAGTATGAAGTTGGGAATGATAGAGTTGAATTCGCCGATTGTTGTCGCGCAGCCAGATGCGATTTCCAATACGTGAATGTCTTTTCATATAGAAGAATTTCAAGTCCTTCATGATATGATGTAGAGATTGAAAATGACGATAAGATAAAGCAAACTCTCTTCTCACATTTCCAGTTGAATCTTTGAAATAGACGTTTCGATCATGATCCGTTTCAATACGTTGTAGGGAATCTAATTTCCAACTCATGATGTGTGGTAGTCATGTCTGATTAAGATTTGCATAGTAGGGCGATGAACTCACGACGAATAAATGTCATGATGGAGCGATGTATATATCTTCTATACTTCTCCCAATTGTATTTGCGAAATGAGAAACAGTTTGCGGAATGAGAATGGTAGATTTGAATTTCATTTCTGTAATGTTGAAGCCAAACTTGATCACCCAAGGAGATGAATCTTAATGTTTCAAAATATTCCAAATCCCTCATGATATCATTGAGGTTGACAAATTGTCGCCATGTTAATGTAATTCCTCTTGATGTATGACCATGAGAATTTTTGAAATGTACGTTTCCATCACGATCAACTCTGATATATTGTAGAGAGTCCAAAATCCAAGTCTTCATGATGTTATGCAAAGTTGCAGATCAGCAATATAAAAATGTCGTTTTATCATATTTTGCTTAGCAATGCGGCTACAAAGAGATTTACTAGTAATCGAGCCGTACTCTTTTCTACTCCCATTGATCATGCACAACAGCTAAATGGAAATTGGGAAGTGGGTGTCACTCAACTTGTTTATAGCAACTGTGTCTATACTTTTGATCATGAGGTGATGACTATTAATATGAGGCGTACAGCTGCTTATCAATGTGAAAAGGGGTGCCGAGTATACATTCCACAGTGGCCAAAGAAAGATCTCTTATCATGTAAAAAGTTTATATATGATTTCTTGAATAAAGCGAGTAAACATATTGTCCAATTTACTCCGCACAATGATGATTATAATTATGTGCATCATGTAGTTGAGAAAGATTGGATTGTTGGTTTAAGTCCAAGTTTAAGAAATGATTTAGGTTACCTCGCTAGCGCCTTAACAAGCTATGATAATTTTAACGTTAATTACCACATAAGTGGTCATAAACAGTTAATATATCGAGAGGAAGCTTATTATGTAGATCTTATTCCAAGAAATGAGAAGACGTTGGTGAAGAAGATTGTGATTAAGCCAAGAAAGACAAACATGACTCCTGAAACATTATTGAAGAAATTTAATTATCTCCTTCGAGTTGATGGTAAACAAGTGGCAACATTGACTTATATTAAATCATCTAATCATATTGCAATAAGCAAATTAAATGATGATGATCTAGTATTAGTTTGTTCAAAAGATTTTCATCAGTTCTTACGACATCGTTCTGCAGCTGTTCATGGAAAATCTGATATGCAACATTTACCATGTGAAAGGTCAAATCAATTTGATACAGAATGGTCCGTATCTTTATACAGAAAGTGTGTAGAGCCTTTAGGTGGTATCTTACATGAAACAAGAGTGTTGATGCCTCGCATTATTACTTCAGTTAAATTGGTTGTAGATTATTTAAATGAAGTGATTAATGAGCAACATATTTCATTTTCTGAAAAAGAAGGTACTTTGTCTCTCACTATAAGTGGAAAAGGTATTGAACTAATTATGGATAAAACTCTAATGGACATTTTGGGTTTTGACCAAAATATCTTTAAAAGTGGTACTGTAACCAAAGCTAGCGCAGACATGTCGCTATCGCGTCGTATTAACTATTTTCAGATATATTCCAATATTGGTGAAGATGTACGTGTGGGAGATGTTGAAGCTCCATTGCTAGCATTGATACCATACCAGCCAAAAAGCTGCAGTATTTTATCTGAGCATACTTTCAAGAAAGTGCATTATACAAAGCTGAAATCAAACTACATCCCACAAATTGATATTGCCATTTATGACGATGCTGGTGCGTTGATTCCTTTTCATAAAGATGCTGTGACAAGTATCACACTCCATTTCCGAATGAAGAGTTAATGCAAAAGTATGCTAATATATTTTTCCAATGTGAATAATATGGAAAGTGAAAATAAGGACTCGTTTCTAATCTACTTACCCAGTAATGCTTCTATGAATAAATTTCCCAAAAATAAACCATCAGACTATCGAGTAGAATTAAATCGCCCACTGCATTTAGAAGGTGAATGGGAGGTTGGTGTTTCTAGTATTTGCTATGATAGCAATATTCAGAATGTGAATGATTTGGAAGAAATGATATTGACTCCTCGCACCCATGATGGAATAACGATGAATAATGCATTTCAGTTCCCATACAATTTAACATCAGATGGAAAGTGGAACTATGAATGGATTCAGATAAAATCAGATTCTTATGAACCATTTGGGAATGAGAAAATTATTAAGGCATTCAACAGTGGTAATACTTCCATCATGAAGAATAAAAATCAGAAAGCTTATGAGTTTACTATCTATCATTGGACTGGGAGACAGTTCCTCCGCTTTCATTCTTTTACTAAAGGTCTTACGCTGAGGTTGGATAGTGAATTCTATCCACATCTTGGTTTTGGTCATGGACTACATCTAACGTCAATTGCTACTGCAAATGTTAAAAAGTTTATTCAAATCGAATCAACAAATTTCATTATAGATTTAAAATATTTGATGAAGATGTTGTAGAATGCGAAGAACGCATCATTTTGAAAAACCGTGGTGTTCAACCTTTATCACTTATTGAGTTAGTAAAACGATGGAATGAGACTGTGGGTAAGAAGTATGGAGAGAAAATTATGGCGGACAAAAATAAGTTGGTTATTCAGAAATATAATGACAAACTTACAGTTTATTTCTCTCCAACCTTGCGTCATTTTGTAAGACATTATACACCTATTATTGGAAGCGGTGTGGTGTATGCTTCTCATGAATATCACACTAAAGCTGATTCAGTTAATGATGAATGGTGGGTGGACATCTATGGTGATCGCATCAAGAAAATTTACCAGTCTTATGAAGAATCTAAAGTTGCTATCAATATAATGCCGCGTCTATATCATACAGTTGAAAGCTTCATTCATGTAGTAAATCCTTATATACAACAGAAGTTGAAGCATGTGATGAAAAGTAAATATGATGTAAAGACACACCACATTTCGTTTTCAATTGAAAATCAACGCGTTGTTCTGAGACTGGGTGATGACATTCAATGTCAATTGAGTAAAAATTTGAAAAAACTCTTTGGTTTTTCAATGCTACAAACGGTGTTTGCTGCTGCGCATACGATTGGTATAGAAACACCAATGACACTTGATAAACATGAACAGCACCTTTACATTCAAAGTGATTTGATTCTACCTATTTCTGATGGTGAGAAAAAAGAATACATTTTACGTGATTTCATGCATGATAAAGACGCTTCATATGGAATAGTCGAGAAGATGTTTGAATCTATTTTCTATCATCCCGTCGTCAAACAAACTATACCCTCTATTGCTATCAAAATTACCAATGGTTTACAAGAGTGCAATCCATGTGAAAGATACTAAATCCCTCGTAACTTTAGTGTTTCGGAAAACAAAGTGAAGTCATTGTGATATGTTTATTGAAATAAAAATATGTATATGAAAAAGTCTTTTTCACAGATATAGGGGGAATGAGCTAACTGTAGGCATATATTCACAAGGAAGAAACGATCTCATGCGATACATAAAACAACCATGTATATCTA
>CAJQUW010016498.1:0-29170 GCA_907163375.1 Prostheceraeus crozeri | reverse complement strand
AAAAATTTCAAAGTGATGTGATAAGTTGCGTCCAGTGTGTGGTGTGTTCGCTGTCCACGTGATTTCCGATGTAGTCTGCACGGCTTCTTGCAGTAAGCAGACTCTAATCCCTTGAAAAAATTTTCCTGCAGAAAACCAAAGATGACAACAAGACGGTCACGACGTGAATAAAGGTTGCATTCAAGATTGCTGTTTTATTTCTGGTAGCAGAGCGTGGTTTGATGATGGATGGCAATTCCAAAGATAAGTGATTTTTCCGAACGGTTACAGACTTATAACGGACGCGTTTGACGCTACACATGGATTGTTTTTTAATGACAAAGTCCTTTGATGAATCAGAACATGACAGTATTCCGTGTGAAATTCTTGAAATTTGCGATGGAGCAAATCAACCCGGCTTTCAATGCTCTTGGTGTTGATGGAAGAAGCTACTTACGAATCGTTGAAGCGGAAGGTTTCCTTGATACTTCAGAGCCCACAACTACGCCTCTGAAGAGGTTTCTTTTGAAATTTGGGGGAGTTGTTTGCAATTTCAAGATCGGCAACAGATTACATTGTTGAAAAGCTAAGAAGTTTATTGAGTTGTTTTATGATGATTGAAACGATCATAGGAACTACTGAAGTTAAACAACGATTGGTGGAACTAGTACCTTCTGATGCTGGACTCATGTATGTGAAATGCTTTCTAATTTTAACAGAATTCATGAAGCGAGCTGTTCGTTTATTATGTGGAATTTGCTACTCTTTCGTCCACGCACAATCGTTGGTCTGTCAATTTCAAAGAATGTGTCTCAGAAACGACGATTTATAGTCCCAATTCAAAGGGCGAGTGACTGACCGTTGCTATGCTTGTGACGGTTATGGGCATTATAGCGCGAGATTGTCCGAATAATCGTAATCGTAATCGACAACCGATGGGGGGGGGGGGGGTGGGGGGGGAAAATTACCTTGAAAGTCTGCCAAATCTGATTTTTCCCGAAGGCCTTGTCTCGTCGTTCGGTCACTGACATCACTGATCTGATTCAAAAAAACTCGACAGAGTAATGTTGTGTCGCTCGGCCCTGTTACTTACAGAGATTCAGAGGGCGATGATTATGTGGTGACTGGAACTATCATTGACAATAACGTGCGGTTGCGAATATTATTGGATTCTGGTTCGACATCTTCATTTGTTAGAGACGAGTGTCTGGACAACTTGAGTAGTTTCATTTACAAGAGCAAAAACGATTTCCGCTCTTACTCCGGCAAATTTTCCGCTGATTCATGTATTGACTTGTTTTTCATACAGAATTTCGACATTCATTTTATTGTGATGACCACTATCTCTATTATTTTCCTTATGATATGATAGTTGGTCGTGATATACTGAATGCGCTTGGAGTGAAATTGCAGTGGCCGGATCGAATGTGTTTGAACGTCGGAGAAGAAGAACCCATCGATCTTCATAATGATGATATCTATTTGCCGTTTGCAACCAAGTGATATGGAGTCAGTGAATCTATGGTAACTGTCCTAATCAAATAAAGCATATATTGCTGCAGTACTCGAGTGTTTTCTCAGATAATTCCGGAATTATGCCTGATCGATTTCAAGTTTGATGTCCAGTTAGATACCACAAATGCATTACGCATACCAGCAAGGAGGGTTCCGATTCATTTCGCAAGTGAAGTCCAACGGCAGATGTGTGATTTAGAAGAGAGAGGAATTATTACAAGGACTACATCCCCATTTTCCTTTCCTATTGTTATTGTCAAAAAGAAAACTGAGATATTCCGCCTGTGTGTTGATTTCAGGCAACTTAACAAACATACTGTGAAATTGTCGTGCGATATTCCACAATTCGAGAATCCGAAATAAAGTGCATGGTAGGAGAGTATTCTCTACATTGGATCTATCTCAGGGATATTGGCATATTCCACTAACTGACAGTGCAAAAGAAAAGTTGTGTTTTTCTCCTGGTCCCAGTATGGGAAATTGGAGCTTCAATGTCATGCCATTTGGACCGAAGAATGCACCTGGTCATTTCCAGCGCTGCATGCAGGATATTCTTGGTGATCTCGATTTTGTCTTTATTTACATAGACGATATTTTGATTTTTACTCTCACGATGTGACAGAGCATTGCAAGCATCTAGACATTGTGTTCGATCGTCTTCAGCAAAATAACTTGCATTTGAAAGCAGCAAAATGTCACTTTGCAAAAGACAGCGCTGAATATTTGGGTCATGTTTTGAGAGGTGACTCTTATACATTCAATGATAAAGCAACGCATGTTTTACGAGATTATCCTCTTCCAACTTCCTATAAAGAGCTGGAAAGCTTTATTGGACTGATAAACTATTACAGAAAGTTTGTCAAAAATTTCGCTGCAGTCACAAAGCGATTATTTGACTTCAAAATGGCTTGCTACAAGTCTACAAAGGAACTGAAATGGACTTCCGAATTGATTGATTTTCTTAATAATATCTGTTACTTGATCATTAAAGCCACCCCTTTGGCGATTCCTGACCCCAAATCCCTGTTCAAGATAGAGACTGATGCTTCAGATGTAGCTATTGGAGCCACTTTGATCCAAAATAATAGGCCTATTCAATATTCAAGTCGCTTGTTGAAGAAGGCCGAGTTGCAATATTCGACATACGAAAAGGAACTGCTCGCGATTATGTTTGGATTAAAGCAGTATTATGATTGCTTGATTGGAAAGAAATTTATTCTGAGGTGTGACCACAGACCTTTCTTTGATTTGGATTAAAGATCAGAAGCTCAAAGGTCGCATTGGAAGATGGATTCTCACATTACAGGAATTTGACTTTGATATAGAGCATGTCGCTGGAGCTTCAAATGCAATTGCTGATGCATTGAGTCGGCGAGCTTTGGCTGTGATTCCCGACGTCAAGTGCTTTGATTGGAGAAAATTGCAGGAACCGTTGTTGTCCGATGGTGTCATTTCCACATATTTGGATGCATACAAGAAGCATGTCAATATTGAAGAATGGCTGGTGAAATTCAAGAGCAGGATTGTTGTGCCCAACTCAGTTATTATGGATTTACTAAAGCAACACATGAGCTTTTGGGACAACCCTGGTGTGCGGAGGATGCAAGAACTTTATTAGAAGTCGCTACTTTTGGCCTAAAATGTTTTCTCACATCAGAAACTTTGTGAAGCAGTGTGATTCATGTTCATTTTCCAAATCATACTCTTATTTTCGGAATGAGGAATACCAATATCATGGAAATTTTCCTTTTGAGAAAGTGTCTATCGATTTGAAGGGCCCAGTCCACTTGGCTACCAATATATTGTGGTTGTAAAGGATTCTTTTAGTGGATACAGCTGTTTCTATCCATTGATGTCCAAAGACAGTCAGACGGTATTGAGCAAATTGTTGGATTTCATGTGTGTCTATGGCAAACCAACCGTCTTCTTATCGGATGGTGGTCTCGAATTCTCTGCATTAAAGAAGTTTTGTGAACGCTTTAACATTCTACATCAAACAACCTCAGCTTTCCATCATGGTAATGGTTCAGTGGAGAGGACTATCCGTTGGCTGGAAGAGAAATTAATTCAAAATCCAACAAGCTGGCCTGATAAACTGCTGTATTGGCAATTTATTTACAATTATCAGCGAAGTGCGACTACTGGCCTCACGCCTAATGATGTTATTTTCTCATACAAAACTCGTCATATGTCCGATTTTGATCACCCGAAATATCCCCTGGACACTCGGCCAAACACTCATAAGCGTTCGAATGTCGGCGATCTTGTTTTAGTAAAGAACTCATTACGCAAGAAGGGATCTCCTTATTATTTGGATGATGTATTTGAAGTGGTGCAAATCAAGGGACAATCAATAACTGTGAAATCTGGACGGAAAACTTTGCAGAGACATATATCATTTTTGAAACCGTATTCTCCTGTTGATCCTTCATTTTGATGCGTTTTGAATTTTAAATAGGGAGGAGTGATGTGATATGTTGCGTCAGTGTGTGGTGTGTTCGCTGTCACGTGATTCGATGTAGTCTGCACGGCTTGTTGCAGTAGCAGACAGATGACAACAAGCGGTCACGACGTGAATAAAGGTTGCATTCAAGATTGCTGTTTTATCTTTCAAAACCATTCCAAATCAATTTCCATGGTATTAGAAGCCATGATGTATGTGAACCTACTTAAAACTTGAAAATCTCATAAGCTACATGTGATTCCATTGAAATTTATTATAATTTTCACACGAGTGAAAAACGAATTACTACAAGAATGGATTACTATTTATATCAATCATAACAATAACAAATTCTTCAAAATATTTTGGTTCAAAAGCATCACTGCAAGTATCGCTTCATGCAAACTATTCAAAATATATCTATAAAACGTCTAGAGTTTTTGTAGAAATAGACATATTCTAGGATAAGACGGGCAGTGTACAAGATGTGTGAGAAGTAGAAATTGGCGCTAAGTAGGCCATGTTCTCAAACTTGCGAAGGCTGTGTAGGACAGAGTTCCGTGAATTTGGTGAAACTTTCTGTGAAGGTGAGTGAGGTGCTGTAGAGTTCAAGTTTGGCTATATTGCGTTTTCTGGCAAGATGTGTAGAAGTGTTGGCTAGAGATGTTCTTTTCGCCATGATATTATTTATTTTGACTGATGGTAAAAATCGTCAAGGAATGAAAATGAGCTTCCTATCGTTTAAACCTGATAAAAACACAATCAAGCTAATTCCGAACGTTGTCTGAGTCATTTTGTCTCACAATCACAGTAGACTATCGTCGAATGTTTCAACGCGCAGGCTGTTACAACGCCGATGGTGTGATGGTGTATGAAATTTAAAATTTTGTGTGTCATGATTCTCTGCACAAGCTTACCACCAGCAAGTGCAAACTGTTTGACAGAGATATCTAATTTAGCATTATTTTTAGACAACTGCCTTGTTTTTGCATGACGATTATAAAAGGAAAGTCGAGTTGCCTGCCTTTTGCATGACGAAGCATCAAGCTTGTATTTTCAGCAGTGTCTAGTTTTGATGTTTCTCAATGGCATATTGATTTCTGATTTGGACATAATGTTCTAGACGATTGCCAATATACAATGCCACTAATAGCTCAAACTTTTCAATTTTTTGACTTGCCTGGTTTTTGAATGACGCCCTCAATACAATGTGAACAATGAATGTGAATCAGAAAATAAGAGTCAGAATCCGAATTAAAAGAAGACAATGTAGAAGTTCAATCATGTTATTGACCTTAAGCTTGTCTTGATCTCAAGCCTGCTTCGACGTTGTCATCAACTAAATCCACTGTGGCGAAGCACATGGTATAGTTCACGGTGTCACGGAGATGGCGGTTTCATTTTTGAAATTTCCTAAATGATTTTTCAACGCTAACCCATGTAATTTGACGCGTAGAACACGATTTTGATGGTTAAAAAATCATCGATCGAGGGCTTTTTGAGAAAAATGCAAAAATTCAAAATGGCGGACTCTGAAATCGAAACTGCGCTCTACACACTTCCATATCAATTTCCTAAGGAATTTCTCCATGCATACCCATGTAATTTGACCTCTAGATTACGATTTTGATAGAAAGAAAATCATTGATCGAGGGCTTTTTGAGAAAAACGCAGGGTATGGAAATTCTACATACACATGTGAGGGTTATACATGTAATTGTAGGCCTACATATGAACGAATTATTCAGTGTCAAGTACACTCTATTGTGCAAATGATTGTTTACTTTGCACACATTGGTTTCATCCGCCATCATCAAAACTGTATGCAGGGCGACCTAGCTATGTCACATGATTCGTTGCTGCGTGGCGACCATAGAAATAAACTGTTTATCTGAAGTTCGCTAGAATGGAAATTGACTCAAGGTCGCGGCACATCCGGGGGAACTAAGTTGGGGCATGAAGAACCAATTAAAAGCTTCGATTTACTCATGTGACTGATTCTAACCCAATGATACACACAGACGTTGGCAGGTGCATCTAAGTGAAAATGCGTGCGATTTATGTGCCGTTATTGTGCATTGCATGAAGCTTAATTTCCATTCTAGAGGTTTTATTGTTGTCAATTTCTATGGTGGCGACCGAGTATAAAATAGTACGATAGGGAATACATGTATCCCTGTCTATTGCCGTTGTTAGACAGTCTAAGGCAATGATCTAAGGCATGTCTTCATCAAGACACCAATACATGCATCCGCTATAACTATTGCTTACTTGGTAGCCACATAGCGACGAATCACGTGAAACAGCTAGGTCTCCATGCGTGATGTGTGTGCTTCGCATGATCTGTAGCGAGTAATTAAGCGTTCGCGCAATCAAGCGTGCGTTTGCGATCGATGTGTGGCAGGGAATAATATTATGTATTATTCCCCGTATTTCCCGGAATATACAATCGAGAACAAAGGGTGCAGTGCAATCATTCAACTAACCTGAAGCATGCCGCATACATCGAGAACTCATGCTGAATCACTGAAAGCGCTGTGCACAATTTGTTTTTGTAAGAATGGAAGTCTGCAAAATGTATCATCGGCGGTCGAAAATTCTATAAAGACAAATATTTATCCGAACTACAACCGGATTGATGGATTATATCCAACCGTAATTTGTTCATCTTGCCGCAAAAAGATTTCATCTGGTGATATACAGAACTTACCAATGTTTGACAGAGACCAGCTCATCTTTCCGCCAAGTACTCGTCAAAGGAGCACTACTGTTTGTGACTGCAGCATTTGTGAAATGACAAGAACCTCGATAAATCAAAAACAGTCGACGTTGAAAGCTCCTGCCGGCAGGCGTTTTTCAAAGCCGAAAGGGTCTGCCAAGCCCGACAATCTTCATGTAAAAGTCTGTGCCAAATGTCTTTGCCAAAATGGTAGAGGAATACCACATTCGTGCTCTAAGGCCAAGAAATTTGGCCATTTGACTGAGTTAATATCAACACACAGGGGCGGATCCAGAATTTTCGAAAGGGAGGGGTCCAAACATCGGGGGGGGGGGCACACATATATCCATAGAGGCGCATCGGCCAGTATCGCAAGGCAAGACTTTGCTATAATGAACACATCACTTAAACAAGGTGACAGATTTAAAAAGGTTTGTGGTAAATGTTCGTATTTATTTTTCCGTAATTTTTATTTTATATTTGATATTTTCGTAATTTAGTTTTCGCAAATTTAAAATTTTCGTATTCACATATTTCTAATAAACATTTCGTACCAGAGAGTAAGGAGAAGCTCTCTGTTTCGTAGGCCTACTTTTGAGTAAATAATAACAGCTTAATTATTCAAAATATGGGACACATTGATTCTCTATCAATAATCTGAAAATAAAACACATAGTATCAGTTTTTTTATAAAATTTATTTTAATAATTATTTTTGTATATTTTTTTTATTTTAACAAAAAATCATAAGTTTTATTTATAAAATTCTCTGTCTCTAAGGAAATTCAGTACACTGAAATCACTTTTGCAGGGCCAAACTTAAAACAAATATCGCTTAAAATTAATGACAATTTCGTGTGTAATTGAAGTAAAGGGGAGTTACCGTGTGTATTGTTAGTTTCATTCGTGTGACCGTGTGCAGCAGGGCCAAACCGTGTGACACACGAGTAAACTGTGTGAGTTGGTAACCCTGCAAAGCAGTAACTAAGGCGCCCTAGAGAGGGAGGATGAAACAGTAACTAGGGCGCCCTAAAGAGGGTGGATGAAACAGTAACTAGGGCGCCCTATAGAGAGATGAAACAGTAGCTGGATGAAACAGTAGCTGGGGCGCCCTAGAGAGGGTGGATGAAACAGTAGCTGGAACGCCCTAGAGAGGGTGGATGAAACAGTAGCTGGAGCGCCTAGGGAGGGTGGATGAAACAGTAGCTGGATGAAACAGTAGCTAGGGCGCCCTAGAGAGAGTAGATAAAACAGTAGCTGGAGCGCTCTAGAGAGGGTGGATGAAACAGTAACTAGGGCGTCCTAGAGAGATGAAACAGTAGCTGGATGAAACAGTAGCTGGGGCGCCCAAGAGAGGGTGGATGAAACAGTAACTGGGGCGCCCTAGAGAGGGTGGATGAAAAAGTAGCTGGAGCGCCCTAGAGAGGGTGGATGAAACAATAGCTGGAGCGCCCTAGAGAGGGTGGATGAAACAGTAACTAGGGCGCCCTAGAGAGGGTGGATAAAACAGTAGCTGGAGAGCCCTAGAGAGGGTGGATGAAACAGTAACTAGGGCGCCCTAGAGAGGGTGGATGAAACAGTAACTGGAGCGCCCTAGAGAGATGAAACAGTAGCTGGGGCGCCCTAGAGAGAGTAGATGAAACAATAGCTGGAGCGCCCTAGAGAGGGTGGATGAAACAGTAGCTGGAGCGCCCTAGAGAGGGTGGATGAAACAGTAGCTGGAGCGCCCTAGAGAGGGTGGATGAAACAGTAACTAGGGCGCCCTAGAGAGGGTGGATGAAACAGTAGCTGGAGCGCCTAGGGAGGGTGGATGAAACAGTAACTAGGGCGCCCTAGAGAGGGTGGATAAAACAGTAGCTGGAGCGCCCTAGAGAGGGTGGATGAAACAGTAACTAGGGCGCCCTAAAGAGGGTGGATGAAACAGTAACTAGGGCGCCCTAGAGAGATGAAACAGTAGCTGGGGCGCCCTAGAGAGGGTGGATGAAACAGTAGCTGGAACGCCCTAGAGAGGGTGGATGAAACAGTAGCTGGAGCGCCCTAGAGAGGGTGGATGAAACAGTAGCTGGAGCGCCCTAGAGAGGGTGGATGAAACAGTAACTAGGGCGCCCTAGAGAGGGTGGATAAAACAGTAGCTGGAGCGCCCTAGAGAGGGTGGATGAAACAGTAACTAGGGCGCCCTAAAGAGGGTGGATGAAACAGTAACTAGGGCGCCCTAGAGAGATGAAACAGTAGCTGGGGCGCCCTAGAGAGGGTGGATGAAACAGTAGCTGGAACGCCCTAGAGAGGGTGGATGAAACAGTAGCTGGAGCGCCCTAGAGAGGGTGGATGAAACAGTAGCTGGAGCGCCCTAGAGAGGGTGGATGAAACAGTAACTAGGGCGCCCTAGAGAGGGTGGATAAAACAGTAGCTGGAGCGCCCTAGAGAGATGAAACAGTAGCTGGAGCGCCCTAGAGAGGGTGGATGAAACAGTAGCTGGGGCGCCCTAGAGAGGGTGGATGAAACAGTAACTAGGGCGCCCTAGAGAGGGTGGATAAAACAGTAGCTGGAGCGCCCTAGAGAGATGAAACAGTAACTAGGGCGCCCTAGAGAGATGAAACAGTAGCTGTAGCGCCCTAGAGAGGGTGGATAAAACAGTAGCTGGAGCGCCCTAGAGAGGGTGGATGAAACAGTAACTAGGGCGCCCTAAAGAGGGTGGATGAAACAGTAACTAGGGCGCCCTGGAGAGATGAGAGATGAAACAGTAGCTGGGGCGCCCTAGAGAGGGTGGATGAAACAGTAGCTGGGGCGCCCTAGAGAGGGTGGATGAAACAGTAGCTGGAGCGCCCTAGAGAGGGTGGATGAAACAGTAACTAGGGCGCCCTAGAGAGGGTGGATAAAACAGTAGCTGGAGCGCCCTAGAGAGATGAAACAGTAGCTGGGGCGCCCTAGAGAGGGTGGATGAAACAGTAGCTGTAGCGCCCTAGAGAGGGTGGATAAAACAGTAGCTGGAGCGCCCTAGAGAGGGTGGATGAAACAGTAGCTGGAGCGCCCTAGAGAGGGTGGATGAAACAGTAACTAGGGCGCCCTAAAGAGGGTGGATGAAACAGTAACTAGGGCGCCCTAGAGAGATGAAACAGTAGCTGGGGCGCCCTAGAGAGGGTGGATGAAACAGTAGCTGGGGCGCCCTAGAGAGGGTGGATAAAACAGTAGCTGGAGCGCCCTAGAGAGGGTGGATGAAACAGTAGCTGGAGCGCCCTAGAGAGGGTGGATGAAACAGTAACTAGGGCGCCCTAAAGAGGGTGGATGAAACAGTAACTAGGGTGCCCTAGAGAGATGAAACAGTAGCTGGAGCGCCCTAGAGAGATGAAACAGTAACTAGGGCGCCCTAGAGAGATGAAACAGTAGCTGTAGCGCCCTAGAGAGGGTGGATAAAACAGTAGCTGGAGCGCCCTAGAGAGGGTGGATGAAACAGTAACTAGGGCGCCCTAAAGAGGGTGGATGAAACAGTAACTAGGGCGCCCTAGAGAGATGAAACAGTAGCTGGGGCGCCCTAGAGAGGGTGGATGAAACAGTAGCTGGGGCGCCCTAGAGAGAGTAGATGAAACAGTAGCTGTAGCGCCCTAGAGAGGGTGGATAAAACAGTAGCTGGAGCGCCCTAGAGAGGGTGGATGAAACAGTAACTAGGGCGCCCTAAAGAGGGTGGATGAAACAGTAACTAGGGCGCCCTAGAGAGATGAAACAGTAGCTGGAGCGCCCTAGAGAGATGAAACAGTAACTAGGGCGCCCTAGAGAGATGAAACAGTAGCTGTAGCGCCCTAGAGAGGGTGGATAAAACAGTAGCTGGAGCGCCCTAGAGAGGGTGGATGAAACAGAAACTGGGGCGCCCTAGTGAGGGTGGATGAAACAGTAACTAGGGAACCCTAGAGAGATGAAACAGTAGCTGGGGCGCCCTAGATACGGTGGACGAAACAGTAGCTGGGGCGCCCTAGAGAGAGAAGATGAAACAGTAGCTGGAGCGCCTTAGAGAGGGTGGATGAAACAGTAGCAGGGGCGCCCTGGAGAGGGTGGATGAAACAGTAACTAGGGCGCCCTAAAGAGGGTGGATGAAACAGTAACTAGGGCGCCCTAAAGAGGGTGGATGAAACAGTAGCTGGAGCGCCCTAGAGAGATGAAACAGTAACTAGGGCGCCCTAGAGAGATGAAACAGTAGCTGTAGCGCCCTAGAGAGGGTGGATAAAACAGTAGCTGGAGCGCCCTAGAGAGGGTGGATGAAACAGTAACTAGGGCGCCCTAAAGAGGGTGGATGAAACAGTAACTAGGGCGCCCTAGAGAGATGCAACAGTAGCTGGGGCGCCCTAGAGAGGGTGGATGAAACAGTAGCTGGAGCGCCCTAGAGAGATGAAACAGTAGCTGGAGCGCCCTAGAGAGGGTGGATGAAACAGTAGCTGGAACGCCCTAGAGAGGGTGGATGAAACAGTAGCTGGAGCGCCCTAGAGAGATGAAACAGTAGCTGTAGCGCCCTAGAGAGGGTGGATAAAACAGTAGCTGGAGCGCCCTAGAGAGGGTGGATGAAACAGTAGCTGGAGCGCCCTAGAGACGGTGGATGAAACAGTAGCTGGATCGCCCTAGAGAGGGTGGATGAAACAGTAACTAGGGCGCCCTAGAGAGAGAGTGACTGAAACAGAAACTGGGGCGCCCTAGTGACGTTGGATGAAACAGTAACTGGGGCGCTAGAAACGCCAGAATGTCCAAGTGGGAAATTTCAAGGCACTTATAATCTTTCTTAGCCACAAACGCATAATATAAAAATACAAGGCGCCTATCCTATGAAAAGGGCGCCAGTACATACCAAACGTGGGTCCGGACCCCCAGGACCCCCCTCTGGATCCGCTACTGACACAGTCCCCTAACGAACAAGAACGTTTTTCTACATCAACTCTATCATCATGGTTATAAAATGCGAAGCTCAGCTGAAATTCAAACAATGAAGAGTGGCACTCTCAGTGTAAGCATCAAAACTCCCGAGCGTCAGCTATCGCTTGACAATGTTGCTGAAATACAGAGAGATTTAAGCCTTAGTGGCCGACAGACGTACAACTTCACCAGAAAAATCCGTGGAGCATCCGGGAGAAACTCTGTGGAGTACAGTATCCGCGAAAAATTACGTACGAAAGATCACATACTTGATGAAAATTTTGAATATCGCTTCATGGACTGCTTCGATGCTAAACAGGATCGTGTTACTATGCCTGTTGTCATTTGTACCGATGTTCAAACATTCATTGACGATCTCATAATACGAAAACAGATTGACTCAGATCATTTTGCAAAGATTGGTATTGACAATGGCAAGGGATTTCTGAAGATTAACCTACAATTGGTTGAGAATGATTGTGCCTCTGGTGCTCAATCCAACAGAGCTTGTGGAATCAATGATATCTTCATCGTCGCAATAGGACCTGACATCATCGAGTGCTACCCAAATTTGAAATATTTGTGGCATGCAGTTTGGTCTGAACAAATTGACCACGAAGTTCATGATTTCTGCAGACATGAAGGTGTGCAACCTATTGCTAGGATTAATGAGCAGCGGAAGTTCCATCCATGTCCGTGGTGTAATGCACACAAACGAGATTTGTTGAATGTCGGTGAAAGTAGGACATGGGAAAACCTATCAAAGCTGTTCTGGTCATACTTTGATTCCCAAGAGGAAAAGTCGAGAGCAAAAAATTATGGCAATGTCATACACCCATCAATCGTGACAGGAGAGTCAAGAGAACTTATTCTGGATGTAGTTCCTCCCCCTGAACTACATCTCATGATCGGATCGGTGGCTAAGATATTTAGAACTTTGGAAAATGCAGCTCCAGAAATCGCGACTGAGTGGTTGGCTCAATGCCACATAAAAAAAGATCAGTATCATGGAGGCACGTTCAATGGGAATGCCGCACGCAGCCTTCTGAGAAATGTGGATAAATTGCGTGCGATTGCAACATTGGATGCATTGCCATTTGTGTCAGCTTTCCACAGCTTGAACAACGTAGTCAGTGCCTGCTTCGGGAAAAATTTGGACAGTAGATTTTGCGATTTCATAGAGAAATTCCGCGATGATGTATTGGCATTGAACATTCCCATTACACCTAAGTTACACTATATATTTCATCATGTGCCGGAATTCTGTTTCTCTAAGCAACAAGGCTTGGGAATGTACAGTGAGCAGGTAAGCGAGACCCTGCATTCCAATTTTGATTCTTTCTGGGAAAATTACAAGGTGAAAGACACCAGCAATCCCAACTTTCCTGGAAGATTTCTTGCAGCAGTGCGAGCCTACAATGCTAGGCATTTGTAGAAGTTGTTGATAAGTGTTGTTTGGCATTATAGCCATTTGGAAATTAAGCTGTTTTCTTCATTCAATATGCCTATGCAAGAGCAACATGCACAGTTCCATAGCGTATAGCATAGATTGGTTTAGACTTGTTTAATTATTCGATTCGTAAAACTAATTTAAACGGTAAATTTCAGCGCCTCTGGAATTACAAAGTAATTTACTTTTGTATTCTGTTATACCGGTACGAAACTTTCTGTCGCAAGTTTGTCGGAAAAAATATATATAATCTTTTAATTTTCTAATATGCAATACGGAGATGAAATTGTTAATTGTGATAGCCATGTGAATGTACTGAGAAATCCTTTAGGAAATTGATATGGAATTTTCAGAGTCCGCCATTTTGAATTTTTGCGTTTTTCTCAAAAAGCCCTCGATCAATGATTTTCTTTCTATCAAAATCGTAATCTAGAGGTCAAATTACATGGGTATGCATGGAGAAATTCCTTAGGAAATTGATATGGAAGTGTGTAGAGCGCAGTTTCGATTTCAGAGTCCGCCATTTTGAATTTTTGCATTTTTCTCAAAAAGCCCTCGATCGATGATTTTTTAACCATCAAAATCGTGTTCTACGCGTCAAATTACATGGGTCAGCGTTGAAAAATCATTTAGGAAATTTCAAAAATGAAACCGCCATCTCCGTGACACCGTGAGTTAAAAATAGGTGTGTTCATTGTTGGATTTTTTCTTTATACGTGAGTTAGCTTTCTCTGCAACTAATGTGAAGACATCGTACAGTGTTTGAAATTCGGGGGAGGAATTGCAAATTGTTTTACGATTGTATAATATTTTTTATCTGTGCCATCGTAAATAAGCGTAAATATAGTATCATCCGCAATTCCTGCAACGGATTTTAAAATTGAAAACGCTATAGACATCTTCCTATTCGCTAAAGAGAGAACTTGAATTCTAAAAATTCAACAGTGAACGAAAATCTTCATGGACGTCATATTACCATGTGCTTCTGCATAATGATTTTAGCTTACATGAACAACGACGAAGCAAACGTAGGATAACAGGAGGATTGAACTCAAATGTTATAGAGATTTTCCTCAGTCATAATTCATATTGCATTTTTGCCTAACTTTATTAATTTCTAGGTGTATTTTGCATCGTGTCAGATGAAACTGTTTGAAAAACTGTTTGTCGCATCTTGGTCGCATCCATTCTCTGATGTTTTTGCGACATTTCCTTACAACATTTCGAAGTATTTTGAAAGCTGTAAATGTGAATTTTGGTTTCGTCATCAGTCCTAAATTAATTTCATCTGTCAGTAATTGAATACTTATAAGTTGACATCGGAACTCTTGACTCTTTCAACCACTCATGAAATACATTCACGCTCAACCTGCAAAGAAAGCAAAACGCGTCGATGGTTATCTTTGCAGTAATAAGTTCGCTGAACAGACTTTGACGCACTTTTTACTTCCATGTAAACTTAATACGACTGTGATCGCATATTACTGCGAATTCATTTGTATCAAATTGGAGTTTGCTCTTTTCACACGTTACTACAAGTGCAAGAAGCATTATAGACGGTACTTGTATACCACTGTTTAAAGGTTGACGTAATCATAGTCCTGATGGGATGTAGGCCTAGAATAGGTACCAGCTCCATTAATTGGATTAACTAAAAAGTAGGCATACATGTCTAACTAACCAAAGACGGTAGGTCTGCATTCGAAAAAATACAGCTGATCATAAAGTAGGGACCACAATAGATTCGCATGCTTTCCAGTCATTCGCACAGCAGCGTACCATGCATCATTCGAGAGGTTGCTGTCTCAGCTTTCAAAGAAACTATGATAAACTTGAATCAGCTACTTGCTATTTGTTTGCTGAGCAGTAGTCAAAATATAAAAATCACTCAATCTATAGATAGCAATTTTTCAAAAAGAAAACATTTGAGTATGCATGATAACGAGCAAAAACGAGTATTTTCTGAAGTTTCTTTTCTTGTATTGGCAATCGAGATCGGTGGACTAGGAAAGAAAAAAACAAATCATAAATTTATTGCAAAATCATGACTCTATTTGCTGAAAATGTTGTTGCTATTGCGCCAAAAATGTTCATGCTTCGTGTCTTCAAAATTTTTGCGATGTAAGGAATACGCGTATATAAGCTTTATTTATGTAAATAGTCCAATTTTTTCAAAAACTTCAGGATTTTCCATATCACCACCAGAGAAGCTACACAGACTTTCTCGATAATGTTGGTCATCCCGATCATTATTAAAAAAGATGGCAAGTGCACGAAAAAAGCGTTCACAAACTTCTCTGTAGAATTTGAAATCGTCTGTGTCTCTTCACTGTTTGCTCATTGTTCGATTGCTATGGTATTTTGTCAACAGATTGTGCCACTTCATTAGCGTTACATGTTCCAATACTCCCTCTCTAATCAAACAGAAGAAGAGACGATCTGTCTTATTCTGTGGTGCTGCCAATTCCAATTTCATTTAAAACTTTTCTTTATTTAAAATAGGCCGAAAATAACACTTTCTCAGATTAATGTACATGTACACTCAATGGCTTTCTGAAAATCTGGGCATCTACCGAATTCTCTCCGGTTCAGATCCGGTCCGAGTTCTATCAGACAGAATTAGAGAAAAGCGCATTTAAATCCAATTGAAAGCCGATTGCCCCTTTCGGAAAATTAAATTTGCCACGTATTTCTGATTAAGTTCAGAGTCTCGGTATAAAGTTTTGGCATAGAATGCCTTCAGGTCATACTTTATCATATCACTCTTCTGATCAGTAATGCTTGCGAGTAAGTGGTTATTTACATTGCAAAAGCATCAAGTCTCAAAATACAAGTACAATACTACCGATGTCAAGATGCTTTGCAAAATCCAAATTAATAACCCAAGCAACACAAAACGTGTAGGGAACGTGGCCGCAACGTTCCGAACGTGTCCGAACGTGGCCGGGGATTCATCACGTGTTGACAACGTGTGTGACACGTTGTCAAAACACGCAATTTTTTTGGTGAATTCGTGACGTGATGGCCACGTGTGTGACACGTTGTCAAAACACGCAATTCTTTGGTGAATTCGTGACGTGATGGCCACGTGTGTGACACGTTGTCAAAACACGCAATATTTTTAGTGAATTCGTGACGTGATGGCCACGTGTGTGACACGTTGTCAAAACACACCATTTTTGGTGAATTCGCAACACGTCTCGCACGTGTCGTGCACTTGCTATTAACACAATTTTTTAAGAAAGTGCCCAGCAAACATATGACGTCATAGTGTCGTCCTATATTGATGTCACGTACCATGAGACGTCTATATGACCAGAGCGGGATGTCACTGACCTCACATCAAAGACGTCAGAATGACCGCCCATGTACATCCGCATGACCAAACACATGATCAACGAGCCACAATTGCGATGAATTAAGAAATTATGACGTTCCCGCTATGATGAATCATTTCCACTTTAATTGCATTAACTTTCAGACTAACTTTTTTCATTTCCAATCTCTTTTATCTCGCTCATTCCATCACTTTGTCTCTCTCCTCACTTCTCTTGATACTTTTTCTCTGTCATAATTTCTCTTCTTTTTTCCTCCTCTTATCTTTCTCCTCATTTTTCTTCTCTCTCAGTATTTCTCGTCTTTTCTTTCTCTCTCTCTCTCTCCTCTCTTGATTTCTCCTCATTTTCTTCCTTCTCTTCTCTGTCTCCTCATTTCTCACCGTTATCTTCCTCTTATTCTTCTCTTTCCTCATCACTCCTTTTTCTACTTCTATTTCTTATTCCTTGATAAATTCCCTTCAATTCTCATCTTTATCTTCCTCCTTCATTTCTTTTCTCGCCTCACGTCTCTGAATCTAGCTTTCCTTCATCTCTCTCTCTCTCATGATTTGTTTTTGAATTGATGTTTATCTTTGAAAGTAAGATTCATCATTAATTTCTACCCATGCATCTCTTATAGGCCTATTAATAGGATTCATACTTGGCATCTGAAGAATCACAATTTTGCGACTGCATTTGGAATATATTATAATTACAGCATTTTGATATTATCATACAATAAGGCTTTTTATGGCTGTGCTAATTCGATGCATGGACTGAGCTATTTCGATGGTTTACGCAGCGTTAAGATAAAGCGGTCATTGCATGCCCATCGCATTTCATTTCCGAATAGAGGAGAACTGCGCACAGATTATTTCCCCACTCCCGCCTGAGCGACTGACCTTCAATCGACGCGCGCGCGTCACCATTGATAATCACATGACAGCGAGAAAGGAAACGTGCAAACGGTCTTCATTTCATTCCTGGCTACTCTGCGCATCGAACGTGATTCATATCTAGCATTACGGTTTTAGTGAAACGTCCACGACTTAGACCAAATTTTCTTGAACGACGCCTTGATCACCGTCTTTTATTTGGACATTTAGAGGAACTCAAATCCGCGAACCACATTCGACCTCCACAATCAATTTACAGATCATTTATTTTGTATTTTCAAGTCACCGAAGCTTTTGTCGTCTTACAAAATATATTGTGATTCGGTTCACCTCATTTAGTGACTTGACTTTATCTCCTACATTCGTCGCTGAAAACCAGGGCTTTGAGTGTCATCTCGTGAGAGACAAGACAATAGTTTGATGCATTCTGACAACCAAATGTTTTTGGATGATTAACATCATCAATTGCCAGAGCTGCAGGTGAGATGTTTATGCTCCTTTCATTGCCTAATTTGAAGTGAATTAACTGCATTATGCTGTATATTAGTTATATTTTCAAGAAATCATTTGATTTAAATTTTGAAGCTTCATGAAATTGCAAAAATAAAAGAAATATGATTTTGTTGTCAATAAAACGATAGCGTCATCTGATATCAATTAATTTGTTGCGAATTTCTTCGCTCTTGAATTCTATTCGAGTAAGATAGCTTCCTCAAGCTTAAGATAATTTATCATAATTAGAAGCTGACATTCTCCGAATGTTTTGTAATCTTGGAATGTGATAAATTACATTGATCACCAGTCGCGGGAATAATTTAATAATTATTGCTGAGACTACTCTTATATATACGTGCGTGTACACAATTCTTAATATTTTTGGACTTTTATGCATGCAGTATGTTATGATTATGAGTGCATCCATTTGTCGAAAATCTATTTTTTATTTCCTACAAATTGTCACATGAATGTAATTTGAACCAGTCGGCAGTATGTGGATTAGTTGTGCCATGTAAGTCATCATACAAATTGAGTACAAATCGATGTGCCTATGAATTGTCCCATCATCTGTTTAAAACTCTGTTTCATTATCTAAGAAAAAGACTTTCTGTAATTCTCTGTAAATGTTTTAATGATGTGAATTGCTTTTTAAAATATACTATGAATGTTAACGAATTGTGCCATTCGAAAGATGTTTTGCAAACTTATGTTTTTTTGCTTACAAAACAAAATCTTTATTGTCTATTTCAGAGAAAGAATCGCTGCCCCACGGCCACAAGAATCAATACTGAAAGTATGAATGGATTTAACCAAATCAATTCAGCGAGTTCGTCCATATGGCGAGGGAGAATCTTTTGATCACTGTGTAGGCCTGGACTTGTTTCTGAGAGTTGAGTGATTTCTTGCACATTTTTGTCACTGTCTCCGAATGTTATGGTTTTGCAGTGATGCTATAATAAGCTGCAAATCCTTGGAACATTTCGTGGCAGTATGACGTAGAACAACAATGTTTTTTATTTTTTATGTAAATGTTAAATGTTTGCAGGGCTAAGAATTGGTGATCTCGAATAAAACTATAATTGTAAACTGTAATTAGTAGTTTTATAATGCGAATTAGAAAGTGACAATTCATTTTTGATTGAGGATAAATGTTTAACAAGTATTCTATATTCCCTAATTTGATAACTTCGACAGAAATGAGAGGCACTAGTACATTGAATAATTTCATAATTGACCTAGAATGGGGTAGAAATAAGAGATAGTAATAAAATGTAAGCCTGTAGGGGGCTAGTGCTAAATTTGACTAACGTGGCTTTTTGACGTGCTCCGCACGTGGGGAAAACTTTTTGAACGTGATAACTGAACGTGATATGCACTTTCCTACCACGTGTTTAGAACGTGCTCTGACGCGACACTTTCGACGTGTCGGACACGTTCATGAGACACGTGCGCCGCACGTGTAGAACACTTTCATGGTTGCTTGGGAAGAGAAGCCACAGACAAATGTCTTTTTACCGAAAACCTCGATCTGGTTCCCATTGGATTTGAATGTATTTCCTTTCAGCGTGTCTGACAAGAAAAGGAACAGGATAGAAGTTGGTAGACGCACAAATTCATAGTAACCATAGCGCACACCATTCGAGCTGACGTCTGGACTAGATGCTGAACAAAATTAAAAACGCAAAATTTAAAAATTGGTTGAACACTTAGTTCCCGCACACTGTAAATCGCTGGATACGAAAATTACATACAAAAATATACGAAAATCACATACAATTTGAAACCAACATCTGATGCGAGATTCTCGCATGCTTACAGAGATCTGGTATGTTTTTCATACCACATCTCACTTACTTTCGTATGTGATTGGTATGTAGCGATACGAGCTATTCTATCTGTGGTTGGATGTTTTACACTGAAATACGAGTTGTTGGTGTGTTCTATATACGAGAACCGATGCAAATTCATCCTCATTCGTATGCCTCTGGTATGTAGAACCTAAAGTCACATAGCAAAAAGTACATGTATTGCATACTACTGTCAAATAACTTTTTTCAGCAATGCCAGTCGTGAATATTTCTTTTTGATAGTGTGATATTTAACTAGATTAGATTTATTGTTAAAACATGACATTGCAACTCTCAGTTCTCATAGGTGAGGATACTTGCACTTGCCAAGCCGCTCATAAGCTTCCCCGATTGCTCCTTTGGGGACGGGTTCCCCATTGCGAATACATTCATGCACTGAAAAAGAATGGCAGCAAAGATAAGCAGAGGTAAAATTTGGATTCGGTTTAAATATGGACAAAATCAGGGAAGCGCTCTTGATTTTAGTGAGGATGTCTGCCCTAATGATGTAAGTAATAGAGTCAACCTTGATACAAATACTTACATTGCTCGATGGTGGCCTTCTCCATCTCGACAGCAATGCGATAATTCTCAATTTTTGCGAATTCCATTTTTGAACGATTGCAGATGATTAATTATAAAACTTCAATCACTGAAAAAGAAGGTAATAATCGTTTCATTTGCCTAGTCAACGTTTATCATGGGAACAATCATTGAAGTGACATCTAATGCATTGCATTTCACTCTACTCCATAAAGACTAACCTTTGTCGACTGGCTGAAGTACTCTGACCTGGCGACAGAAAGCGTCACGTTGAGTATGAAGTCGAACGCCCAACATGCGCAACGGCTCAGAGGTTTCGGTCTAACAAACGACGAACAACCCGTGCAACGCAATCCCTCTACGGCAGTACCCGCCGTCCCGAAGGAACGCTCGAGCAAAGGAGGTATTACAGCGATGATATGTGTTATGAGCAGAAGTGAATCTCTTGATAGCAAGAGACTATTCAACTTGATAGCAAGTCAAAACAACCTGATAGCAGGAGCTCACCAACACTCACCTTGTGAAAGATAAATGTAAAGAGCAGAGCTGGTGCACTGCCTTTTATAAGATTTTCCTAAGCGGTGAATGGATGAGACCTCTCGTCCAATCACAGGCGAGCTAGAGTTCCGATGTGTACACATACACATTTGTAACGCGTTATTAAAATCGTCATAGGCAAACATGATGTTTAGCAATAGACTCAACCATGGCACGTAAAGTCAATGCATTGACGCATGATGATTGCACGATTCGTTTTCATCAACAGTGCTTCGGAGGCTTAATACAAGATTACATCCTTGAGTTTCAAAGGGAGGAGACAGAATTGGAAGCATGTTTAGACTACACACGAGAAATATTTACGGAGTTGATATCTTATTTCAAAGACATTCTCATCAAGGCTCACTCAATTGCACATGTCAATTACATTCATTTTTCACAAGGTGAAGTAGCGGAAAGTGTTGACTTTCAATTTCGTTCCTATGGACAAGAATATGTTACTGATGCTTCTGAGTTTATATACGACATCTGCGGAAGATTATTTCTCGGATGGACAACTTTCATGGTTACGGCGATCATTTGCTTCTGAATAAAATAAACCATATTGTCATTGCTATTAGTAAAGTGGGTTTCAATGATGTTAATGATGGACCAAATAAAGTATTCTTTCATGACGCTTGTGTTGTCCTAAACTTTATAGTGTTGTGGTGAACACTGTTTTCATATAACATTCTAAACTCTCAGTCTCACTGCAGTAGGGAACTGCTTTTAGTAAACCTGATGAAGCTAATCTAACAGCCATGGAGTTTGAATTTTCTAATAAGGGTACATTTGGCAACTGTCTCCAATAAAACTTTCTAACACTGTGAAAGTAAGTTACAAGACAATCTACACTGTGCAGTAAAACCTTTTCGATAAAACTTTCTAGTGCTGTGATGAGTTCGGTCAGTCATAAAACTTCAATGATCAAACTATATTTTCACAAACGTGCGTGGCGATAAAACTATTTGACTACATCAACGCTTACATTTTATGACATGTATGTTTCATAAAACGTCATGATCAAACTTTTCTAACTATACATCAACCAGTGTTGCCTTAAAACGTTTGTACAACATGATAAAGTTTCTGACGACACTGACAAGAGCTTGATCACTAGCGAAGAGAGAAATGAGTGTGTGGTTGCGTGTGGCGCATGAATGTCCTCCCGTTTCATCCCTTCATCATTTAGCCTCCGTGATAGCGACAGTTCTTAAAAGAACTTGTGGTTCATTCTCGCATGGTTGGCCAACTGTCGGGAGACAAGTGCAATGGAGATTTTATGAGGCAACCTGTGGCAGATAGCTAAATGTCGCCCTGGCGATCAGAGTAAACCGTTGAGACGAAAGGCAACCACTTGGAAACATGACGCAGAGAGGTTTCACAAGGATTACCATTGCCCACGTCCCGTGCAGTACTCATCGCTACGGACTTCACCGCTGTCTCGATAGAACGCCCACCCACAGGAAGTATGACACTGAAAATCTCCGTGACTTGCACCGTCCATGACTTGATCGCCAGACATGAAAACCGGTGGAGTTGGTAAGAGGAAGCAAGTCGTTGCTTTGATCAGCTTGATAGCAAGCCGTAGAGAGGGATAGCAAGCCGTGATTCACCAGCGTTTTGCAATGGAGATGTTTAGAGGCCACCCATGACAAGATTGCTAAGACTCAACCGATTGGCGTTCAAAGTGCTACGTTGAGAACTGTGTCAAATGCCCAACATGAGTCGCCCCAGCGGTTTCGGTCTAAAACTCCCTTGCCACACTCCCTTGCCACACTTATCACTACGGCATCATCCGCCGTCCCGAAGGAACACCCTGTCAGTGCAATATTACAGCAAAACTCTCCGTGTCTTGCTCGCTTTCAGTAAAAAGCTGCTTGGTTCATGAGAAGACTGGCTCATACGCACTTATCCATACCTTCATTGACTTCAGCAGGGTCGAAAACCCCAGAAAACCTCCAAAACTAGTGAATTTAAATTTTTCAACTTTTCGCACTACTTATGAAATTTTATAAGTAGTGTATCACTTAGGGCAGGTCAATAGCGACGAAACCTTTTTTGAATCAAGTCAAACGGACTTGTAGAAGCAAAGTTACAAGCCTTTAAAGTTTTGGAGTCTTTTATGGCCTGGAGACGAAGGCGATCTCCTGGCAAACGTCCAAGTCTGACGCCTTAGCTGAGTTCAGCAATGAAATTTTCTAAGTCTTTTTCAGATTTCCAATGCTATCATCAGAGCTCCTGAGTTCATGTACCTCAACCCAGTCGGGAGGAGAACTGATGTCCACAAGCAGAGTTTCCACTTATATAGTTTGTGGCGATTAGCTGATGACGTAATATCCATCATCCAAAACCTTTAATCCCGTCTATCTCCGGTTCTACTGCTCCGATTGACTTCAAATTTTGATGGCCATGTTTTCTCGCTGTCCCCTTTCATTTAAGTCATCCCTCGACCCTCTACGATGACCAGAAGCCGAGCTGAAAAAACTCTGTCGTTTTTTCAAAAAGTTCCAAAATCTTGGAAAATGCACAAAAACTCGATTTTCAACAGGCTCTCGTTTGGAAATGAAACCTTCCACGCATCTGAAACTCTAACACCAAAGTTGGAAGATCGCTGCCGACGGGGGCAACATTTTCTCTCCGATTGAGCTGGAAAGATGTTCGTATACCCAAATTTCACGTAGATTCCGAATTTGCACTCCATTTTCCCATCCGAGACCTCCTTTATGTCGAAAAACGACTTTTCTCATCCCAAAACATCCAACACCTGACTTTTCCAACTTTGACGTTTTCCTGCCATTTTCCTTCCTAAACCCAGGAAAATTGGACCAAACTGA
This sequence comes from Prostheceraeus crozeri, assembly GCA_907163375.1. Lineage (NCBI taxonomy): Eukaryota > Metazoa > Platyhelminthes > Polycladida > Euryleptidae > Prostheceraeus > Prostheceraeus crozeri. Next base: position 5,697 of record CAJQUW010016498.1, on the reverse strand, counting down.
GCTTTGCACTGCATTTTTCTCATTCTTAGCTTTCAAACGAGCTATTGCACGACTTTCTACGATCTTTAACACCAAAGTTGGAAGTCTGACAGGAGGGGGAGGGGTCAGAACTTTCTCTCTCCGATGTTGCTAGAAACATCCTTCCTAACCCAAAATTTCACGTAGATTCCGAATCTGGCCTCCCTTTTCCCATCCGAGCACTCCTTCATGACGAATTCCGACTTTTCTCATCCCAAAACCACCAAACCCCACCCTTTTCCAACTCTGACGTTTTCAGAGATTCCACCCCTTGCTGCTCCTCCCTGCCTTCCTTCCCCACCCAAAATTTCACGTAGATTCCAAATCTGAACTCCAATTGCACATCCGAACCCTCCTTCATGACGATTTCCAACTTTTGTCATCCGAAAACCATCAACACCCACCCTTTCCTCACTCTATCCCTCCCACATTCCCATCACCTTCTTTCCCATCCCTTACCGGAAAACTCCTTCCTTCCTTCCAGAGAGGGGGGGAGGGACCAGTTTCCTCCTCTCGGACCCATCCTTCCATCACATCCTTGGCTTTCTCCCTCACCTTCCTTCCAGAGGGGGGGCTGAGTCAGCATGATGACTCATCGTTGCACATTTTGTGCTTGTTTTTGGTATGGGGTTACTACTCAAAGTAAATGTAGCGTAGTTATTTTGGACATTTTCAATTCATGGTAAATATAAATTTCGGTTGAAGAAACACCTTTTCTAAATTGATCAAAATTTGAATATTAAACTTATGTTGAAGGCTTAAATAAAAAATATTGCAACAAAGGTGTCAGACTCATCATAATAGGTATTCGATTCATCCATCGGCCGATGCAGTACAACGAATTGTGATGTAATCAAGTAGATCTGCAAACCTGCTATTTTTTTGATGTGTTATGAAATTGCAAGTCGTATATGCACGCCTACGTCAATACCACTACGATTTACATGTATATGGACATACATTAATATTCACTATGACGTACGTCATCATGTTATACTGGCTATCATTGAGCAAACAAACAGATTTCTCACCAACAGTGTCTGATTCGCCCTATAGGCAAATATATAGACTATAGTCAAAAAAGCTTCCAGATCTTTTGTTGTCTTATACGGGAGGTTCATTATTCAATTTTCCACGATGTAAGCAAAACTATAGCTCTCCCTCAATTTAGACGATTTTTTTATTTTTTAAAAATAAATAAAGTTCCCCGACACGTACGTCACGGTGGACAATATCAAGGGGGTAAGTAAATGAACAGGCAGTTGGCTTAAATATAAAAATGATTAGGCAGTGACGACTCGTTAGATCAATTCATGCTTGCGGCTGATTTGTGGCTTGTTCAACGCTATGAAGCGTGCTTCGGCCATTTTAGTTTGCATCGAATTCTTTCGAATCTTTCCTGTTGACAGGAGTTCGTACAATTTGGAGAGCAAGTGCAGTTTTTTCTTTCCATTTCGTGATGATTTGTGGTTCCGCACTGGCGACTCGCTCGATCAACATGATAGTATTAAGGTGAATCATCACTTAATTAATGAAACGGATGTCTTTATTCCGAGTAGCATCGAAACTTTCTTATCTAAAGGTCCTAAGTTTCGCTTGCCACATATTGGTGATCAGAATTTCATTACAAATAATGAAATTGCTATAGATACTTCATCATATAAATTGAGATGGCTTCATCATTCTCGGAATGGTCGGTCGGATTATGTTCGGAAGTTAAAAATAGCTTTTGACAAAAATACAGTTCATTTGCCTCCTAAAATGGATGATCAATTAGAAAATAATTTAAAGCATAATTTAGGTTCTTTGGAGCAATGTACTCATGCTGAATTCACGTCAGTTTCTATTGAGATGAAAACGAGTTCATAGTTGATTCAAAAAGATGCAAAAATATGTGTCATTTGATTGGGCACCAAGTAGATTTCAATGTCCTCACTGGGTACATGATGCAAGTAATGCTGCTTATTTGCACATATTCGACTTGTATCAAATTCCTCTCCAGTCAAAGAAACGTATTGAAGTTCTCCGCCCGTCTTCACCCTGTAAAACTTTTTATTGTCACATTTCTTATAAAATTGCGTCAACGTCATTCCTCTAGTATAAGTAGTGTTAGTGGAAATAGCTTTCACAATTGCTTGTCGGATAGTAAGAGCTTTAATGGGATTAGTAGGTGGAACACAGATAGGAAAGTCCTTAATAGGTACGGACTTTGTTGCTGCCTCATCACCACGAGGTTCATGATACTCCTGGAAAAATGCATCTTTTATTCGTTTGTATTCGAAGTAATAGGCAATAGACAAATATACTCTTCGTTCTACAGTATCTCCTGTGCATTTCTCAATTGTCAATCCATCTGAAATAAAACGAGATATGATATTAGGCAGGGGAGTATATCTTCGCATAAGCGGGTTGGTGCATGCGTATAGCGGGTATTACAGTATTTGACCTGCATGAAATATATTTGTGACCGCGTTCACTGGTGTGTGTACTATGTGCAATGTGTGCTTATGTGATGCACTAAGTATTCCATGTCAGTGAGTGTGAAATTAGGACTTCTTAATGCATCAGTTGATTTCTTTTCGAGATTCACTGTTTGAATAAGGAATTCACGCACTAGTATGACGTGTATTTTATCATCAGAACGCCGTCTAAAGATGGTTAAGCTGCTGCGCGAAAAAGACTGCAGCCATGCTTTTTGCTACATGTAGCTTCAGAAGTTATATCAATTTTAAAGACGCTCAATTTGACAGTTGCTTTTTGTGTTACTTTCATCGCCTTTATTGATTTTCAGTGCATTTAATCCATCGATTTTAGTAACATTTTGCACATTTTTGCGGCTTCACTCTGATAACGATTTTGTTTATTATTTTGAGCAAGAAATATGTTCTGAAAAACAAAAAAAATTGCAAATTGAATGCTTTCATTGAAAACGATAGGTCTGTCTATATCTGTTGCAAAAATGGGATAAGACCATATCGCAAAATTTTACATTTAAACTTGAACAATATGCACAATACAAAGTAGGGTCAGATTACACTAACAATTTTATCATATTGGTAAATAAAGACATGAAAACTTTCATGATTCATAATGAAGGCACTATAACAATAAGCAAATGCGCGATTAGATTGTAAAACTGTACATAACACTAGAAAGACCGTTGGGTCAATTGACCCAGAAATGATAATATTTGAATCCGTACACCTCTAAAAATTTGCAGTAGTTGACTTATCTCCCTCGACTTTTCCTAAAACTGTAATGTGTTGAATATAAGCATAAAATAAATTTCACGGATTTGTTAGTTTCGATTTCTATTACCAATTATGCATGAAAGACCGTTGGGTCAATTGACCCACTTCATTCCTACACTCTAACGAAGCCATGCCTGGGCGTTCATTCACTGGTCGTGCATGCGCTTTTTGTTACAGTCAATGAACAATGCGCCTACACTCTAACGAAGCCACGCCTGGGCGTTCATTCACTGGTCGTGCACGCGCTTTTTGTTACAGTCAATGAACAATGCGCCTACACTCTAACGAAGCCACGCCTGGGCGTTCATTCACTGGTCGTGCACGCGCTTTTTGTTACAGTCAATGAACAATGCGCCTACAGTCTAACGAAGCCACGCCTGGGCGTTCATTCACTGGTCGTGCACGCGCTTTTTGTTACAGTCAATGAGCAATGGGTCAGCACTCCATACTTTCTTGCTCTATGATATTGAAGGTGACATTATTGATTGGCTATTTTCGTGAACGGAGTGTGGAGTAGCGTTCACTGCTATCGGAGGAAGTGTCAATGTTCATTTTCTGTCAGGATGGCTGCACGATCACGGCGCACGGCAGCTGAAATCGCGCAACTGCTTATAGCTAATGTGGATTTCCGACGAGAGTGGAAGTGACGATGAAACTGAAAATGGACTTGCCTACGATCCATCTCCTGCAGTGAGCGATGAAGAGGAAAGTACTGACGAAAGTGAAGACCCTATTGAAAGAGAAAGCGTCAGAAGAAGTGCTTGAAGCGAGAGAATGCAGTTTTACATCCTCTGATGGAACTCATTGGACTCGGGTGGATATTGGAAGCGTCACTGACAGAGGAAGAGCACCGGCACGAAACATTATACGACAAAGACCTGGTGCAACTCGTTTCATTTTGAACAGAGTAGATAACGAAGAAGATATTTTTATCGAACTTCTTGGTCATGACAGCATTCTTCGAATCCTTGACTTCACTAGAGCTGAAGCAAACCGACAAGGAAATCATGAGTTTGAAATTTCTGAAAACGATTTGTTCGCCTTCTTCGGACTGTGCATAATTAGAGGCGTTCTACAAGGGAAGAACGAGCCGCTATCATCATTCTGGAGTCAAGAATTTGGAATAAAAGTGTTCAAGGAGACAATGAGCAGAAATCGATTCAAGGACATAAAACGCTATATACGCTTTGATGATAAAACAACCAGGTCAGAAAGAAGAGAAGCCAACAAGTTTGCAGCAATTCAAGAGCTATGGGAATCAGCAATGAAAAGGTGCGGTTATGCTTTTTTTCCTGGACAACACACAACTGTCGATGAACAGCTATTCCCCTGCAAGTGTCGGTGCCCTTTCTTGCAATATATTAGCGCAAAACCCGATAAGTTTGGAATCAAATTTTGGTTCATTTGCGATGTTGATAGCAAGTATGTTTTGAACGCGGTTCCTTACACAGGGAAGAGATGAACAACGTGATCCACGCGTTTCTGTTCCTGAATCAGTTGTCATGAACTTGACCAAGGCTTACACCAACAGTGGCATTTCAGTGACGACTGATAACTTTTTCACCTCCAGCTCCTTGGCCAAAAATCTTTCTCAGAGGAACATAACTCTGTTGGGAACGATTCGACAAAATAGACGTGAAATTCCAAGGGAAGTTGCACAGTGCCTTGCTTCAAAGCATATTCCGGTTCACTCATCTGCATTCTTCAAGTCTGAAAACCAAATGCTTGCGGCTTACAAAGTCAAAACAACCAAAACTGTGCTGGTTTTATCAACTGAGCACAGATCCGCGAAAGTCGATGAGAACCATCCAAAGAAAAAACCGGAAATTATCACGAAATACAACAACACGAAAAACGGCGTTGACATTTCCGACCAATGTTTGAGGTTGTATTCTACAAAGTGCGCATCAAGGCGATGGCCGCTGGTCCGCTTGCGTTTTCTTCAACCTTTTGGACATCTTATGCCTCAATTCGTGGATCTTGGCGAAGGAAATGAACATGAGAAGTGCAAGAACACGCAGAGAATTTTTGTTACACATCGGAAAGTTGTTCTGCAGCAAGGCACCGTCCGAAAGCGTCCACCTCATTTCAATATTTCTACACTTCGTTCTCAAGCCCTGCAGAGCGGATCATCTGATCTGAAGAACGGACGAGATGTCAAACGTGCAAGTCCAATAAGACAAAGGTAACATGCTGCTCCTGTCACAAGTTTGTTTGTGGCAAGTGTTCCTCTCCCCGGTGCAATTCGTGCAGTTCCTCTTAGCCAGTCAGATGAGAGAGAATTCTTATCTCAACACTTTCAGCTTTTGTTATTACATATCTCATCAATAAAAATTGTTCACGACGACATTATGTATTTTTTTTTGTTGTGGGTCAATTGGACCCAACGGTCCTTAATGGTTAAAAAATTTTTGGTATTTTCTAGTGT
>CAJQUW010016497.1:0-137745 GCA_907163375.1 Prostheceraeus crozeri | reverse complement strand
AAATTGTAGATTTTCCTGAGTGGCTCCTTCAAAATTCTAACATTATCGAAGCGCTCTTCAATAATTTAGACAATTTTAGAATGAAGGCGCTCATCTACCTTAAACTAAAATATATTAAAATAGATTTTCAAACGGGTCAAGTGACGGAGAGAATACAGTTTCATATTCCTTCCTCTTCCGCAACCGAAGTTGTAGACTGCGAGTCTTGGCTAAATTTTCACATTCAATGTTTAAAATCAAATGTAGATAAATTCAATCAACGCGACAGCGCTCTCATTTTTGATGGTGTGGACTCAGCCATATTCAAAATTTCCCTATTAGAAAGTCATGCAGCTCGAGGCACATTTAAACTTCCAAAAACGTTGTATAATAAGAAAGCTGTCATCAATGTTGATTGTAAATCACAGTGTTTCAAATATGCAGTCCTATCCATCCTTCACTATAATGATATCAACGCGCATCGAGATCGCACCTATAGCTATAGACAGTGGGAGGATGAACTAGACTTTGAAGGTTGTGATAGTAACAACATGAAAATCAAAGATGTAGAAACGTTCGAAAAACATAATAAGATTAAAATTGTCGTTCACGTGTGGGAGAAGGGGTTGAAGGGTGCCCGCTATAATTCACGTTCAACTTGTTATGAACGTGTAGTCAACCTCTTATTAGTAAAACAAGATGATAGCGAGGAATGGCACTACTGTGGTATTCCCAAAATCTCTCGCTTGTACACTCACTTGGGGCACTCTAAAAGAGGTGAACATTTTGTATGCGACCGCTGCATCCGCTCATTTTGGAGTAAAGATAAATTTGAAACTCACTATGAATGGTGCAAGCGAGGTAAATTACAAATGGAACGCATGCCCAAAGATAAAATATTTTCACATAGGGATAATGGTGACGAATTAAGTCCCCTGCGTGTCATTTACGCAGACATAGAATGCTACATTGATGATATCATCCACAAGCCAGCAGCCATATCCTGCTATGAAGTATGGCATGACCACTTTAGGAATAGACAAAACAAAATGCATACTTGGCAAGGTGAAGATTGCATTTCAAAATTTCTAGAATTTCTCGATAAAGCTGCAAAATTTCAACAATCATATGATTCCCAATTGCAGCGTAAGTCACTACATATGTCAGATGAAGACAAACAAAAATTTGAAAGTTGCACATCCTGTCCTAAATGTCATAAAACGTTTGATGACGATAAAATTAAGAAAGTGCGTGATCATGATCACATCACTGGTAAATTTAGAAACGCACTCTGCTCCAAATGTAACTTTTCACTTAGGTTGAGACGTCGTGTACTACCCGTCATTTTTCATAACTTTAAGGGCTATGACAGTCATATGCTCATAAAAGGAGGGTTGAGCCAGATGAAATCGTGGCAGTTTAATGTAATAGCACAAACGAGAGAAAAATTCATGGCAATGACAGCAAAAGTACCAGTAGATAAAACTAAAGAAAATAAGACAGTCTTCTTCGAAATAAAATTTTTAGATTCATTTCAATTCATGTCAGCGTCACTAGCTTCTCTCGTTCGTAATCTCAAGTTTCTTCCCCATAGTCAAACTTTGAAGAAACACTATCCAAACTTAACGGATGAAATAATCACTCGCAAAGGAGTCTTTCCTTATGCGTATTTTAGCTCAATGTCTAAACTAAATGAAACAACCCTTCCTTCCATTGACAAATTCAAAAACGATTTGACGGGTGAAGATTGTCCAGTAGAGGACTATGAACATGCTCAAGAGGCATGGTTAAAATTTAATTGTAAAACGTTTGGCGATTATATGATCGCTTACTTAGAATTAGATGTCATTTTGCTGGCTGATGTCTTTCAGGAGTTTCGACGAGTGGCATTAGAAGAAGACAAATTAGATCCTATCCACTTTGTCAGTCTACCAGCCATGTCCTTTAAATCAGCCTTTAAAATGACTGGTGAGACCATTCATCTCTTACAAGACCCGGAGATGTATAATATATTTGAGCGCGGAATACGCGGTGGTCTCACATTTGTAAATAAACATCATATAAAATCTGAAACAGTAGGTGATGATCATATCCACCTAAAGTACTATGACCAAAATAATTTATATGGCAGTTCACTGTCTAAACCACTACCTCATTCCGAGTTTAGTTGGTTAAATCAAAATGAGCTTGAGTATTACTCCAACCCTTCAAACATACTGAATATTCCAGATGAAGGTGATTGGGGATATTATTTTGAAGTGGATTTGATTTATCCAAATAGTATTAAAAATAAAACTGCTGATTTCCCACTCGCACCTGAATCTGGCGAAGTGACTGAAGATATGTTTTCACCATTCATGTCACAATTTCATAATAACTTAACAGAGTGTGGACAATTCAGCACATGTTCACACAAAATACAACGGCCTATAGCCAAAGAGTAAGGAATCAATAGTACATGACAAAGTATAATATAACAATGGCCAGTCCCTCTGTATTCAGCCACAATTGAAGCCAAGGAAAAGGGCCCGGCCAAGACAGATATAGGCCAGGTTAAAAGATGGAAGTGTATGTCAGTCTTGTCACAGCCAAGAAACATCATGTCAAAATGCAACACAAAAGCAACATAACGAGCGAGGTAGAGTCTATACCTCTTACAGCAAGGCACAACTAGTAACCATAAGAGAAAGGCCCTAATGAGGAAGCTGAAACTAGGTAGTATGCAGCTGTACCATACTGTAAAGCAGCACACACAAGTGAGATCACGCCATACAATGGCCTGTTGTGGGATGGAAATCTTTGTATGGGCCTTCCTATCGAGTTTAGTAGCGCTTATACGTTTGCCGTTTATTGTTGGGCGTGAGGTATGTCTTATGTCGCTGGAAATCAGCCCTTTTTGGCTTTTGTCTCTTGTACTTTGAATTTTCTAGTTTGCGTTCTTTTGTTATATTTTTCTTGGTGTTTTTTTGAGTTGGTATTTTTCTCTTGGATATTGGGCATAATGTTCGGGGGAGAGTATACGGGATGTCTTGGTTTTGTCTGATTTGGGATGTCGTTTTTGTTTGGGTGTAATGTTAGCATGAAATGAGGGGGATTATTGCGGGGTGTATGTGGAATGGTGAGGAGTGCGTATGGAGTAAGTGTGTATTGTGTGTTGCAGGGATGGTCAATGCTGAAAGTGAGGGTCGGTTGTGAATGGAGGGGGATGGGGTTTTTGTTGCGAGTTTGTATTTTAAATGATACGTGTGTTGGTGTTGGGGGGGTTATGGGATAGTCTTTCGTATTATGTTGATTGATGTAATAATTTATGATGTAGGATTGCTTGGTTGAATTGGGATTGTGGTGAAATGTTTCTTTGAATGTTAGGTGGTAGTTGATATTTATAGATGTGGCATGAGGTAATTGTGTATTCGTGGTGGAGCTATGCGCTATGGACATATGCGATGGAAATTGTTGTGGATATATAGTTTCATTTCATAAATTTGAGCTTATTGGATGATTGATGGGATTATTTTGATTTATAGTGTATTTTCTAATTTTATGGTGTTATATATGATTTATTGCGTCGATGTTGGCATTTAATGGAGGCTTTTGTGAATTTGGTGACTATATATTGTGGTTGGGTTAATATTTTCTATGGACTGCTTAATTGAGGATGTGATTTCCTTGTTTTAGTGTTTATTCTCAGGTGGATGATTATTGCTGTGTGTGGGAGGTCACTTCTTGTCTCTATTTAGCCTTGGTCTCTAGTGCGCTTTTTTTAGCAGTTGCTTACGTGCCAGCTGTTGGATGTTGGACTCTGCCTTAGGGTCTGTTCTTACGCGCCTGGGCGTTTTTGTTTGGGATTGTGTTCAGATTTATGATGTTTTCTTTATTTTTTCATTTATGGCTGAGCGGGTTTACCGGTGGAATTTTTTTGAATGGCTGTTGTTATTTTTTATGTGAATCCTTGTCATGCTTTGTTTTGGGACTGTCTGATTTGTTAGCTACCTCTACTACATGCAAGCTTGGTGGTCATTTTTTTAGTGTTTTGAGCTGTTTGCCAGTGAGCATTGATGTTGCTATGACCTATGCCTTTTGCTTAGTTGGTTTATTCTACTGGGGTCTTGAATTGATGTATTTTGTATGTTACTGGCTTCATTTATAGGATCCTCATTGCCATGTCGAATCTGAATTTTTGCTGTGCTATTATGTTCAAGGCAGATGTGCTTTATGTAAAGGATGTTCTGTGTTATGATTATTATTTATTTAGATAGGGTTTGTTGGTTTGGTTGGGGGGGGATCTTTTATTGCTTGGATTTGTGTAGTTACGTAGTTTTGACTGTATGGTGCTGGCTGTCTTTCAGGCGTGACGATTTGACTTCTTATGATTTTCAGCTGATTAAATGCATTCGGATTTTTAGTGGCTACTGGAATTTTATGGGTAGGGGGGCATTTGCTCTGTCTTTTGTAATGCATCATTCTGTGTTTGTCTGGTTGTTTATGGGGGTTCGTTAGATAGTTGCTATTTGGGTACCTTGTTCTTGTCTGTCTGTTGTGATCTTGTGTTGGAATGTCGGTCTACATTACATACTTTTTTGATTTATGCCCCTTTGGTCATGGGGATGAATTGTGTTGGTGGCATGCTTGGGAATTGGACTTTGCAATAATGTTTATTGGTTATTTCAATCATTTACTCCTGGCATTGGTGTTCTATATGAAAGGTGAATTGGTTGTGTCATGATGTCGCGGTGGCAATATCTATTTTCAGTTGTGAGGGGGGAAATCCAGGGTGATTGTGATGGATTGAATGTGACTTGGTGGTTTTATGTTAGGTCGTTGGGATGTGATATGTTTAGGTTAGTGGTGTTGGATATTAGATGGGGGAATTTTATAGGGGTGAATCAATGTGGATTTTGTTGGTGTGTCTTTACTGGAAATATTTATGATTTGTGTTTCTTCCTACTCACAAGTTAGCGCAAAAAGCCAGAAGTTAAACTAGCATAAACTGAGAAAGTGCAAGAATCGTTTGAGCCAAAGCCTGAGTCTCCATAAGCCAATCTCAGTCCATCGAGGAACAAAATAACACAGCATATAAGCCAGCAATTTGTGTAAGCAGTCTTATGCCAACAAACAGGTTCAAGAACATCAAGATATCAGTAAGTGACCATATACAAAAGCACCAAAGCACAACGTTCCTCACAAGAGCAACTGGCCAGCCAAGTTTACAAAAAGACCAACACAAATCACAACACAGAAGTTCCATTGAGGCAAGCCCATAAAGTCCAGTTCAAGTTTACCACAGCCAGAAAAATAAACAAGGTTATAACAACAAGAGTCACACATAGTACAACAAAAAACCACCATGACAGTTGTCCATCGCACAACAGACAAGACAGAGCAATGCAGCCAAGAGAGGAGGGAAATCATAGCACACACGCACAGTCAGAGTACACAAACTGCCCATAACACAGCCAGCAAGGCGCAGTCAAATAAAAATAGTACAACCGTTGCCAAGGTACAAACCATGCCGCAAACTTTTTACTCACCAATATGATAAGAAAAATTATCTGTACACTTCTGCATATTAAAATTCTATTTAGAAATGGGCATGCTTCTAAAGTCAGTTCACCGCATTATCAAATTTAGACAGAAAGCCTTCCTCAAACCCTACATAGATAGTAACAGTCAAAACGTGCACTCGCCCAAAATAATTTTGAAAGGATTTTTATAAATATAAGAATAATAGTCTATTCGGAAAGACCATGGAGGATGTTAGAAAACGTATGAATTACAAAACTAGTCGTTGATGAACAAAAATATCACAAATTGACCTCATCACCTCTTTTCATTGATAGAGACATCATCGATGAGGATTTGTAGGTGTTAAAATGATTAAATCAGAAGTTGAGTTGTGCAAACCCATTATATTGGGCAAGCCGTTTTAGATTATTCCAAGCTTGAAATGTATCAACTCTTCTACAAAATATTAAAACCATGCCCTCTCGTAAAAGAGGTTCGCTTGCTGGGTGGTGATACAGATAGTTTCTTTTTAGGAATTACCACTCAAAAAGATTTAAATTTTAATGAAGTAGGTAAGTCATTAGAAAAATATTTCGATACATCTAACTACAATCCCACTCATCCACTCTATTCCATACAGAATAAAGCCAAACTTGGTTGTTTTAAGGATGAAACAGCAGGAAAGGAAATAGATGAAATGATTCTCCTCCGTCCTAAAATGTATTCCATGAAACTAAAAGAATGTGCAGATAGTATTCAGCGTGCTAAAGGTATATCAAATCCATTGTTCATAAAATGAAACATCGGTCCTACAAGAAGGCCTATAAAAATAAAACTATAACGTTTGTCAATATGACAATCTTAAAATCTCAAGTTCATACTGTGAAAACGTACACGTTCAAGAAACGAGCACTTTCAGCATGGGAGGATAAGAGGTGTTGGATAGGACATAACACATCTCTTCCACATGGACATCCTGACACAAACATACCTCCACCCAAAAGAATAAAACTCACGCTACCACATTCAGGAGATGTATTGACATAATCAACTTTAACTCAGTATTTTGATGTTGCTTTTTGTAGATATACATGGTTGTTTTATGTATCGCATGAGATCGTTTCTTCCTTGTGAATATATGCCTACAGTCAGCCCATTCCCCCTATATCTGTGAAAAGACTTTTTCATATACATATTTTTATTTCAATAAACATATCACAATGACTTCACTTTGTTTTCCGAAACACTAAAGTTACGAGGGATTTAGTATCTTTCACATGGATACACTCTTGTAAACCATTGGTAATTTTGATAGCAATAGAGGGTATAGTTTGTTTGACGACGGGATGATAGAAAATAGATTCAAACATCTTCTCGACTATTCCATATGAAGCGTCTTTATCATGAATGAAATCACGTAAAATGTATTCTTTTTTCTCGCCAACAGAAATAGGTAAAATCAAATCACTTTGAATGTAAGGGTGTTGTTCATGTTTATCAAGTGTCATTGGTGTTTCTATACCAATCGTATGCGCAGCAGCAAACACAGTTTGTAGCATTGAAAAGCCAAAGAGTTTTTTCAAATTTTTACTCAATTGACATTGAATGTCATCACCCAGTTTCAGAACAACGCGTTGTTTTTCAATTGAAAACGAAATATGGTGTGTCTTTACATCATATTTACTTTTCATCACATGCTTCAACTTCTGTTGTATATAAGGATTTACTACATGAATGAAGCTTTCAACTGTATGATATAGACGCGGCATTATATTGATAGCAACTTTAGATTCTTCATAAGACTGGTAAATTTTCTTGATGCGATCGCCATAGATGTCCACCCACCATTCATCATTAACTGAATCAGCTTTAGTGTGATATTCATGAGAACCATACACCACACCGCTTCCAATAATAGGCGTATAATGTCTTACAAAATGACGCAAGGTTGGAGAGAAATAAACTGTAAGTTTGTCATTATATTTCTGAATAACCAACTTATTTTTGTCCGCCATAATTTTCTCTCCATACTTCTTACCCACAGTCTCATTCCATCGTTTTACTAACTCTATAAGTGATAAAGGTTGAACACCACGCTTTTTCAAAATGATGCGTTCTTCGCATTCTACAACATCTTCATCAAATATTTTAAATCTATAATGAAATTTGTTGATTCGAGTTGAATAAACTTTTTTAACATTTGCAGTAGCAATTGACGTTAGATGTAGTCCATGACCAAAACCAAGATGTGGATAGAATTCACTATCCAACCTCAGCGTAAGACCTTTAGTAAAAGAATGAAAGCGGAGGAACTGTCTCCCACTCCAATGATAGATAGTAAACTCATAAGCTTTCTGATTTTTATTCTTCATGATGGAAGTATTACCACTGTTGAATGCCTTAATAATTTTCTCATTCCCAAATGGCTCATAAGAATCTGATTTTATCTGAATCCATTCATAGTTCCACTTTCCATCTGATGTTAAATTGTATGGGAACTGAAATGCATTATTCATCGTTATTCCATCATGGGTGCGAGGAGTCAATATCATTTCTTCCAAATCATTCACATTCTGAATATTGCTATCATAGCAAATACTAGAAACGCCAACCTCCCATTCACCTTCTAAATGCAGTGGGCGATTTAATTCTACTCGATAGTCTGATGGTTTATTTTTGGGAAATTTATTCATAGAAGCATTACTGGGCAAGTAGATTAGAAACGAGTCCTTATTTTCACTTTCCATATTATTCACATTGGAAAAATATATTAGCATACTTTTGCATTAACTCTTCATTCGGAAATGGAGTGTAATACTTGTCACAGCATCTTTATGAAAAGGAATCAACGCACCAGCATCATCATAAATGGCAATATCAATTTGTGGGATGTAGTTTGATTTCAGCTTTGTATAATGCACTTTCTTGAAAGTATGCTCAGATAAAATACTGCAGCTTTTTGGCTGGTATGGTATCATTGCTAGCAATGGAGCTTCAACATCTCCCACACGTACATCTTCACCAATATTGGAATATATCTGAAAATAGTTAATACGACGCGATAGCGACATGTCTGCGCTAGCTTTGGTTACAGTACCACTTTTAAAGATATTTTGATCAAAACCCAAAATGTCCATTAGAGTTTTATCCATAATTAGTTCAATACCTTTTCCATTTATAGTGAGAGACAAAGTACCTTCTTTTTTCAGAAAATGAAATATGTTGCTCATTAATCACTTCATTTAAATAATCTACAACCAATTTAACCGAAGTAATAATGCGAGGCATCAACACTCTTGTTTCATGTAAGAAACCACCAAAAGGCTCTACACACTTTCTGTATAAAGATACGGCCCATTCTGTATCAAATTGATTTGACCTTTCACATGGTAAATGTTGCATATCAGATTTTCCATGAACAGCTGCAGAACGATGTCGTAAGAACTGATGAAAATCTTTTGAACAAACTAATACTAGATCATCATCATTTAATTTGCTTATTGCAATATGATTAGATGATTTAATATAAGTCAATGTTGCCACTTGTTTGTCATCTACTCGAAGGAGATAATTAAATTTCTTCAATAATGTTTCAGGAGTCATGTTTGTCTTTCTTGGCTTAATCACAATCTTCTTCACCAACGTCTTCTCATTTCTTGGAATAAGATCTACATAATAAGCTTCCTCTCGATATATTAACTGTTTATGACCACTTATGTGGTAATTAACGTTAAAATTATCATAGCTTGTTAAGGCGCTAGCGAGGTAGCCTAAATCATTTCTTAAACTTGGACTTAAACCAACAATCCAATCTTTCTCAACTACATGATGTACATAATTATAATCATCATTGTGCGGAGTAAATTGGACAATATGTTTACACGCTTTATTCAAGAAATCATATATAAACTTTTTACATGATAAGAGATCTTTCTTTGGCCACTGTGGAATGTATATTCGGCACCCCTTTTCACATTGGTAAGCAGCTGTACGTCTCATATTAATAGTCAACACCTCATGATCAAAAGTATAGACACAGTTGCTATAAACAAGTTGAGTGACACCCACTTCCCAATTCCCATTTAGCTGTTGTGCATGATCAATGGGAGTAGAAAAGAGTGCGGCTCGATTGCTAGTAAATCTCTTTGTAGCCGCATTGCTAAGCAAAATATGATAAAACGACATTTTTATATTGCTAATCTGCAACTTTGCATAACATCATGAAGACTTGGATTTTGGACTCTCTACAATATATCAGAGTTGATCGTGATGGAAACGTACATTTCAAAAATTCTCATGGTCATACATCAAGAGGAATTACATTAACATGGCGACAATTTGTCAACCTCAATGATATCATGAGGGATTTGGAATATTTTGAAACATTAAGATTCATCTCCTTGGGTGATCAAGTTTGGCTTCAACATTACAGAAATGAAATTCAAATCTACCATTCTCATTCCGCAAACTGTTTCTCATTTCGCAAATACAATTGGGAGAAGTATAGAAGATACATACATCGCTCCATCATGACATTTATTCGTCGTGAGTTCATCGCCCTACTATGCAAATCTTAATCAGATATGATTACCACGCACCATGAGTTGGAAATTAGATTCCCTACAACGTATTGAAACGGATCATGATCGAAACGTCTATTTCAAAGATTCAACTGGAAATGTGAGAAGAGAGTTTGTTTTATCTTATCGTCATTTTCAATCTCTACATCATATCATGAAGGACTTGAAATACTTCTATATGAAAAGACATTCACGTATTGGAAATCGCATCTGGCTGCGCGTCAACAATCGGCGAATTCAACTCTATCATTCCCAACTTCATACTAACTTCACATTTCATCAAGGTAGTTGGGAAAAGTATAAAAGGAAGGTACATCGCTCAATTTACTCATTCTTTCATCATGAAGCGCCATCGCTACACCATCGTCAACATTCTCCGTCGCTTCAGACTCTACACCAAAATCGATCTCACAACATTACGCCAACAGCTTCCAAACAGCAAGTATTACCCGGGCCGTCCTCAAATGTTAGTGGTGAAGATGAACAATTCACGGAATCTTCAACTCTTCCCAAATGGGACTGTACAGATTCTCGGCGCCCTTTCTCATTCATCGGCGCAGTCAATGCGCTTAGAGCTACAAAGACTACTACGTCGGATATGGAAGAGGGAGAGGTGTGTGATGTCGAATCTGACTGTGGACAATATGGTGATCTCTACTCAATTGAGTGACAGTCTATCATTTTTGAAGATTCGTACCAGCAGTTACAGTTTGTGTTATGAACCCGAACTTTTTCCTGCAGCTCTCATTAGTTGTTGGTTGCCTGTGCATGTGGCAATCTTTCATAATAGTAAAGTGATCATTACTGGACTAAAATCTCATGAACAAGCAAATATGATCCTAGACTATCTCATTGAGTATGTACGTACCCAGCGGATTGTAAAATAAAAAACAATTTTTCCAACATGATGTTTTTATTTCAAATCATGATAGAACTTACAAATCATTTTTTCATTAGAGGATGGATTACATGAAAAGTTTTGAATAATAGATGCAAATCGAGATACATGTAAACGTTTTAAGATGAAGTACAGTACAAAAGCACCACACGTTGATGAAAGTGGATGTTGTAGTATGCGTTCATTTCGCTGATATTGACGCGTATGTTTTCTCAACCACTGCTGTGTTGGTATATTTGGAGGTTGAGCAAGAGAGTCAAATAGTTCACCACGTCGGTCTTTTCCAATAAAGATCGCTTTCCAATGCTCACCGCCTAAATTCTGTGAATGAGTGTTTAGCACAATAAAGATGGGATAGTGATTTACTGCAGGTGGTAAGGTATCGAGTGAATAGACATTATCGAAAGCTTTCAACGTCGCTTCGTCTGCATTATGCTGCACTTTAGTCTTAATATCGTCAGCAGTCAACCAACTCATTAACGATTATACTGAAGAATCACGTCACGATACTTTGTAATTTCAATATTTGAATCGAAGACTGCATAAATTAATACATTGATCGTCTCAGGTAGTGTTCTTTTGAACGTCAAATCCAAACGAATATTATGAGGCACGTTCGCTTGACGATAGGGTGCACTAATATCGCTGTCAGCAGTCAAATCAAATGCATAAATAGTATATCCACTCTTAAACTCTTTCATAGTCAGTCCGTTGGTATCATCCGTATTGTAAAAGCCAAAGACATCCATAAAATCAACATAACTGCGCATAAATTGATCCGAAGCAAAATCTGGTTTGTAGGGTGGACCAGGATGACTCACACCATTAACACGTAAAGCAATTTCACTTGTGTTTAAAATTGAAAGGATTCTTCTTTATATTACCATTAAATGCATCATTTTCAACCATTGCCACCATGAGGAGCTTCGGTGCTTCCGATGGAAAGAGGCCATCTTTCATGAAACTCTTTTGATCTTTCGGAATTGTAAAGGTGAGAAGCTTTGTATGCTGAACGGGGTAAATGGCATTTTGGCGGTTAAGACCTTCAGCATGCCCTCTAATGACACTTGGATTCGGTACTACTCGACGAATGTAAAGTGCAATATCTTCCACATGAATTCTAAAATTGTCAACTTTAGCAAATGCATTCAGCGCAAATTCAGGCTTATTCAATGTCAGCTTGAGTCGCATGCTGGTATTACAGAGTAAAAACTTTGACTGTCTAAAGAAGTCTAAATTCAGCGGACCATATAGCTGACATACTCTACTATCTTTAATCATAGCAGATCGCTTTACAAAGCCACTGTTTGTTTCAACATCAAATTTTCCTGCTTCATCTCTGTACCATCCATGGCTTCCATATGACTTTTTTGTGCTGCTGGATGAAACTGCGATACATGAGTGAAATATGATTTATAGGGATAATCGCTTTGACCACCTTCCACCTGCTGCTCTCCAATCGTTAGAGAAACATCGCGAAGTAATGTAGTCAATGGTAAATTGTTCAGTCCAACTTTATGTGCATCGTCAATAGCAGTTCCATCTGCTTGCTGAATTCTAAACCTCAAATCAAGCATCGCATAACTCAAATCTATGTAGTCATCACTACCACCAGGAATAACAAATTCAATGGGGCCAGCATTCTCAGCTGTTCGAGGATGATAATCTACAATACTTGAACTAAGAATATCTGTCTGTATGGCTTGTTGATCGAACAAACAAAAACCGGAAGTTTTACACTCCATGATTAGAAGTTATAGCAGCGTCGTCGTTTAGCGCCTGATGAATGATTAGAGCCTCTGCGACGTTTGCGTGAATGCCTTTTGACTGAAGATTGCACCTTACCAGCTCCGCGATGTTTCCTCCTTCCTTTTCTCATTCGTTTAGGTGATTTCTTTCCTTGAGTAACACCAGCAATGGTCTGCTTCAATGTTTTTAAACCGCGTTCCTTCCCACGATTCAACAAACTGCTCTTGAAACTTCTACCTCTGGAAAGATCACTAGCAACATCACCAGCAAAGCCAACGGCATTACTTAAAACATTTCGTTTTAAAGATCTACCGACATTGGATATGAGAGGTGCTACAACAGATTTCAGTGCACCAAGTATGCTACCTCCACGTTGGCGGCGAGCACCGATGTAAATTTGTCCTCCACCACTTACGTAGGAGGGTCGTGAATAAAATGAGGCAGTTGGATTCATAGCTCAAACCCTAAACATTGTTAGTTACAACTTTGCATGAATCACTGTCGATCACTTAGATGAAAGATGTCGGCACGACGCATCCAAGAGTTCATACTTGAAGGATAACCAGTCCATTTAACAAGACACCATTCTTCACCTTGCCGTTTTTTACATCGAATGATTTTCTCTACCAAATATGTTTCACTTTCAGTGACTACCTCAATCTCATCGCGGTAAAAGCTACCCTCAATTTCTTCATTATCGTAATCTTTCAACTTGTAGGTGGTCGGAGAGTCTTTTTGATTAATCCTTGATACTGTAAATACCTCCTCTGTCCAATTCGGGAGGTACCCTTTAGCAAAAACACTTTTCACTTTTGAGATACGAACTTTATCGCCAATTTTCACATCACTTTTCACATGAGTGCGTTTACGTTGGAATGATTCGCGCACTTTATCTACATTGTTAGCATTTACATCTACTGGTCTGAGTCCAATAGAACGATGGATAGAGTGATTGTAGGCATGGAGTGTATCTTGTAGAACCTTTGTCCAATTTTGTGTCAAGTTGGCAGTAAAATGTCGCCACAAACGATTTTTTAATGTGCGATTAAAACGTTCAACGAGTGCAGCTTTATAAGCGCTCTTTACACTAAACAACTCAATGTCATGCCTCTCAAATAATCTTGTCACATGCTGATTTTCAAACTCTTTTCCTTGATCACTCTGAATTCTTTTTGGAATGCGACCTTCTCGAAAAATTGTTTGGAATGCTTTTGCTACTCCTTTCCCTTCTTTAGTTTTTAAAGGTTGAGCCCACGCATAACGCGAGAAAATATCAATGACGGTTAAAATAAAATTATTGCCCGAGTTATGTTTTGAAATGGAGGCAACATCGCACAAATCTGCTTGCCACTGTTCATCGATGTCATGAACAATATAATGGCGGGTGCGGTACTTCTTTTTCGCTTGTTTGTGGAGTGTATAGGTAGCCTGACCCTTTAACCATCGTTTCACTTGTGATTGTGGAAGACCACTCGCTTTTGATAATTTCTTGATAGATGCAAATCCTGCCGGATGTTTTACATCATAATAGATTGACTTCAAACGTTCAGTCGATGACGGCTGACTCTTTTTCCTCCTTCTCATCTTTTTTCTTTCTTGCCTTTCTACATTTACAACAACTGCAGCATTTAGCTTTAGCGGTTTTGCGATCGTGTTCACATTGCTTAGGGGTTTCATTATGAGAGCTGGCGCAGCAAGTGCAAGTGACAACGACATTCACCTCTGGCGGCTCATTACATGGCAAGCAACACATCTGCTTCATATTAATAGTCTGAGAACATGTATTTCCTAGGAGGAGCTGTTTTACGTTTTCCTTTTACCAGTTTTAGTGGCGATGTAGATCTACGTCGAGTTCTTCCTCTTGTTTGCTTAGTGAGTGTGGGAGGGGATGTAGCAGGTGACGTCTTAAACCAATTTGTTGGCATTTTCATCGCCTGAAGCATTGGAGTAGTAGCCACTGTTGAATCAAGTTCTTTCAATGTCTCATTATTTAAAGCAAATTTTGGCACATTATGCTTTTTCAATAGTTTAAGAAAGTATGACCAACCAGGTGGAACATAGCCCTGACGGCGCTTTCTACGTGTCGCATACTGAATCAAGTCTTCATAACGTGAAGCATCAATCACTTTATTTTCATCTGTAATGATTTCTCCTCTATCATTTACATTGAGATGGGGTTCAATACTGTTGAAAAGAGATATGGCATGTGCGCGAGATGCTAAAGGTGTAGCAGTCGATACAGAGTCACGCATCTTATTCTTCAAGTTTTTCAATTGCTCAACAGTTTCCGATTGTAATAATACAGCACGATGTGGATCTTTGATGTGAACATTTTGCTGATAATCTATTTCTTTCCTATACATTTGATTTGCAAGAGGTTGCTTTACTTGCTGCACGGCAGTCAATTGTACATATTCATCCTGAGGAATAACAATCATGCGAGAATAAGAACTCATAGTTTGTAGATAATCATGGGAGTTTTCAAAATATCACTTCGAAATCTAAATTCTTCCGGACACTCTTGCGTAAAGTCAATGAATAAGTAACCGTATGGTTTTTCAGTAGCTGCTTGAAAAATTTCAATTAAGGCTTTTGATCCTCTGGGTGCAACTTGTCGCGCTAAAATTTCAAATTGACTTTTATCTCGCGGATTCTTGAAAATAGCATAATAGTGTGTATTCAGGTTTCGTGTACGAGCTTCTTTTCCATCAGGAAACAAATTTTGTGTAATATAGATGATAAAACACCTTTTATGGTGTGCTGCGCGAGTGAACATATCTGTAACATCTTTTGAATTCTTACTTTCTTTTAATAAATCATCCAATACAACAACATCATTAGACTGAAGTTTATCCACTGGAATAATTCCTTCATGTCGAATAAAGTTGCGACTTTGCAATTCCTGAAACAGCGACGGTTGATAAATACCATAACACCAAATCACTCGATTGATAGGTTCCTTAAACAACTCCCTTCTTTTATCCAATAAATTCAGCGTGAAAACAGTTTTACCTGCATGAGATGGACCTGATACAGTCAGAACTTTATCACATTGAAGTCTGAAATCCATTTTATTACTTTGAGACTCAACATTTGCATAATTAACGCTTAGAGCCAAAGATATTTCCCAATAGGTTGCCCACGGCAGGAGCTATCATTGGAAGTATTGCTGAAAGGAAACCGCCCTTTTGTGTTAGAGTTTTCCTCTTTCTTTGAAGGGCGACTTTAGGATTGGAGATGAAACGCAATTTCGTAGCATATCGCTTAAGTAACTTTCGTTGTTTTGGCGCTAATTTCTTCGTCCTCAACTTCCTCACATGAGAAATAATTTCACAAATGAATTTATCGTTAGCATGTCGTATAGCATTGTATCGCTGATTTGCTTTCATTCGTCGGAGAGCTTGAATGGCTGAAGAAAACTTTTGACTTTTACGTTTCGTCATTTTACGTTTCGCCATTTTCCGTGTTAGTCTTTGCTAAAACCTATCTTTACCACATTTGCATAGGTACTAACTATTGCGACATAAGTGACACTCGAAATGAGCAATGTCACAGTGGTTACATTGGCAAAGTTGAATGCAATTACGTATGAAACAGCGTTGACAAAAAGCATGCTTACATCTCTTGAAGATGCGCTTTTCATTTCCATCCTTTCGCTTACATACATCGCAACACATAGTTTCACCGTTACTGATGTCTATAGCAAGTCTTTTTGAAGATATGAATTTGCTAGCCTTTTCTAAATAATAGACGCATGTACAGAAGGAATATACTTCGAGAGTGAGCAGACATAGCTCGAAAACCAGTTGTGCTACAATCAAGTACCACTGCATTTTCAATTTTTCTTTATGGAAAGTTGAATGTGAATATCTGAAATCGCTTCAATCACTAGACTGCTACCATGATGGTTAAATGCGTTAAGACGTTCAGCAATTTTTATCATATGTCTTTTAAAAAATTCTTGGGGGTGATCTACCACTTCCATTGAATAAGAAGCAAAATGGAAAGAGCGACTTTCCACCTCTTCCTTTCCAAAATGACTAAACTTAATTTTCGCAACTAATCGCGCCATGATAATGCTATCAGAGAATGTATTCATTAACTCTAGAAATAGAGTGCTAGCATCATCGACCACTGCTTCGATGTCGGTCTCATCTTTATGAAATTTTATCACATAATCTTGAACAGCTCCTTTTAAACTTTGCCTATGAAAACGTAATGTTCCGCAGTCGTTTGAGAAAGACATGATCGCCCTTTATCTAACCCATCCATTGCATGAAAACAACAACTCTTCTCATAGTAACATTTATTGAATAATGGTAACAAGCATGCATTATAAATCAATGGTTTGAAAGAGATAAAATAGATACAGCTGGTAACTATCATACAGCGAGCAATGATAACCATACAGGACTTTGGCAGTGTTGAGGTAAGGAGGAAAGAAGCATTGGTTATGAACGTAGCTACTACAACGAACAGACAAAATAGGAACACACAAATCCTTAAAACGTTTTGTGACTTCATGATAATGTTGATTCACTCTACTATCCCAAGGTGGGAGCAAAATATCATCAATGATTAGATTGGGAAATACTTTCCTCTCCTTACCAGGATTATTACAAAAGATGCGTATAACATTGAAAGCAGCTAACCATCGTTTAAAGTCAATAAGAAGAGCACTCTCACAAGAAAAGCCATAGTCTTGCAAATATTTCAGATTAAGTCCATGAATGTGTTTTCTCGCCCATTGATCAACATTGGGATCGCAGTTGGCATGTTGATGATAGACACTAACAATCTGATATGTCCAATTGTTCATAGCAATAGCACTGAGCTCCTGTACAGGTTCACCCTCACAATCCATAAAAATGATGATAGAAGCCTAAAACGGAAATTTACACATCTAAGGAAACGTTCTATAACATATTACAAAATGAAGAATTACATCGATGCTTTTCACGACAAAATACACAAATGATATGATGGCAACGAAGAAGTAAAATGTATCTAATAAGACCACGTCTACGACACTCAAAGCACATAAGCGAATTGTCATAGGGGTAGAGTTAGGAAAGGACTAGCAATTCTCCTTCTTTGATTTGCGTTTTGATGTAGCATTCTTCTCCGACTTGCGCTTCGTACCACTGCTGTTAAGGATTTGATCAATTATGTCGTCCACGTTGGGTGGTTTCGGAATATATAGGATGGATTCCATATGCATGGAGAGAGAGGCTATTTTATTATCCTTGTGTCGACCATAATATAGCCCATTCACTTTGAAAAGGATATCCCAAGTACCTTCTCCGAGCTCATCACATCTGATGGGTATTGAATGATCTCCCTCCTTCTTATAGTAAGTACACCAATGTGATACCGGTAGGCAAATGTGATTACCATCCCAAATCTTTCTATAGGGAGTATCCTTGTCATCTCTCGCCTTCCACTCTTGAGCAAGAGGAGTAGGAATGTCCATATTTAATGTCACGTACTCCTCAATAATATCAAGTTGGTGGCGAATGTATGGACTCACGGGGATCAGTATGTAGTCCCCATACTGATTGTGCATTATCTTGACATCCGTGGAAGGGAGCATTCCCGTTTGGAGTACTACGCTATGATCATCATAACGCAAGGCTTGTTTAAATTTACGCTGTAGCGGTGTAGGATTATGTACCTTGGATGTTTCTTCCACTGGCCTCAGTTGTAGATGATCTGACCGTAGCGAACCTTGTAACGTTTGACCGCCATTTTGTCCTACTAGTGCAGCAGATGGAGTAGATGCCTGAAAATGAAAAAAGATTGTATTAAGTTTACGTTCAAGGGAGGAGAGGGAGGGAAGTAGCGACTTACCATTTTAGTTGGATAATAGAACAGGGAACTAGAGAGAGAGAAAATGTGCGTCCGTCACTCGTGTGATTCAACGATGGAATGATTCTCACTGTGGAAGGCTCGCTATTTATAAAGAAATGCTTGATTCTCATTGGATGATGATCCTCATTGGACAATAACATCAAGTTGATTCCAAATCTGGCATCCGTTTACCAATCCGATAGTTCGTTTTGAAGCTACAGCCCAAAACGTCCCAAATTCTAACTCTGTCGTTTCTCACCAATGTCCCAAAATCTTAAATGGCGTCTCACATCTAAACGAAGGCAGATACGAACAAGCCGATTCTTTCACTGAATTTGTCTCACTCTTAGCTTTCAAACGAGCTATCGCACGACAAAATCCGTCCACTGGAAGCAAGCTGTCCAGGGGGGGGGACGTCAGCCGAAAATTTTTTCTCTCCGATTTCGCTGGAAACATCCTTCCTAACCCAAAATTTCACGTAGATTCCGAATCTGGCCTCCGTTTTCTCATCCGATGCTTCGTTTGGGCGCTACACACCAAAACGTCCCAAATTCTAACTCTGTCGTTTTTCGAAAAATGTTGAAAATTTTTTCTCACCGATTGCCTTGAAACTCACCCTACCGATGCAGAATTTCACGCTGAATCCGAATCTGACCTCCGTTTTCTCATCCGACCACTCCTTCCACTCGAAACAACCCATTTTACAACCCAACATTCAGCAGATTGCACCAAAAACATCACACACTATAGCCTCAAGACTAATCCTGGCGGTCGCCCACGTCAACCTAGACGGTCGCCCACGTCAACCAGGCGGTCGGACCAACTCACCCGAGTCTCACACTCTGTCGTTGCAGAGGGGGGGGGACTCAGACACGAAGCACCACGGCGGCCGACCACGACACTCTGCCGTGCCAGAGGGGGGGGGACGCAGCGATGGCCGCCATCTTGCGCGGTCCAGAAGTGGAGTTTTGCTTACTACTCACAATTCCTTTAGCGCAACATGAACAGACTCTGATGCCTGTTCTGAGTATTGTCGAATCAAGATATTGACTTTCGGAGTGATGCCGATGCCCAAACCGAAGTAGGAAGTCTCGAACTCGACAATTTTTTCTTGGTAGTCAAATCTCAATGATCTTTGATCAATGATTCTTTATCTTTTCTGCTTTCGTACATGAATGACTGTATCCTCTTCCAGCAACAGATAAGAATTTTGAACAGAGCTTGATGGTGGTCGGCTGTAATGACATTTGTGCACCTTGTGATGAAGAATCCGAGGGAACCGGAGGTCGTCCACGCTTGGGTTTTGCCGGCATATTGCCCGAGAAAGGAGAGCTTCTTGCAATATTACAAACTTGGCACTGACCATTTTTGCATCCATGTCGTGTAACGCATTTTGCATGTTGTTCTAATGACTGAACTTTGAGCTTTCTTCGATAGACTCCATTCTTGTATTCATGCATCAGGTTTAGATAACTTTTGCATAAACCGGATGGCAGTCCTTCATCCTCGATCATATAATCATGAATGACATATTGTTTAATCAAATGTAAGAGAGTCTCTGTTATCGCTTCATCACGGTCAGATTTGCCTCCACAGACATACCGCTTTCCTACACTCTTCACGAGTCTTCTTCGTCTTCGGTATATTGAAATGAAATGACTCGAATGATTCAACAAACTGCGACAAACTATGAAATCGAGAATTGACTTCCAATCAACATGCGATCATGGATTCTCGCTTCTCGATAACAATAAGATCGCATGAGTTCCTGAATAGATCTCTACTTTTCGATTTGATATGTATTGAGACATTGTATCGTTAAAATCAAATTGTAACTAGCTAATCTAAGTATTCAGTTGACAGATGGAGACATGCTTATTTATGCTGAATAGAATGAAAAGCAACAGACCGGTTTAGCTTCGATGGATAATGAGCCATAATGACTCAAAGACGTTTTGGCTGCAGAACCAACATCACAGCTTGGCTCAAGAGTTCTGCTGATGTTTATTAACCCAAAAAGGGTTGGTTGTATACATTTTGTCAACATTTGAACTTGCAAGCACCATAGCTACTAGAATAATTATTCTGTGGACTTTATATTTCATGTCCATGAATAGCAGCATCAAATGATTAAGAATCTGTATTAATTTTCCATCGAGGCTATTTTATGTTGCGGCTGTGAGGTTAGGGATCCTCAGCCGGTTGACTGTTGACATTTTGACAATGAACAACAATGTCTGTTGTACAGCTCTGCATAAGTTATTTTCACATCATCATAAATTTTATTTAGCTCGCATGTAAGCCAAAACCTATTTTTCCGCTGATGCACTCCTGTCCTATTACAAACTACATGATGCAATAGAACCATATGTCTACAGTTTATCGTACTGCAATTTCTTCAGATATTCAAGTACCTGTATTCATGTGATTCTGGCATGTGTTAGTTCTGGCTCACAACTAACAATCTTCGTGTTTCGGTTATCGCATGGTTTCGTGAATAGGTATCAGCGGACGATCATAGATAAGATTTCAGTTATCATAAGATTTCGTTTCACACATGATTGAGCTCCTCTTATTCAGGAGAGCCTTGTGATGGAAACAGAAAAACTGTGTTCATAAATGATTATATACTTCAGGAAGATAAGGATCCATGTGATGTAACAGACGAAATGGTGGAGACACATGTCATCAGTAGAAGTTTGTGAGATGGTCATTATCGGTCCTTCTCATATTATATATGATTGATATCGACTGTTTGAATAAGCATTGAATGGGAATTGCCTTTGAAGAAAGATGGCTATACTAAAGAAGAAGAAAGCATGACTTGAAAGAGCTTGCAAAACTCTTCACGACTCACGTGATCGCTTACCAAGAGCCATTGTATAGGCTGATGCAGTGCTAGGTTTCAAAGAAGAACAAAACATTTCATATTCTCTTACAGTCAACCTTCCTCGCCGATGATTCATGTACAGCAAGGATCCACGCAGTCGTTGTGCGCATTTAATCATATAATAATTTCTTTATTATTATATTTTGAATAGAAACAGCAAAGATGATATTATGATTACCTGTATCCTGCATCACATGTACACAAGCAATGTAAAGTGAATTGACTGTAAAGAACTCAAATAAGAAAAAATGGCGAAAAATACCGTTTTGAGGAGAAGATTATAAAGAGATAACTGCACTCATCTTAACTCAAATTAGCTCAATATGAGGTAAAATTTTCTGTCTACAAAATGTTAACAAACAACCGGATAACAAAATGATAACAAAAGTTGTCAACTAAATTAGGCACGAATGAACACTACATGCAATGTCCACAAGAAACAAAGTATAATTCACCGAACAAGCGCTCGATATATTAATCGGATGTCGTTTGTACGCAACAATTCAATACCCTATTGACACAACATGAACTAAAAAATCATATACTAATAATTTATCCTGTAAGGGCTCGATATATTTTCTAGGTAATGTATGTACCTACCAAAACAATGTTCCAGTGACATAAAGGTAGTTAATCGAATTCGCCCAATTAGCATTTAAGGACAAAAGTACATAATAGGCCTTGTCCAACATAATAAATGCAATGCATGCGTCAAACATTTACATGATTTACTCCGTGAGGGCTCGATGGATTTCTATAGCTCAGCGTCTGAGGTAACAAGCATGCAGATGCGTAACATATGTGACATCAACAAAGTCTGCCCAATCTTTATTTGCAGCAACTTCCACTGATATCTGCAAATATTTAGAAAAATATTGATCGATCAAATCGATAATTATCAATTTTCTACTAAACGGGTCGATAAAAATCTCAAAAGTTATGACTAAACTTAGCAGAAGAATACGCAGTTCTATATTTGTTGTCCAACGTTCACCTCCAATTTCAGTAAGTGCGTAAAAATCACTAATTATTGATTTCCAATGATTATCGATTTTCAAAAATCAATAAATTCCATTTTCTCGACATGGGCTCGGTGAAAGATTTTCTAATTTCTTTAAAATAACTTCTCTTGCTCTAATAAGACCATTTTTTCAAAACAAATCATCCCCATTTTTTCAAAACAAATCATCCCCCATTTTTTCGAACTTTCGAGACCTTCCTGTCCACCGTGTTTTCTTTTAATGCATGATGTTCCGAGTTATACTAAACTTTTTGTCCTAAATCTATGATTATTCTTTTTTTGATGGCATGTAATTTATGTGATGATATTGTACAATGACTTAGCCTATTCCAGATGATTTTTTTGGTTTGCCAGTTATCATATCAATGTAGGAATACTCGAAAATTCTGTCAAAGTTTAACAACATACATAAATGATGACAATGCGGAATTTTGATGAAACCACCCTGGAGTAGTCCGAGATTTTGAAGCTTTTAACATGGCCACCACCCTGTCACAAATAGATAAAATGATATGCATAAAATGATTCATATAATCAATGATTTCGCTCCATTCGCATTTCATCATGTCTTCAGTGATGCGAGTTTTTCATCTTCATTTCTTGCTCATATTCAGCAATGAGAACAAGTTCGCTGCCAATTTATCTAATTTGTTTAAAAAATGTTAGAAGCTTCCTAACCAGCTATATATTATTCTCATCTCATATTTATGATGAAAGGGCGACTGATGAAAACTTCCTAAAAGTCTGATTCTGTCCTGCATTAGTGAGTGCATGTTTTCATGTAATGCAATTTTACTACCCATGCATTCAAACAGTTTTTGATATCATTTAATGCACCTTGTGCTGAAGCCACTGCTTTCCATAACAAAATTACAACTATTCTAAGAAAAAGTAGAAAAAACATTTTTGAGAATTAAGCCAGTTACCAATTTTATCTTTTTTCGAAAGATGAATTCAGCCCTTGGTCTTAAAAATTATGGAAGTTTTATGATAATTATGAACATGAATAGCGAAAGTCTCTGGGGTGTCTAGAAAGCGGCTTTGTAGTAACTTAGGTAGTGGTGGGGAGATGTGCTAACTCTATCGTCTGTGTTTCATGCTAGTTCTGCTGAAGTGATTTTCCCACAATCTTTACACAAAGATGGTGAACGACTTTCGTCCTTCAGCTGCGACGATATATTAAAGTTTCAGAGACACATGTGAATAATCATTTAATTGATAACTTTATATTGATCTTTTATTGATCGATCAACGAAACCTGTGAAGATTTGTTTAGGCATTTATTCACTGTGCATAATGTTGCTATCGTATTCCTGTTGATTCTCGGTAACTGATAGGATTTAATAGGCAAGATAGGATGAGTTTATTAAAGATAAATGAAACAATCTAGAATATTAAGTTGAAATTGAATACCGCACTATGTATCACGTTGAAATGGATTTTGACTGTAAATGTGACCCTGTTGCCTTATGACTGACTTCTCGGGTTTGCCAACTTTGCAGATGGTAGAATTGGTTATGGAATACGTGATTCACAGCTGATTTTATGAAATTTTATATTGAAACCAGGCCTGATGCTTCCACTCTCAATGCTCACGCCTCTCAATTGCAAATAAGCATCATATCTCTGACATATCCATGCCATCACTAGAGGATTTCTTTTATCACTTGGCATTGGTTCCTTGTGTTATGTTTTTACCTAATGCTGTCATTTCTGTTTCCCTATATATGTGCTTCGCCTCTCCTTGTTTCATCTGGTATTTGACCGCGTCTATGATTCTTCATGATACATTTTATGATAAACATCGAACTGTACTTAAATGTATGCCACTGGGAAGATGATGTCATGACGCATATGTGAGCTTGCCTTCTCGTACCTGTCAATCAAAATAGAATAGAATTAAGTATTCAGAAACGTTGACAAGTCGATGTTCTTGTTTCAGGGCATGGCGGGAACAGAGACACAAATTGGTTGGATTCCCAGCGCGCTATCATCAATGGTCATCAGAATCACAGAGGTGGCTGTACAACTCAAATTATAGTTGCGAATATTCCATGATTTTAACTGGAGCTGCTTTTTTTCATAAGGTAAGCGTTGTTTTTTTACCTTGATACACCGGTATTTGCACTGACTTAGGAATGAGGAAATATCTAATACAGGATGTATGCTGCGTGACAAAAAAAATCTTGACACTTAGAATTACAGGAACCATTCTTTTCATCAGTGAAGTAGCATCGAAACTAAACCTTAATGATGAAAATTAATTCAAATATTTGCAGCAACTTGTATGAACGCCCTGGCATTAATTCAAACTCAAATAGTTCATCCGATATCCCTTGCTCAAAACATTCACATTGCTATTCAGCCAATCTTCTAGAAAGTGTTTCGATATTGCTCGGAGAATGCGGATGCGAATCTTTCCCCCTTTCACCAAGCTCATCCCACGCAATCTCGATCAGTGAAAGATCAGGGGCCGTATGCTAGAACAACCGCTAAGTTAGGGGAAAAATCCTAAGTGGTATGCTTGAACATCAATCAATCCTAGAAAAAAGGAATATCATCATCCTAGAAAAAAATCTTAGGGGATCGCTAGGGGTACCTAAGTTAGGGTTAGGGAGTGTTGGTATGCTGAAACAAAGTTAGGAAAAAATCCTAGGAAATATATATATATATTTGAAGAGAAAAAGCAGGAAACGCAAACGGCGATGGGCACGAAAGTCGCCCCAACGTGTGCTTCGTTGGTTATGGGATTTTTGGAAATGCAAATGTACATGAAGCTTCGGGAAATTTACCCTAATGCAACTTATGAGATAGAACATTCTTGGCTGCGCTATTTAGATGATTACTGGATCATCTGGAGAAGTGAATACGGGGACTGTGATAAATTTTATAACATTATACAAAACTTACATCCATCGATCAAATTCACGAAAAATATGGACCGCAAAAGTATGAATTTTCTGGATGTCAAAGTTATACGTGTATGTGATTGCAACTCAAAATCTATCCATACAGATATCTACCGTAAATTGACAGATACAATGAATTTCGTACCATTCAATTCGGCCCATCCCCGTCATGTTCTCCATAACATCCCGTATAATTTGGCTAATCGTATTAAGCGTATCGTCTCCGATAAACATGTGCGAGACATAAGGTATCATGAACTGAAAATGAGATTATTGAATCTACGCTATCCTGACAATCTAATTGACGATGCTATTCATAAAGCTGAATCCCATGCAACCAAAGCAAAAGATCAATCGCACAAAACTGTTATTCCTTTTATAAGAACCTACAATAAGAACAATCCTGACATTTTCAAAGAAGTGATCAAACTGTTGTCCAGTACCTTACCTTTTCTAAGATCGTTCCAAAATTGCGAGCTTAGATCAACATTTCGCCAGCCCAGATCATTGATTTCCATCCTCTCCAACAAAAATAGAATGACTATTCTCGGGGTCCAGCGGTGTAATGAAAGTCGCTGTAAAACTTGCGACACCATAATTACCGGTAAAAGTATTGCATTCCAAACCCCATTTGGCACCAAACATTTCGAAATAAATCAGAACCTTACCTGTACGTCGTCCAATGTTATTTATAAATTGCAATGTCGGAAATGCCATGAATATTATATTGGCCGAACCGGGGACAGTTTTAGAAAACGAATTACCTTCCACCGACAACAAATTTACAATGCTCAGTACTCGTTCCTCAAAGTGAGCAAACATATAGCTATGTGTGGTGAAGACTTCTATTCCACCCCTTTCTTTCAGCTATCTCCTAATGCTTCCAAGATAGAAAAGGAAAGAAAGGAGGCTATGTTCATAAAAAGATTTCTACCTACCTTGAATGCCTAGAGTATTTTATAGATATGCATGTATCCTCTTCTCACTTTTTTGTTAGATGCCTTGACAATCAGTGAAACTGAGAAATCGATCGGCATAAATCATTATTTGAGAATCTGGCTGATTTATATTTCACTTACATATATATATATATATATATATATATATATATATATATATATATATATATATATATATATATATATATATATATACATGTATATCAATTCTTCAACGAAATTTCTTTATGGACTAAATCAGTTTTACCTATTCACTAGTGGTTTAGATTCACTGTTATCTAACAGGTGTATAGTGCCTACGTATGTTCATCTCTTAACAATGTTTCGACGTTTTACCCTGTATGCAAAGTTTTTGATTATATTCGGATAATTAATGTAGGCTATCAGTAAATCTCCAGCTGGTTTAATAAATTTTATTCGATCAGTTATACTGTTGAAAAACTTATGTTATAGAGGTAAGCTTAGTACATAAATTGGAGGCGAATTTGTTTACGTAAGAAGAGAATAACTGTCACAAAGAGCACTTTTCACTTCTGGTACTCCATCTTACATAAGTTGTCTCTCAAGCAACTTAATTTCCAAGCGGAGTTTCTTCTCCTTCAAGTCGTAGAGGCCCATCTTTCTTTGATGTTCGATTTCCAAAAGCTCAAAATATTTAGATGAGGTATCATTGTTTGAGCGCTTTCTCGATGTCGTTGAGTTGAAGTTAGAGACTTGAACCAAACATCGCTTGCTATTTCTGCAGGATGATTGCTGGTGTCCATCCCATCAAGAATGGACGTCAGCTTTGGATTTTCTTTTCCGATTATATCAAGTGTAATATCATGATTCGGGTTTCATTTCACAGGAGGTTCTCTGGTTTGCTTTTTATTGGGGTACTTGCTTGGCATCAGCCAACACCTCATATTTCTTCTTGAGAGCTTCGATAAGACAATCTGGCCAGCCTGCCGCTGCGAGCTCCTCACGAATGTTCTCCCATGCTTTACTCTTGCGGTCATTAGTAACGTTGGACGAGAATGCCGCGAAAAGGATATTCTTGCGGTTTAGAATTGCTCTAAGCAGCAGTTGACTAATCTCAATTCTCGAGGAAGATTTATGTTTGAGCTTATGAGCATATAAATGCTTACATGTAATTATAACATTATGAAAAATGAAGCATGCAATAGTGATTACTTTAAATTTGCATTATTCGAAGCTCAAAGTATAAGATTGTATTGACAAAGTATTCCAATATCAATACCACACTTTATCTTTTTAATCAATAGTTTTTAATTATTTTTTCACTCTTCCTATCTATGGATATTTTGACCATGTACTTTGATCATAGGTTACTCTTGAACATTATCAAGTACGAGTATTAAATTTAACATTGGAACTAACAATAAATTCAACCAAACGTTGACAGTTATAGCAGTGAAAGTTCGCAAAAAATAAAGACCTTTGTTTGATACTAATAATTGGTCGCATACGTCCTATTACATTCATCATTAATCGTCCTATTAACACAATAATGTAGATCATCATTCATCATTACGATTCAATGACATGATAAGATTGAATCTACAATATCTGCTGTGCGCTCCATGCTGATTGGCTGTTGAAATCTATCAGTACAATATCAACTCATGTAATAATGAATGCTGGTAAACCTTATCTATGTCTATGTTAGTAACTGATGGCGCCACCTTCTCAACCATGAGATGACAATTGTAATGAAGTCTATTTTGTTTAATATTATTCAGTATTAGCTGAGCTATCGGCAATTTTCATGTTTGGACAACTTTTGTGTTGACGATAAGTCCACGGTATTCACTCATTAGTTGAGTAATTAACACGTGCACACTTTGAGGATGAATGTATTATTCCACATAACTTGGAGCTACTACATCGATTTTGATAAACGAAATGTTGTCTTCACCGTAACAACAAGATGAATACAACTACAGTTCCAGTTTGTTGATATTGATATTTTTTTCAAATTGTTTTTTTCACCATGAATCAATCGCCGACTGCAGTTTGTGAGACAATTCGTTAGCAGGGTGTGAAAATGAACACAGCTGTAGCAGTCCGGTGATCTGCCAATCAAGTGAACTTAGGAGAGTCACCTAACTTAGGGAATTGCTAGGAAACGTTCAAGCATACCGACTAGGATTTCACCCAGCGAACCTCTAAGTTAGGATTCTAAGACAAAAATCTTAGGAATTGTTCTAGCATACGGCCCCAGGAGAGCATAAATGCCATGGAAGTTAGGCCTACTCATCTGCTGAGCTGTTGTCACCTGACTGGGGTGCTATGTCCGCTGCGAATTGTCAGCTTGAGATCTTGATGATGACATGGTGCCCCTTTACGTGTTGGAATCTCTGAAGCAGATTTCTCTTCGTCCAATGATCAGCTGTCAATCTGTGACCCTAATTGTTTTCTTTGGTCTTCCAGATCTTTCCTGTCTTACAGCGTTTCCTCCTTCAACAACGCATCCACCAATTTTCCAACAGCCACCATAGATGCGACACATTTAATTTTTTGCCAACATTCCGCATACTATACGTGCACAACGAATCATTCTGACAGCCATGCATTTTACGAATTCATCTTTGTTGCTTCATCACGCAGTTGCGACTTATGTCAAAAAGACAGAAAAATTTGCAAATATTCGATGCTTAAACTCATCCAAACGTTGATCCTGTGTAAAGGGATGAGCGATGTCTTCATATGGTAATGCAAAAAAGGGCGCATAGAAATATATCTGAGAGTAAGATCGACTTAGAAATTTAGCAGCTGCCACTGGTTAGTAATGATAAGTGCTAAGTTTTTTCTGTCACTCAGCATAGGAAAGTACTTACAGAAATCAATTGATTTTTAGTGCAGCTAAGGGCAGTCAATTGATCGCAAATATCAGAGGTCTGCAGTCAATTATTTTTAACTGCAGTTGGAGCATTCAAGTAATTGCAATTACACATGATGGTGATTAATTAATTATGAGTATTCTACATCTAACAGCTGTAAATATAAATTTTGCAATATTTTTATATCAACTAGTCAATTGTTGATGTTATATTTGTGATGTAATTCAACCTATGAAGCTACATTTTATATAGACCTGAACAAATGCCTTAAATTTATGCTCTGACCGGATCACCCAGATGTGGTGGCACCGGATCGTTTCCCGATCATCAATTATCGAAATCGGATCAGATCCCGATCATGACCCTGATCTGATGATCCGCTATAATTTATGTTTTAATTTTCATGCGACAATGGTAACCGGAGAGCGCACACAAAACTCATAGAAGATGCAAAATTCATTAGAAAATATGAATGCTGCATTCATCTCGGTTGTTTATAAATGGATATAAGATATCAATGATCATTGCTTCACAGAATCTAAGATTGACGATATCGCAGTCCTTTTTTTCATAGATTTTGTGTCGAGAATGTTCTGAATTAGGCGCTACAGTTAAGTGTTGTCTTACCGAACAGCAAATAACAATTCATTCGTAAGAAACGATACTTATAAAGAAACTGTCAATTATTATAAAGAATTCAATAAATGATCAAATGTAGCTGTATTTTGCGAGTTTTTCCGCCCGTGAGTTAGTAAAATATGGCTGTCAACTTTTGCGCGGGAATATGATGCATCAATCTGGCACAGTATCCACTGCCTATTCGATGCTGCTTTTAAATTAACGGATCGAATGCGGATCACGAAATGAGATCACAGGATTATTCCCCTGATCCGATCCGGTAGGAGCCCTGCTAGATTCATCCAACTACATGTATTTATTTGTAAGCTGAACTTAAATGCCATTGTATTATTACTGAAAGCCCTGTAATTTGTTAGATAGCGATTCTAAATACTGCATCAAAATTTTTTGCTTAAATTCGCATCCCTTCATTCTTACAAGTCAACAATATTTCAGTTGCACTAGAAATTCACCAAATCAATCGATTTATTGTAATTGTCTGACACCACTAAACTATTTATTGCAATGCAATTTACTTTTGATAATCCCATATTCAAGACGAATGGTTAATTCAGAGTTATCCACTGTAACGCAGGCAATAAGATCTTCCATGAGCATTCGATTATTTCAAATTTGCAAACTTCTTTTCTTTCT
Organism: Prostheceraeus crozeri; assembly: GCA_907163375.1. NCBI lineage: Eukaryota > Metazoa > Platyhelminthes > Polycladida > Euryleptidae > Prostheceraeus > Prostheceraeus crozeri. Next base: position 107,293 of record CAJQUW010016497.1, on the reverse strand, counting down.
ATTTCAGTATTATTCTTATCTGTATTCTTCGGTAATGCCAGAAATCATTCGTTTACACGTCGATCGCATAATGAACTGCGAAGATTTGGCAATGAATTTCCTTATCAGCCACGTCACTCGTGAACCGCCGATAAAGGTAAGCACTGAAAGAATCCATCTATTAGTAATTCTTTCTTACGTCAATAATGAACGTGGTGGAAGTGTGGGTGACATTTTATATTCTCTTCAAGTTCATTGGTAGTACTTTATTGAAATCAGCACCTTCTTGGTTGGTTAGTTAGCACACGATGTTGGTCTGTTACGGGTTCTACAGTATATACAATCAATATGAATACTCACTATTTAACAGTAGTCCAAGTGAAGAAAGCTGAGGAACTGAACAAAGTTTTTTTTATTTTCAGGTAACCTCTCGATGGACCTTCCGCTGCCCATTATGTCAGACGTCTCTTTATTTTGACAAATCGCATTTCTCAGAGAGAAGTGAATGTATCAAAATCCTCACAGATGTCTATGGCTATAATCCTCTTCTCTACTCACAATTCCGTCTCGATTCTGTTTTATTCAAAACTCGAATTCCTTCTGATAAACGGAAGTGCTTCAAATACGTTTGATATTCACTATATGCATTTACTATTTCCGTACTTCCGATTGATTGCTCTAATTTTTAGCGCGTCTGTTCCGGTCTTAACAAATTTTTCTTTGATTTCTTGGAATTCGCAGCTGACATTGTGGTCGAGTAGTATAGCTCAACCTCACTGAATCCATTAGAGAACAGTGCATTTGGACTAACGTAATGGGCATGCGACAAGTAAACATGTGAAATGTTGCAATCTTGGCCGTAAGTCGTTTCGAATGTGATAGCTGTTTATTTCTCAACCCCTGAGTATTTGCTGATCGATTGGATATAGGGAGAAGTTTTCACTGTTCTTTGACTTCGAAATTCGCGAGAGGATTAAGTGCGACTAAAGGAAGAGGTGTTTTAAGGGTGACTTCCAATGGAAACCAATTTTGATATGGCACATGTATTTCAAAGATAAAGTCGATTAGAAGTCTGGCAGTGATGACTAGAAAACAAATGTGTGAAGCCGTAGAAAAGTTTCCACGAAGCCATTTCTGGTCTCCGGTTTTCTCTGCCGTGTGCATTTCTTAGGAATACAAATGAAGATTGATGGGTTCAACGTCATAAGTCGTAGTAGTTGTGTTTGTCATTGAAAGGTGATCAGAGCACAGTGATTTTTGACATATACACTGATGCACGCACTCAAAGATGAAGAATGAATTCCGGTACTTAGAGCTCTCTCACCCATCTTTTTCAAATTTGTCTATAACCTGTAAAATTCACCATTCGCCACGACACATCACATACTAGTGACTGAGTGTGTTTTCTCTATGCATTATATAAATTTCATACAAATGGCATAAAATTAGAGGCGTAAAGCGTCAGTGGTCTCTGTTGGTGAGATATACATGTAGTCTAAATGAGTTACGTGAATGTGCTCTCGACAATCTGGGCTATGTTCTTGAACAAGTAAAATCTCGACAATAGGGTTCTTGATGGAAAAAAGTTAGGGTCATTAGGAGTAGTCAGTCAAGCTTCATGTCTAAGTAAATCGCTTGCGCTTCATCTAATTCAAAATGCACTTTATCAAGCTGCATGAAATTTTGTTAGTGGATAGAAAATTCTCTCAGCTAACGTATCTTAAGTTTTAGGCGATCGGTGAATTTCTACGGGTTTCAGGCACATTTGAGACGGTGACGGGAGATAGCCTATGAGTGCACGAAATCCTACATTGTCGCTGTAGGAATTCGTGGATGGGCGCCGAAAATGGATTGTAGTGATTGATATAGCGTGGATGGATAAAACATTATCTTAGCAGTTTGTGGGAGCTCAAAAGCGATGACATTCAGAAATTATGTTTATCTCTTACTCGTTAACTGCGTGTACCATAGATTGCATGAGATTAGTAGATTTATATAATTGTTGAATAGCTGCACTTTCGGGTTCTCAGAAGCCATTGAAAATATTCCAATTTATCACGTGAGTTCAAATCCATACATATGTAGTTTTGAGAGAGGCAAGTGTATGCTCCTTTAGAATGTGAATCATGAGGTGGCGAGTAATGATGGCCAACGACGGAGGAATCTATCAATGGTCCTCAGTTCGAAATTTTGTTTGTCAATGCAATGAGTCATTGATCAAGAATTGTTATGTGTCCATTCCGTTATATGTATTCCGTGTCCATATTCTTACTAGTATTGTGTTTCTGACGCAATGACTCTCTAATTTTATTCTGTCCGAGAGTTCAAGTTAACGAGCTGAATGATAATCAGAGCCCATAGAATTAAATCCTGTCTGCATCAATCTCATCAAAGAACTCTAAACTTCTCAAATGAACAAATCTACAAAAGTATGCTGAAAATTTATTGATATTTTTTTTTTGAAATCGTGTAAGTAAATCAATGTAACTCGCGTTCAAGAAGCTAAGTTAATTCATCAACTGAATATGAACGGCTGTCTAATAAACAAACATTTGCTATAAATGGACATCAAAGCTACAAAGTTAACACGCACAGACGGATGTTCATCTTATTGTTTAGCAACGGATTACTCCTCTTTAATGTTGATCGCTCTCAGGAATTCTGACACAGAAGTCATTCGCATGTTTATTTTGCAAGGGATTTCTATATTTCCTGAAATTCTACTAAATATTTTGACGGTCATTTTGTAAGCATTTCGACCTATATTCTTCATTGATATTTCTTGAACGCGAAGTTATGTTGACATAATTTAATGTCCTTCAATCAAATGTTCTATAAATAGATGTGGTGCCATCCATGCTGAGGTCACAGAGCCACTTGATTATTTGGACTTCGATCAATTTGTACATTGTTTTTAACTTTTTGTAATCGTGCATGCCGTGTCATGTTATACTTGTCATGCCACTGTACAGTTTTGTTAATTTTAAATGCATGAATGACTTAATTGTTATGAAAAAAGAGTTGAAAAGGAGATGCAAATACAACTTTATATCAACATTGGATTTTTCTTCAGTTTCATGTGTGACTCAGAGAAATGACCTGTAAGTGGACGAAACACAAGTCACTGCAATGTAGAAGGGAATGCTGTTTGTTAAAGATAAGAACGCCAATAAAGCTGCGCATTTAGATTGACCATAAACCGTACCTGATATGTGCGCATGCATTATTGTGAGGAAATAAACGACTACTACTACTACCATGAAGAAAACTAGTGGCTATTCCACTTACATGAAATTGCGGTTCGCTAATTTATACATTTTTATTGTGATATGAAATCAGCAGAATTAGAATTAATTGTTAAGAATAGTCATGTAGGCAATGCATTATAAATAAGTGGACTTCAAATTAAAGCAGGTAAGTGCCATGGAGAAAATGTTTCCATGGAGAGGAGCCTGTTTCTGAAAATAGGCCTAGGTGCAATTGAAGTTATTTGATAAAATTGTGACAGGGAAATCCACGAAATAAAACTCCACATTACAAAATAAACAGAACAGAAACTGTTTAGCCTATATCACGAAAAGCTCTGGCAACAAGACTTGCAATTATTGAATTACTTCTGCTAAAGAAACGTCTGAAATATAGTCCAAATATGTTTTTGTTTGCTGTGATTAATTAATTGGCTAAAGCCAGCAAGCTAATAGAAAATAGCGTAGGCCTTAATTGTTATTATAGTTTCTTTAGAAGACCTAATAAAGTTTTTTGGGTTAAAGCAAGAAATGATGATGTACATCCCAATATTTCAGGGATCATGTGCGAAGAGATATTCACGCAGACCATCGAATATAGCTATTGAATTTATAGTTGATGGATTTATTCGGTGGTTCATAATGTGGAAACACAAAAAATGTTGGAAGTCTCTGCCCAAAAATTATTCCAGTGTACGAGCATGTTAATGAAATTTGAAAAAGCACAGATCCTATGCGCCAGACGTCTCGCGTGCCAGCTGCATAGGCAAAGTCTATTAAAGATTGCAGTTCGAGTTTATGCGAATAGTCAATAGTATATTAGGATGATTCAGTACCAGTTTGTGACGACGTTTTAGAGCCGGCTTCAGTTGTCCAAATAGTTGTGATTCGCTAATACTGGCTTTCACAGGTTAATCCAAAGTTCGCAATATGCTGACGTCAAAGTCTTAAATACAGTTCGTGGTACATTTCAAACAGTGATCAGTCAGGGCAGGTACTTCTGCGGTGTTCACATATCTCAAGCGAAACTTAGGTGAAGATTTACCTATGTAACTATAAAATAACAAATAAACTGATAAGCAACAAAATGAACGTGATTAGGAAGTTCAGTATAGAGGAAGCAATTATCGTATTTATTGCTGTTATTGTTACGAAACAAATAACTTAATTTTTTGTTGCTCCTATTTACGAATCTGAATGCTAAGTTTATGTTTGCGAATGAGATATTCAATTTTATGAGAGCAAATATTAAAATGAGCATTTAGAACAACTTAATTTTCATTACTAGCTTTTGTTTTGCGCCTTATGAGGGTCATTCTACAGAAAGTGGCAATTTTCAGAAGTAAAAAAAAAATGAAAAAGTCACATTCGCAAAATCAATTTAAGTTGAATGTGTATCAACACTACATCCCCTGAAGTTAACTAAACAAGCATCAGCAGCGCTGAATTCTTCTTCTTTCGACGTTGATATTGATTTTTGGTCTAGCGACTTCACAAAATGTCAGTGGTGTAACGGAATGCATAGAAGGTGTTGATACGTATCTATGTTTCCATTATTGATGCAACCGACAATTATATAAAGTTTAGGTCCTAATGCTTAGATTCAGTTCGATTCAGGACAACTCTTCAACTATTTATGTCAATAATCAATGAGGTCTCGTGCTTCTAACCTAAAAGTACTTTTTCGATCGAAACATTCAATGTGCGGCTTTCAAAACAGGATGAAATGTAGTCAAATGCATCTCATATTATACCATGCAATTGCACCTTTCAACTAGTAATGATCGTCATCAAACTACATGCTCAGAATTTTGCAGGTAATTCAATTTTGACATCGTTACACCACTGACATGAGCGTTACACCAAAGACACATTGTTCCACTAAAGAGGTCATAGGTACTTATGTAAAAGTAATGCTTGCTTGTATAATGTTTTGGTATTCTAGTGTTAAGATAATATCTGAAAGGCCCATCAGCGTTGGAAGTGGGTCAACGAAATTTGACCCATGACCCACCTGACCCACGACCCACATGTTGTAAGGGTGAATGATGTGAGTGCAATTTCCTTTTCTGCTATCATCTTTAGTTTCATTTTCATTCAAGATTCTAGGTCTATAGGTAGAGGCCTGGTAGTATCAAAATTGTTGTTAAGATTTGTCATGGAGATTCAAGTGTATCAGATCACTTGTCACATGATAAATAGACATGTAGCCTCATCAAAATTATCTTATAATCAAAGTTAATGCACCACAAATACGGTTCTAAAAAAATTTAAGCGATTTTGTTTCTTGTTATAATTCTTGACAGTCCTTTTTAGTGCTACCTATTTAACTCGTAGATAGATTATTAGTTACGTTGAGGGCCCAAAAGACTAAATTTCAAATTTGCATTTCTTAATCAAATGAAGTTTAAAAATAAGACTGCAGTAGGCCTAAATCCTTTATTTTATATACTACATGTGTGAAAATTATCCCAGAAAAATCGTGAAACTAATATTTTGTTGCTTCTGATGGCAATCGATTCAAATTTCATTTACTTCCGCTAATATTTGATTTAAGTAGGTTGTATATTTGATCTAAGAATGACATTCATTGAAAAGCAGATGGAGTAAGCATGCATAACGCGTGAATAGAAAATTGCACGATGACAAGATTTTAATTCATTAATTAGCTGATAATGTACATAGATGAACTGATGTATATGAGTGGCGCTACATGTGCGAGTACGTTGTGATGACAATCACCAGCGACATGCAGATATTCTAATTTTTATTAATTCCAAATCAAATATCAAAACGAAATTTTTATTGATACGAGGTGATATTTCTCCCCACAGAGCTCTGCCATAATAAGTCTGTGTGAAAGGGAAGTCTGTATCAATGACCGTCGTATGAATTAGCGTATTTCAGATTTTCATTCATCGAATGACCAATGAGATGCATGGAACATGTACGATGCGAAAGTAGATTGAACGGCTAAATACTTTAGAGATGAAGCATGTATATTGTCAAGATATTTTATCAATTACATATTTCGAAAATATTTAGGCTATGATCAATCTTTACCAGATATTTACCATACTAATCTCTACCAGATGATATTTTCTACGAAAGACCAAAATCAAACGAAACAAACAAAACGAAGGTCAGCTGGCATTGCAAGAAACTTGCTATGAGGAGCACTGCTGATAAAATATCCCTTGGAATTTTCTTGGAAAATTCTGCGATATCTTCCAATCAAAGCACGTGTTGCTTTGAGGAAGCAGAATATTTTTAATGTACGTGGCTCTTCAGGAATATGGTCACGCCTAAACACGGAGCCGCGTAAACACACTCAGAACGAGTTTGAACATCCATCATGAGGATGGAGAATGGCTTACAAGGCCATAAGTACCTTTAGAAATTATGCTATATGTCAGTGGCGAAACGGCTGTCTGTGGTGTAACGAAATTTTTCGTTACACCACAGACTGTTACACCACTGACATTTTTTTACAAAATTGTTTGTAGATCTTTGGGAATGCGGTGAAACCCAGTCATATTGCAGTATTTTCTTCTTGTCAGGATAGCCGATAGCTGGATATGTATTTTAGATTGATTTAAAATTCTCTCTGGTGATGAAGCCCGTTACACTACTGACTATACGCCATAGGGTAAGCAGATTGAAAATGATGTCGTGCAGAACGATGAAATTCAAATTGTTTCAAACAAAAAGGTTATGCTTCTATATCCCCTGAATTTTGACAAAATCACATTTCAAATTGAATTAGGTGCATGTCGAAGATTGGGGAAGGCAAAACGCTTAGCGTTACACCACTGACGCCAAAACACTGGGACAAGTTTATTTTCGATATCTAAGTAAGAAAAAATGACCGTTGAGGGCAAATACTCTATCGTGGCCTTCTTGAATCATCCTAGTTTGCATCAAAATCATCGGCTTCTTTATAGCCATCATACAAATCGAGAAAATCAAAATTGAAAATTGAGAATCACCTCTGGGACACGTAACACCACTGACATTTTGGGTACTTCTGGATAAAATAAAAGGTGCTTAAGACAAAACGAAGTTCTAGAACTTCTTGGGAAAGTAGACAAGATGCATTTCCATATTTCCACCAAGTTTCGTTGCGAAAATTCCTTTTATTAAAAAGTTATTGCTCTGGGACAGCACATTTACCACTTTTTGGAGAATCACCCATGAGCACTTTTTGATAATTAATTTGACATAATGCCCACTCACCACATGCTTTATCATCACTCATCCTTATACTCTGGGGATTTCCAAAGTCCTATACTATCATGGAGCGTAAATGAGAAATTTTATTATAAAAGCAACACGGCAATTTTTCATATTTCTTAAGAACTAACTGAATTAGTGTTTAAAGTGATGCTGCGAAGAAAATATGAAGGTGATGACGCTTATATTGACCATTAGTTATGCTATGGTCGCATTGATATGCGTGCAGTTGTACCGTAGAATGTAGATCATCGTAGCCTATGCTGACAGGGAAATATTTTGCTTTAGGCTTGCATAGAAAACGCGCAAAATTGCACATTATTAATGTACTGCATTTGGTCCAGATCTTGTGTTACTTAGCAATAAAGACATATTGAGGCGCATCACTATGCATCATTTTCGTTGTTATAGCCGCTTAATTAGTCTCAACCCTGATTGATGCAGCTGCTAATGCTGAAATGGACTATACGAAGGCCCTACATAGCCAATTTACTAAAATATAGCCGAGTCTGATGCTATTAACAGGTGATACATAGCAGATATGCGCAGCTTCTTATTTAAAACATATCCTGAAGCGGTGGTTTGCCAATGCAGTAACCTATTCGAAGACGTGATGGTGATAACGTCTCAAAGTTCCCTTCATCTGTCGCATGCGTATTGTTCCCTATCACAGTCACCGTCAACGCCAAATCATGCGCTACCCCATGCTGCAGTATCGTGTGCAGGTAGATGAAGAGATTTTCTCGGAAATTTTTACAGATAACAAAACAATTATCACCGGCCAGCTACTTTTGAATTCGAATAAAAAGAGTGTTGATCCTCAAGGTCAAGTTATTTATGTCGTCGCAGTGATAGCCCTATGGGGACTTTCAATCATCTTCCTCATTGGATCTTATATTCGGAAAAATCGTGTGGATGCAGGAATTATGTTGTATCTAAAGGAAATGCAATTTGTCAGGAAAAAATCAGACACAGAAAAACTATTGTATTTTGTGTCGAATACACAGACACATGAAGATACTCAACAATCAACGCAATCATTGAAACTAAAGCAGGGTGACATAACAAAAATGGACTTCGTTCAGCGTAATACCCTACATCCATCGCCGAAATATCTACCCAGCATTGAAGTGAGCGTTTCTGAAGAATTAATTGACGTTCATTCTACGGGAGACACTGAAGGATTTCTGCCAACTCCGAAAATGGAAGCACGATCCAGTATCTAGATAGATGTGAATTAAAACACTTCTCGCTCGTTGCCATATTTGTGCATCAGTTAAGAACTTCTTTTGAGATAGCGGAAATACAGTGATCAACATCCTACACCAATAAATTCTGATATACCCACGAAAAAAAGCATTTTTTTGGCTTTTCATTTCGGTTATGTTCACAGATATGTAAGCTAGTGTGTTCAAGCATGTGGAATCAGGATCAATTTGATCAGCACAACCTTCATCGGTGATCCTTGGTTGCAATAAATTGATAAAGAAACGGATCATGTCCTTAATTTAAACTGAATGCTACTTGAAAAGATTGCAAATAATTACTGGCAAGCGTATGTTTTGTGTGAAAATGTCCCCATATGATGCAGCTGTGCGCCAATCCTTTATTAATTAAACTCTAGTTCTGATTATTACAGAGCTGATCATAAAAAAAACGGACCACCTAATTTTTGTTGAAGTTCAATCGATTCTCATGCCCTCCAATTGTGCCACACAACAGCGTGCCATTTGAGAGCTTCCATTCTCAGCTTTAAAATAAGCTGTGATAGACTTGTATCCGCTATTGCATTTTCTGAGCAGTGCTCAAAATACAAAATCACTCAATCTACAAATGCAATTTTTCAAAATGAATGCATGTGAGTATCTGATAATGAATCAGGCACGAGCATTTTATGAGCTCTCTTTTGACATGCTGGTTATCAGAATCAGTGAACTCATAGAAACTTAGTGATATCGTGAAGTTATCATAAAATCATGACCTTTCTGGTTGAAAATGTTGTGCTTTCACTTTTTGCTATCATCAGTAAGCTCAATAGTTCAATGCACAAATAAGTCCAATAGTTCTTTTTCAAACTTCTTCAGTATTTTTTCTTTTTCCCGCAAAAGTAAACAAACACGTTGTAAGGTGAACGAAGATCAAAACAAGACAATTCCGATTGTTTGCCTTCATTGTTTGTGTACTTTAGCGGAAATGAGAAAAAATGTTGAAGAAGTTTGAAAAAGAACTATTGAACTTGCATGAATATAACCTATATTCGTACTCCTCACATCGCACGGATTCAGAGGATACCAAACACTAATATTTGTGATGAAAAAGTGAAAGCACAACATTTTCAACCAGAAAGGTCATGATTTTATGATAACTTCACGATATCACTAAGTTTCTATGAGTTCACTGATTCTGATAACCAGCATGTCAAAAGAGAGCTCATAAAATGCTCGTGCCTGATTCATTTTCAGATACTCACATGCATTCATTTTGAAAAATTGCATTTGTAGATTGAGTGATTTTGTATTTTGAGCACTGCTCAGAAAATGCAATAGTGGATACAAGTCTATCACAGCTTATTTTAAAGCTGAGAATGGAAGCTCTCAAATGGCACGCTGTTGTGTGGCACAATTGGAGGGCATGAGAATCGATTGAACTTCAACGAAATTTAAGTGGTTCGTATTTTATGATCAGTTCTGGCCTATGGATTAATTGGATTTCATGTAAAACACATTTTTGTATTAGGATAATCTGCAAAGATGATTTACATCATTTACCATTGTGACACGATGAAACTATGCCTCGTTTTTTAATCATTACAAAACTTACAATGAAGTGTCAATTAAGTGAACTTTGATTCTTACGAGCTCAATTCGTACTTTTTTGGATACAATTGAGGAAGAACCATGGTCGAGAGTTATAGGATGTGTGTACATGCAAATTGCCACTATATAAAGTAGAAGTTGCACCCAACAGGAAAAGCCATGATTTCTTTGTTTATCGATCTTCAATTTTGGTATTTTGCATTATATCTCTCAAAAATCAAACTGCAAATCAGGGCTGTGGAGCCGATGCGTTATCTCATCGGCTCCGGCTCCACGACACTGATGTGAAAGGCTCCGGCTCGGCTCCGGCTCCGACTTCAAATTCAGGTTCTATCTATGCTGGTTATCCTGGATCCGGTGAACGGGTTTTTTTGGATAACGGTGTGGCCTTCAGAGGCTTGCTACAATCATCAAATTAGTTTTCATTAACAAGCAACGACTTAATTAAGTTAATAATAAAAATGATAATAGCCTAATATAATGACAAATAACATACTTGTCATATATTTTTGCATGAATTGACTATCTCTGAAAGATAAAATAAAGTTATAGCCAGGATTGGTTAAATTAGATAAAGATCTCCCGCACTGGTTAAATATAAATTGGCCTAGCCTGCAACCAGTCTACTACGAGGCTACATTAAATAAGACCACATGAGTGATGATGATATACCTAATTAGCCGTCACAGGGGCCGAATAGTAGTATAAGCTTTTTAACAAAGCTTGAATATGAACTGGATAGCTATTTATAGGGCCTGTATCTACTCGAACATGGAAAGGGTATCGGCTATATAGCCAAATATACCGTATCAATAAAGATATCAATTGCTTTATTGAATATTAAAGTGTATATAGGCTATCTTAGGTTGTTATTGTTATTTGTTATTGCCTTTATTCAATAGTCTGTTAGTCCATGAATAATATGATCGGTGGGTAGCCCACGACTCATCATCTGTAGAAATTGTAATTTAGATAGCCTCATTGCAGTGTAGGCTAGAAATGTACAATTGAAAATTATACTTAAAAAAATTAAAAATATCTAATTTAGGACAAGTTTTGTGATTCTATGCGGCATAGGCCTAACTTACATTATATTAATTTCGTATTTTTCATTATGACGTAAAGTTGTACTAAATAATTCATCAATGATTTATGTATAACACATTACCACTATTCCTCTGATGATGGTTAGGCTGATGAAACTGAACTCGGAGTATCACACAGTATGTTGCAGGGTGCTATGCATAATAAAAATTTGACTGCGAGCACCGAGCAGAAATCCCATCTACTTTGCTAGCTTTCAAATGCACGTGCGGTTTAATGTCACAGACAATAGAAAAGGAAGGTCAAAAGGCGCCTTTATTGAGAGCGTCTCAGTCTTTTTTTATTGTTTACATATAAGTCAGCATGATATCAGCATAAAATGTTGACAGACGGAAAAAATAATAATGAAAATTCTTGAAATCCACAGGTCTATGACATTTGGGGAAATATTATTACACGATACGGCTCTTGTGCACTCCTCCCCCCCCCTATTTTTTCTCTGGTCAAAAGATGCAGCACCATTGGATGTCCGTTTCAGCATCACCGGTTTGAGTGAAGCATTCCGTGCTGTTGTAAAAATCTACGTGGGTAATTGCGATGTCATGGTCGCAAACTTCGTCAGCAAGTCAACTTGTAATTTGCCTTCGGGTTTTTCGCATTGAAATATACCCTTTGAATTTTGAAGTCAAAGGAAATTCATTGTGAATGAGATACCTTTAGAATAATAAGGCGCTACTAGAAGTGGCTGGGTCGCTTATTGCTATAGCCATGCGAGGACTTGTAGTCAGGTCATTCGTGTGAGTGTGAAGAGTTATCCCTCCAATCAAAATTGATCAAATTGAATAATCGATTGTTTTGAAAAATGTAGGTGGGGGGACTGCACAAGAGCCTACAATACAATCTAAGGAAATTGGCATTGTCACAGATACCAGTAGCTTCTGCCAGTAGCCATACCAATAGATGATAGCCTACATAGTAACCGTATTAGATTTAAGACATTGCGCAAGAAATGTAGCTATATTATCTTTGCTGCCTGAACTGGAAATGTGTACATAAATGACTGGCGACTTGTCTCTAGGAATCTACAATCATCTAGTTAGCATGCATATAACAAGTCTTCAAATTAATGGATTTTGGAGAATACGTTGTCAATATGGAAATTAGTCTTACGAAACATATGCAATAAAAAAATATTACACATGTGTGTAAATATATAATAAATATAATACAAAAGAAGGCGGCAACTGCAAAGAAAGATATCGTGGAGGACAGATCATTAGTATACTTAAAAGACATATCTTTAGATTTCAAATGATTTAATTTTTTTATGATGCCAATTAATAACTTTCAAAATTCTAGATTTATATCAAAGCTCAAACTATCGGAGCCGGAGCCTTTGTAATAAATCGGCTCCGGCTCCGACCAAAACCATCGGCTCCTTAAGGCTCCGGCTCCGGCTCCACAGCCCTGCTGCATATATCCCACTTGCATACGATGTTGGATGAAGTGTTGTGTATAAACCAGGGGTGATCAAAAAATTAACTGCAGCGTGTCTTGGGTGCGTAATCGACTAATTTTAAATGCAGCAGAAAGCTATCAATTAATTGCAATTATTTGATGACAGCAATTAATTATGGTTAATTGCAGATATCATCAATCAATTAGACCTTAGTTAAACTACGAACGTCCAATTATACTATGGCGGCTATTCCATCAAAATTAAAACACTACAATTTCTACAAAATTAACCATAATTTCTTATCAAAAACACACAAAAGCAACCTCATTTACATGTGGCTTACAAAATCTTCAAATATTGATTGCAGCGACAGCTAGTTTGAGTTCACATAATAGTAGGTTTATACAATCAATAGTATGCACAATTTGAGCAACGGCCAGGTCGTTTTGTCATTTTGAGAGCCGACGCTTGAAGAATCAAAATATCCAGGGTTGCCATGGGGATTGATATTTGAATCCACACCCCACCCCATACCCACAGAATTCCCACGCGCCCACAGGATAGGCTCCTGATTTATGTTGTTCCTGTTCGTATAGAATGCTTGATGTCTATAATATCTCCATCTCAGTCGAACTGCTGCACATCATTCGACGATCCGAAGGCCGTATTTGACTCCAGAGATATGTGGAAGCTTTTGTCGTCTGCTGCCAGCTTACACGCACAGTTTACATAGGTTCTTCTCATTCCGCTCTTAATTCTTTAATGATTCATGAGACATGACAACTCTTTTTCCTGCCATAAAACTGCCATAACGTATTTACCGTAAATGCAATTCTATCTCGAAATGTTTCTTTTTAATAGTATGACGACATTGTCTCTATTTCTTTGCTTTTGTAACAAATCGGTTATTGATCAGCTTGTGTTTTTCAAACTTCATCTTTTACTCACTTTGGATTTTTGGTTCACTTAACCTAGTTATTGACCATGTCGATCCTATTTCATTTTGCTACAGGATTAGTTTAAGGGTACAATTTTTGCATTGCTGCTCCCTTAAAGGAGACACATTTATATAAAAATTCAACAACTATACATGTAGACTAAAGGAAACATGGCCTTATTGAAATGTTGGGATGAAATATTAATACGAGTAGGCACTTAGTTCTGCGCAGCACTCGAGCATTGCATAGTACGCTATTTTGAAATTTCGATGTTTCTTATATTCGCCTTTTACCGTTCGCTGTTATAACACTAAGCAACCAGTCTACATCAAGTAAAATCTAACCTAAGTTTACATTACATCATGTATACAGGTTATGCAAAGCATTCTCATTAAATCTACGCACACTCATTTCAAAAGAACTATACTTAAATTCCTCGCTGTAGACAATCGTGCATGATTAAGTACAACATGTTTCACAAAAGCAAGCATGAATATTTATCAATATATCTATTGGCATTTTAACTGTTAGTTTCAGTCCTGACGGACCTAAATGTCCCCACAATATTTTCAGTCAGCTGCTTTTCTTGAGGACTCGATTTTTACTGCAAATAATTCAAAGTGCATGTACTTGGCTGTTTTGATAGATTATATACGAGTTTTACATGTTCCATTTGTGAGAATATAATCCTGGGCTGTCCTGTAAGGTATTTGGGGTTCCCAATGTGAGGTTTTCATTCGTTTAGTTGCTTATAGTGGTACTATTTTTAAATAATAGGCAGTTCATCAACATACAAAGACAGGGTTGAACATAAATTTAAAATATTGATATGTTGCTACACTGACAGTACTTCAAAATGGTCACTTTATCACAAAAAAGTCACCTGTCAAAAATTCTTATGTAGGCCTTCACTATATGTTTGTGGTCTACCAATGTGTATTATAGCCATCATTGTTTGCTCAGTGGATCATGCCATGTTCATATGTGCAAATATTTCCGTTTAATATTCGTCAATTGATATAATGTAACAATCATTGATAATCCTATCTCCATTAATGCCGATAAAGAAGTAAAATGTCAAAGCAAGCTTGGCATGCATCTCAAGTCTACAATTGTTTCGCAGTAGAAATCGACTATATAGGCCTACACGTAGTGAAGGAAAAAACTTTGAATCAATGTAATCTACTATTATGAATTCGACGAAAATCATCCTGATATTCTCGACCATTCATGTCATCGAATTATTGCACAAGAATTGGGAGGATGTTGACCCATTTGTGTATGATGACGAAATGCAGCACAATGAACCATTTATTGAGGTACACTTAAGTGTGCAGTTAAAGGATGCCTATCAGATGAAAGTGAAAGTTCTGACAAGTTGTGGACAAGTGAAAATCTAAACTTTCACTACAACTGTGACTGCAATGCGAGTAGATGGCTTGCAGTTGAATAATTTGGTGTGAGAAATCTTTATCACACTGTTCATGTATCCGACGAAAATCATTCAACATTTTCATGTGCTTGCTTTGTGGGTTGGACTCAACAGGACTTCTATATCGTAATTAGTTTAAAATCTAGGTTAATAATGATTAATCGCAAGCTTAATTGTATCACAAATAATTTCATCAGCTATTTAAGAGTATATATTTCTAAGTCTCCATTCGACTCTGCAGCAAAGGAGACTTGCTGAATTCTTCCACTTCAGGCGTCCTTGACCCCTGGAACTATCATTATAAGTCATTCAAAATTATTGAACGTGTGTTGCTAATGTGAAAATGATCAGCATTGATATTTCATGCATTTTATAAGTGGTGAGATGAATAATAGGCTGCGTGATACTTTGTAATTCAACATCGAAGTTGATTGTGTGATATGATGTCAGTTCCGATTGTTTCTAGTGAATGTCAAAAATCTTCAGAATCCCCATAGAAGCCCTATGGGAGCTGTGGGGATGGCCTCAATCCCCATACCCACCCCATACCCATGGGGATCCCCAAAGAATCCCCATACCCACGGCAACCCTGAAAATATCTCTGAAAAGCAAATTGTCCATCAAATTGCAAAGATTCGTATGGCGACCAGTTAAGTTCTCAAGGCTGGATCAATGGAATTGATAGTTCCTTCGCCAATTGAAGCAGCATACATCTCTGACCTGAGCAACTACCTTCAGTTAGTATTCCAATTTGAAACAGTGGAAATCGTCAAATTTACATTGGCTACATCAAGCATGTTTCGCAGCTACATGCAGATGAGCTTGCGGCCAGCGTAGAGAGAGAGAGAGCTTCAGTTCGAGTATAGTACTGTCTGCACTTGATCAAATGTGTCTATCCCTCTCAGCAGCATTGCAATGCAGTATAATATGTCAAGCTTGAATACTCGTATGTTTGATTGTAACGTTTTTCTGACTTACCCGATAACTGCAAAAGTACATCCACCGACGTTCAGAGAGATTGGAGGAACTTCTCGGCGGTTGCTTTTAATGTGCTCGAGTTTATGAAGTCAAATTGATGACGGCGATCTATTAACAATAGAATCAAAAATAGTTACCTGAACAGAACAGCGATCAGTATAAGAAATGTTTAGTAAACTTGGTATTTAGATAAATCACTGAAGATGTAGGCCTACTGCAAGTAAAGCAGTCAATTAAATATTTTTCCCAAAAGCACAAGTCAATCAGTTAATTGCAATTATTAACTGACACCATTAAATTACAATTATTCGATTGCAGTTGTACTACTTAGTTTATTGCAATTCCCCATCAATCAATTAATTGCAATTTTTGATAGCATCAATCACTTAATTGCGACCAATTAATGGCAGTGCAATTCTTTTTTTGATGACCCCTATAAGTTTACAACAAGATTAGAACGCAGATGTGATTTGCCATCACGCCCTAATTAAGGAAAGCAAAGAGGAAAATACGATTCGACAGTCAACTTAAGCAAGTTTTGATGATACCGTCGTAAGTTGAAGAGTGAAGTTCGAAATGCAGGCTATATATACATGTAGATGAAAATCATCAAAATCGCAGGAGTAAGTTATATTCAATTTTGTCAGACTTTTGGAAAAATGAAAGAAGAGAAAATCAAGATTTTTTATTGTTTATCATCGTGATAAATAATAAAATTGTTTTGACATTTGTTTTAAATAAGCAAATTCTATTTTGACACAATCGGATTGCAGGCAGTAAGGATCTACTCGCAAATCAGCATGCAACTAACTATTGCAATAGCCAGTAGGCCTACTGGCCTACTCGATAGATCAAAATCGATTGGGTTGATCCAATTTTATCGTATATGCTTTATCAGCAGACAATGTTTTCTCGACCTGATTTTTAACATACACTAGGTGACATGCCACGCGTGATATCACGCGTATTTACGGAACACCTCAAACATCCGTGATTAAGGACATTCTTTTCTTCTACCCGCGTACATACGCGCTGCACTAAGAGTCAGAAATCACTTGATCTGATGCTGTAAAAACATGGGAAATGTTTATGAATACACGCGGGCGAGCGTTTATAGTTTGCGCGTCGTCTATGGCTGTCTGCGCTGCCGCTTGAACCACAGATGAACCGCTTTAGCATGTTCTGTCTTCCCTGACCATGAAGTTGAGGCCCTATCACATTGTTTAGCCTCTGATACATGCAGACACATGAGACGCAAAGTCTATATAGCAGGACTGCCAACTATACTAACTTATATAACTTGCAGCAATATCCCGCATAGCCACGGATGTTTGGGGTCATGTGTGCGGAATGCACCTGCTGAATGTAAATTAAAATCAGCTTTATAAAATTGGTGACTTATGGGTCATTATATGCTCTAAAGTTTACTTAAACCTGACTGATTGTATAACCGCCGATGCTACGGGAATATATCGGTATACAATACATTATTAAGTCAATAAGTCAACCTGTTGATCATGTGCAATTTAATTGCTTGATAAATCAGTGGTAGAGATCGATTACGCACGTGTATGGGGTAGAAAAATCACAATGGAAACCATGCGGGGACTCGAAACATAGCAATTATTCGGTTCTTTCGCTTTCTTCTTCGAGCTCTCTTCACTCTTCCATCATGCCTCTTCTTACCCAAATGCTGTTCCTTTTGTTTAGTTTCTGCCTCCCTTCTCGTATTTTTTCCTTTTCCTGTCTCAGATCTGCATTAATAGAGCCTGTACCGTCCATATCCCCTCCCTTTGCACCTGTTAAACGAAACTCACTCTCAATCACTCAAAGCCTGCAGACGCCGGAAGATGTTCCCGGTTTACCTCGCAAGTCAATTTCGCTTGCTTGTGCGGCGTCATAAGGTCTCCATACTTAGTATCTGATGCATCTCAACAGCTTCACCCATTTTTCTTGTCGCAATATTCAATTATCCATCTACATAGCACACACAATCAATCGGATGGCGACAGGATCACAAGAATTGCAAATTTTCTTGTGAATTATATACCACAGGCTCATACGTGTAATCGGCCTTCCCCTGCAGGAAATTTATTACACATATAAACCATTTTGACAGGTAGAAGTTTTCTTTCAATGACCGAATTGTTTTCATTGGATGATCAAGGTCGGAGAGCAGCTTTTCATGCGCATGTGAATACGCCTAAACTGTAGCTTAGGCCTATGAACGCTAGTAGATTATCGATTGTTGAAGATGATCAAGGAAGACGAATGAAGTCATGCACCTTCAAACCCGGCATTATAGATAAATAAATAAACGTTCATTTTCTCAATACTGGAAATCATGCATTTCAATGTGAAGTTATAAATACAAAGTTCAAAGAGGATACTCATCAAATAAGTGACATTCTTATTAACTGTATGTTATAAAGTGCGGAACATGAGGAATGAAAAGATGATGTCGCGTCAATTTATTAGTTGTGTCAATTATAGAAGAATAATATGGTCATTAATAGGCCTAGTGTCATTTCCACTTCCTGTATAATGCATTTTAAAAGGAATAGAGCATTGTTTTAGAATATTAAGAAATCTCAAAGAAGCACGCAAAGTCATACTGCAATTTTTTGAGATGTTGCAATCTTCAAAACTTTTAATGAATTGAAATTTGCTTTCTAGTTACAGTTCCTTATCATTGCATGAATCCCGATGTGGCTTAATAAAAGCTCAAAGTTGGCAATTCACGGGCATATGGGCCTAATGGACAGCGGTCTGTAGAATAGCCAACAGGAATTTTTCTTCTATATTTGATTAATTCAAAAACCTTTGACTTCTGCAGGTGCAAAATTCATTTACGGTAGAATAGTTAAAATGTTCATGCAGGCATTTGAAGGAATAATATCAGCTAGTCGTTGGCTTCTCGAACTGCACAAGTGCATTGAGAAAGCAAGTCAAATATCGAATCGTGATTTCAAAATTCATCAAAAGCTCTGCGAATAATACTGCTTGTCTACTCCCAAAATATTGAATCTTGGATATCGAAGTATTGCTCAGAATTCAATAAATCATTTTCCTAATGAGAATAAACTGATGCTTCCAGAATGCTAAGATGAGAAATCTGATACACTTATCACCATTAGTCTATACCCCCAGCATGCATTGGCCGTAAAAACAAGAAAACTTTTTTCAAATATTTCAAATGTTTTTAATTGAATTCATCGGATATGCATTTTTCAAGTTTTTGAAGTGAAACAAATCTACAAATTAGATAAAAAGCAAAAACTGATGCCAATTGCATTTCAATGTATGCGCTAAAAAGTGCATACACAAAAATGACCCTTTATGCAATGGATCATATTAGGTTACATTTAATATGCAACGATTCTATAGAAAATTAGTACAATTGCAAAGGAAAATTTCCTGGGTCATGCAAAATGATTAACATTTGTGATATCTATCTGACTTGCACCTTATCAGCCTAGCACATTTCCATTCTCTGGCTTTACCTCATGTTATCTTCATTCATATATTCTTCCTAAGATAGTTTCAGTTTCTTCTGAAATAAACTTTTCATCAAAACTTAGGTCGCAAAATACCCATGAAAAGAATAATCACCACCACTACAATAATTGACTATAGATCTAAATTAATTGCTGCATTTGATTTGAAAAGCAGTTTGCTGAATATTCTGAATTGTAAAGCAGTCAGTTACATATCACTTTATAGTCTTATATACTACAAAATTATGGCTTGTCATCGTCACAATCAAGATCCCCAAGTCAAGTGTTCATCGAGGCCTGCGAAAGAGCTTCAGTGACGAAGATACAGAATAACGATCTGCCATCAGTTACTACCAGCTGACTTCGAATGACTAAGACAATTTGCTGAATGGTTCATGAATCACCAGCTTGACAATTTGGAGAATATGCTTTGAACGGATGATGTGCATTTTCACTTTGATGGAGCGGTCTGCACGAGAAATGTCTACTACGTATAGAGTCCCAGCAACACATTGTCAGACAGAAAACCTAATTCAATCTTTCGAAGTGTGAGTTAGGATAGGGTTTAGTAGCACACTTATAATCCCTCAATATTTCTCTGAATCCAGTATTGATGGCGATAGATGTCCTTTCATGATGATAACTTATTTGATTCCAATCATGAAGTCTCAAGATGCTGGACGATCCTTTTTCAGCAGGACAGTGTGCCGCCTTACATCAGTTTGACGAAGTCTCTTGGGACCACCTTCAGCACAGATCGTGCCATCTGTCACTATTCCCCAACTTCTGGCCTCCGCGGTCTCCAGACTTGACACTAACTGACTTCTAGTATTGGGACAATTTACAGCAATTAGTGTAATGCTCATGGAAGAGCCGATGATAATAGCCAACTCGAAAGCTACGATCAAGAGATGGTACACAGAAAGCCTTGGATCACCTATCGATCATCTCCAAAATATTCAAGAATGTCATGGTGAACACATGATTACGCATGAATTCAGTGCTTTGTGTGAAACATTATATCCTTGGAAAAAAATGATCAGCTTTTATTATTTTCATCGAAAAAAGCTATAAAATGAATCATATTTCGTAACACCTTGTAACATATCTTTGAGAATTCGGAAGAAAATAAAATTTACTGTTAAGTAAACCCCATGCTGTGCAGTTTCTACTGTTGAGCTTTCAGACTAATCAGTATAATAGGTCGAAATTTAACTTGGCTATTGTGGAGATGATTCTGCCTATTATTAAATAATGATTTGGCCTAGGAACCCTTCTTCAGCAAAATCGATAACAAGAAGCTAAGATTTTGCAACTCCCAAATTTTGGCGTTCATCTTTGTTATCTTGAAATCATGTTACCAAATCATCATTCAATAATAATAACCAAAATAGGACGAGACTTGTGGGAATATGATTTCATTAAACTTGTTTCAGATCTGGTGAGACAGGACTTCTTTGGATTAAATGGTAGTCCCTCCGATGAAGTGCAGGTCAGAAAGGACTAATCATCAATTATTTCCATTGTCTTTCTATAGGTATACAGGGTATTCTTGCATGGTTATCCACCAATATTTTTAGTCATCATAAAATTCACTATAAAACTCAGTTACGAATCATATTCAAAAGGTTGATATTTCACGTATAAAAGCAAATATAAATCAAATCATTTCGAAAAAAATCAATGGAACAACAAGGAAGAAATCTCTGTTGTTTTTTTATAAAATGAAAATACATTTGAGTTTGGTCCCTCGGAAAAAAGCCGTGGATGAAAAGCTTTAGAAAGTTTCAGTAAATGTGAGCAAATGCTCTAGGCTTTATTTACACGATAGAAGGAAGTCGCTCTTCAGAAAATGCGTCGAATATTTTCACAGCAAGTGAAGAAATTATCTTCTCATCATTCAGTTTTATTAGCCTTTTAACCATTAAGTTACTCAATTTATCATTGGATGCAATTTGAAGAAATGCCTCACGAATATGAATCATTATAGTTTCAATAATGACGTAGCATACGATGTCCCGGTCTCCAGATGACTGTCTAAGTAATCTCTTGCTCAAACAGCGATATAATAAACCATCCCGATCATATTTCAAACGTTCAACTCGTCCTTTAGTTGGATCTATGATAGCGGCATCTTTCAACACAGCATTCGGTAATTGCGGTTTCAATTTGCAAGAAATTCCGATGATAAACTGCTTCTTATTCGAAGGAACATGCAACCTACTATTCGTATCTAAACAAAGCCAAGGAGACACGAAAGATTTTGATCGGAGAAGAAACATGGAAAGCCAATGCACAACTAATTCGACGTCTTTTACGACGTCAGAAACAACAATTACATTCGATCCTGAAAGAACGGCTGCAATGAGATCAGTTGTTCGATGTGGATGATTGTTTAGGGAGGAAGAAAAGTTTGAAATGACTCTTCGGTTCATTTTGAAGGGATTAGAAAATAATGGAGCAGCCAGCAATGCCGTTGGAGATACATTTGCTATATTCGATGGATCAGAATGTGGTCTCCGAAAAGATGTTCCTGCAATTGTTCTGGAAACAGCGGAATCAAATAATGATCTATCCATACCAGAGACACCAGCAACTTTTCCGTATGTTGATTCAGATACTGACCGGTACCGTCGTGCTATCTGATCGGTCATATCACACGTATAATCAGACGCTGAATTAATTGCTGCTTGGAAGGGACTAACATCGAAAGACATTGCATAGACCTCCTCGTTCATCACCTCTGTTTCCGGAGATATCACTATAGAATCAATGTATGGCACAACCACATCGTTGTTATGAGGATGAATGCTATTCAAAGTGGAGTTCAGACATAAATGCACGGCATCGGATTTGATAGCTGGTGTTATCATGGCAAAATTAAACAACTGTCGTGGAGAATATTCAAAGAAGTCGAAAGTCTGTAACTCAACCCTCAAATCTTCGACAGCCGAGAGCATATTAGCCTCAAAATCTGACTCGCTGATTCCTGCAATAACAAACCAAGGTTTCAAAGTTCGCCCATCCACTATCTTCGGCGCCTTCACATTGATGACAGGCGGACGCGCCTTGATGCTCCAGATACAATCGATTTCGGACAAATCCTCTTCCATCTTTTCTTCCATATACCACACACAGCGTCGACAATGATCTAGAATTACTTGTACTTGCTCCATCGTAACCGCGATATCATAGAGGGTAGTGTCATTCAATATCTCCAACTCTTGAGCAGCTAGATCTTCAGAAGTGTAATTATTTCGGTTTTCACTTTGCAACAAATTCGTCATGTAACTCAAGCTTCGCCATTTACACCAAACTGACCGATAAAACTGGCGCATATTTTGCTGATGCAACGATATGATTGCGTTTTGAAACATCCGTTCTATTGATAATTCCATTTGATCCAAAAACGAGCAATTTCTGGTCACAAAAGCTAGACAGAATGACCGCACGAATCCGCGAGCTTCAAGATCGTACAAAGTAAAGTAATGCGCTCTACACGCCAGAACATCATCATAGAAGATAATATGGGAATCACTGACAATACTGAAGCTTTCTGCAGGCTTTGCACAATGTTGAAAGTCTGTAGCCATAATCTTAAGACACAAGTCGTTCAAGAATACTGCTTCCCCGGCTTCATTCTTCACTTTCGGAAACGTTGAATGCACCACTGGTCCTAAGAGCTCGCAAAATTCAACAAGCATTGCAAAATCAAATAGAAGCTTTTTATGACCGAATTCACTATCATCTCCATCAATAAGAAAGGATGGCCGACACGATTCCGGTATTTCAGATACAACTGAAGCAAAATCTTCTTCTAGTCTCTGCCATGGGTCGTCGCTATCATCCATAAAAGGTGCTACTTGATGATATCCGGACAGCATTTTTCATTCAATCCATTTCTGGAAGAAAAATAGTTTTAAGAGAAAGTAATACAAAATATAGTACACAAAATAGTAGGCCTAAAAACAGCAGGTATTCCATCTTTTAAACCAATGGCAGCTGTACAATTTGTACATCGGACTTTTTTGTTTTTGTTTGCAGCAGCTTTACAAAGCAGATGAATATCATTTATCTAGAAGACACCGGATAACATTCACTCTGAAATTGAATGATGCTCTTAAAATGTGTAGCTTCATCGACGATCAGACGATTAGCCTACATGTAATGCGAAAAGAAACGCGATCGCTAAAATTACTGATTTTCGATATATAAATTATGTTGAGAAATTATTTTTCAGTGCTTTCTTTAGATAAAACTTGTCGATGGCCACTAACTCTTGAGTCATATAGTCCTGGAAACGGAAAAAGTGCTTTTCAGAATTAATGTGAAATAAAAGTGTGAACTGATAATAGAAGGTACAGGGGGACCAAACCAAATCATCTTCAGATCATTCACAAATATCATCATAATGCTGCAAATTCAATTTAATACATGTTTGTGCAATATTGCATTTTCAGAAAGTTTCAAAAATGAATATATATGAACATTTAAGAGCATGCATTTCATGACATATAAAATTAATATTTGATTATTTTATCTATTGTATTCCAATTTCCACTTATACATGATACGAACGAAAAACGCTTTTCCAGTAAGCTTATGTGTATTGATTCCGCATCCTCAGACTCTGCTAAAATAATATTGGAAAACAAAATCTACCTAGGAAATAACAAAAATTACTCTTGAGTGATGTCGAAATCGAATTGATTGACAAAACAAAATGCAAAGTTGAGCGACAAAAACAAGAAAATGAGCTAACATAGGTCGAGAGATGAATAGCAGATTCTTCCAAAACCATTATAAAGAACAAAATGAACTCTTCCTGATAAATTACGATAGTTGCACATGAGTGATATCATGATCGTTTAGCTATTGCATTTAACAAAATGCAAAGCTGATGACAAGCAAGAAAACGTTGACTATGTGTTGAGGAGGCCTTAGATATTCAAATTTTTTGTACGTCTTTGTTGGGAAACCAAGTACACAAGATGGCAATAATTTTTTAAACTTCATTAATTTCGACTTTACTAATATATTATAATTTAATGAAGTATAAAAATTATTACCATCTTGTGTAATTGGTTTCCCAACAAAAACATACAGAAAAGTAAGTTCACTAGTTATGGCAAACAGACTCACAGCTTTCAATTTCGGAAAAGCATTTTTCAACATTCTTATTGTTACTGTGTGATCAAATCACTATCACTCTTGACAGAATGGGAAACATTTCGAGCTTCAATTTACGACAATGAGGAATACATTTTAAGTGTTGTTTTCAACATAGACAACTCATTTTGCAGAAGCTAAAGATCGTTGTTGAACACCTTTGCCACAATCGGTGAACACAAAAATGACAAAAATCAAATCGGCTCAAGAGATATTTCAACTGTTTTACATTGAAATCCTCCCAGATTTTCTGAACGAACATCTTGAGATAACAAAGAGTTATGTAATTGTTTTTCTAACAGACTGGTTGTGTTGCGAATAAGCATCAATAATTGAATGGTGGAGAACTCTTTTGGTTCTTTCGGAACACCACGTCCAGTAGTTTTCTTCTCATACAGAAGAGCAAAATTTCTTTGGTATTAATTGAATACTACTGTGTCCAATTCAGTAAAGCAATTGAGATCTACACTGCAGCAAAGAAATGAAGTTAAAGAATGTTCATATTTGAGCTCTGAAGTGCCTGACGGTCTTATGTGGATCAGAAATTGATCCAAATGAACGATCAATTATCGTTGTTGACGAAAGAAATCAGCTTGGATTCCTTCGAGATTCTCATCAATTGTTCAATCCTTGGAAATTGACTCCATTTTCCAACATGTCATGAAGTGTGATAGATCGAGTTGTGGAGAGATCAGGCACAATTTCAACGTCGAAGAATCTTGTTTCAGAATTGAATTAATCATTTTTGATTTGTTACTAAGTTATGACAAAGTCGTCAAAAAGAACTTAAATTCAACCAGCTGGAGAATTTGTTGATTTCTGTTCATCATTTGCCACAAGATTTGCTTGATGACATAGGCATCCAGGAATGTCTAGTAGATTTTAAGCTTCATTCATTCTCCCAATGTAGCCTTTGTCGGTTTCCTGCATGACTACAATTATCACATAGACCAAATTTTCACGTCCACTTCAAACTCCTGTTGTACCTCCATGGTTTCCTCAAAAGCATCATTCGTTAAATTTTCGTGTTCAACAGTGGCAATGAAATGATCATCAATGAATATGGCCAATGATTCATGTCTTGACAGTCAAAGTGATATATGAGCCAAAACTCATTTATTTTTGTGCACTGATTCATCCACACGCAGTCCAAAGACGGTGTTGTTTAATATTTCTTTCATCTCATTTCGGGTGTGGGGAGCAATACCATGTACTATCATGAATGCTTGAGACCTTCCACTATTTAGTGAACCTTCGAGTACGGAAGCATTCTCACGTATTATTTTCTTTTCCTCGTTGAATAATCACTGGTTCGAAAACTATCCCATAGTGCATTATCCATTACCAGATTTAACCAATGAATTAAGCCTTCAGAGTCCCATCTTAAATAGTTGTTTGTGCATTTACCGCAGAAGCTATTGAAGACAGAGCCAAGACAGAGGACAAAGTTACTTTTATGTTGCGATAATTTCGCAGCGCCGTTCTACACAATAATCACATTGATCTCTTCTCCATACATGCTTGTTCATTTTCAATAAATTGCAAAATGGAATACCGCCATTATGATATGAAGACAAGGACAAGCAATGTCGGCGAAAATGAAGTCGGCATCAAGGGTAATATTCATTTTGAATGACTGATTATCAAGAGTGCAATATTTGCATGTCGATATACATGTACATATATGGATTGCTCGCTGAATTAAATAAGTCAATTAAAGGAAGACCCTTTTTTACTCCCACCACCGCGCAGGTGTTACTGTTTTTTATTGACTTAACAATTCCGATTCTCTTTGGATATTCGATATAGACATTTTACGACAGGTCTTTGCTATCTCTCAATTACTGTATTTTGTTCCATCGGAAATTCACGACAATGTCTTATCACAACACACCGAACCTGAGTGTTTTCGAATATACACGCCTCTTTGTTGCTTGAAAATTCACTGATGAATGGCAACTTTTTGTTAATTTATGCCTATCTTCATTTTCCTTTCGTAATAATAAAGCGTTGTTCATGTAAGATGTCTCTTCAAATGTTTGGCAGTCTTTTTCTCTCATTTTAATTCTCGAGGGCAAACGTTAATAAAGCAGCAGTTTTAAATTCTGGAATCACCAAAACATTGAAATCACCAGTTCGAGAAAATAAGTTGTCTAGCATCATGCTGCAATTAAAAATCACCCTTTGAACGTTCATATCAATTCCCAACCAATTTAGACAGATATCGAAAACAAAAAAAAACAATTTTCGATACTGCAATGAAATATAGCAGTAACGGATACGACAAACCGGATTCGTTGTCATTTTCAACCGTATTTCCACAGACACCGGAAAAGAACGTAACTTAACAGAGAAACTCTCATTTATTGCTCAAATCAAGAAATTGGGATTGTAACTGATGCGAAGACTGCTGGACCTCGTGCGAATTTCAGATGAATTATGCTATTGATTCAAGGAAATTTCATTAGATTTCGACTTACTAATGAATTAATTTGAAATTATCAATGAAATAATATTAGTTATCTGGCACGTAAAGCTGTGATTTCAATCATTGGAAACATAAATAACAAATCTTCAATTGACTTTAAAATTGAAACTAATTCTGGCAGATTACGCTATTATATGTAAATTTTTGAGAGGGAGACCGACGGACGCACAGTCATCATAGAACGACCCACAGTTGATCCAATATCGCATTATCTCCTGTATTCTGAGTAACAAACTGTTTATAAAAAATAGTTTTCAACACTGAACTATTCTAAGACCTAATTTCTTTGATTTTTGTTATGTCTGTACTTGAACTTCTATGATTTTAGATAATTTAGCATTTGATTTCTGTACAGGATTTGTTTCAATGTTTATGTAATAAACTACTTAGGGATCAGTCTGCGGATCGGCAAAATTGATTTTGGTATGATAATTTTGTGCGTTGAAAACCTTAATAATTTTATTCAGCAATTAAATATACGTTGCTTACGGGATTCTTTTAGAGCAAGAAGTTTTATCTTTTATTAGTCAATTATGATAATGATAAACAAAATGTGATAATTGGAAATTTCCATTTTCATGAAAGGTCTGAAGTTGCATCTAATGAAGTAGGGCTACGATGAGTACTGATTAATGTTAAACCTTAAACAATTTTTTAATTTTATCAAGAAATGAAAAGGCTTGCTATTGTTAATAGGTTTATCTCCTAAATCTTCGCCTGCACAGGCCGCATCAGAGGATACAAAGGGAGGTAGGCTTTACAAACAATTTCAAAATTTAGATTTTAGATACGGTATATGACATATATGGGCAATATGATAAAAATAGGTAAGACAGCATTCAGGCATAGAAAAATGTTCATGTAACGCAGTGGAAGATATCTCAGTGGGAATCATAGTGTCGTAGGTAGCATTAATATTGGACAAGCAGCATCAAATAGAGTCAGTCACTTTATAGGAATAAGAGTTGTTGATATTGATCTTTTTCTTCACGGGAGTTAATTTGTGGGTGATAAATGTGAATGAGTTGTGCTTCCATGAGTCTTATGTTCGTGTTATCTCGTTCATGTGATAATATTTCGGTTTTTCGTGTTGCAAATCTTTAAATGTTTGAATATTGAAGATGTTTCACGTGTGAAATGTTCTTTAATTCTTACATGGAGTGGCCGAATTGTACTTCCAATGTGGAAGTGTTGACATTAAAGACATGTTACCTTGTAAACAACATTTTTTCTGAAGCATATTTTGTTGTTTTTGATTGGGCATTCTATCATTTGACAATTATTTCCAAACTTATTTTTCTTTCGTAAGGCACTTCGCAGGGTTATATCTGATTTCTGTGCAAGACCAATGTTGAGTTGTTCCGATGTAAAGACTGTTTTGATCTTTTGATTGATATTATCTGAAATGAAAGGTATTTTCAAAAAGCACTTTTTTTCTCTTTTTCTTTTCTTTTTTCGAATTCTGTATGAAGTATTCGGGAAAATCATTTAATCTCAAAACGTTATCGAACTGTTGGAGATATTCTTGTTCTGCAGTCGGATTTGAGCATCGTTCAGATATACGTTTTCTCTCATTTCTTATAATTGCTGTTTTTGATGTGTTGGATGTGTTTGAATGATAAATCATTATTATCATTAATAATAAATAAATGTAATATATATTTAATAATAATTATAAATCATTAAATCATAATTATCATTCAAACACATCCAACACATCAAAAACAGCAATTATAAGAAATGAGAGAAAACGCATATCTGAACGAAGTGCCTTAAGAAAGAAAAATAAGTTTGGAAATAATTGTCAAATGATAGAATGCCCAATCAAAAACAACAAAATATGCTTCAGAAAAAATGTTGTTTACAAGGTAACATGTCTTTAATGTCAACACTTCTACATTGGAAGTACAATTCGGCCACTCCATGTAAGAATTAAAGAACATTTCACACGTGAAACATCTTCAATATTCAAACATTTAAAGATTTGCAACACGAATAACAGTAACACTAAAACCGAAATATTATCACATGAACGAGATAACACGAACATAAGACTCATGGAAGCACAACTCATTCACATTTATCACCCACAAATTAACTCCCGTGAAGAAAAAGATCAATATCAACAACTCTTATTCCTATAAAGTGACTGACTCTATTTGATGCTGCTTGTCCAATATTAATGCTACCTACGACACTATGATTCCCACTGAGATATCTTCCACTGCGTTACATGAACATTTTTCTATGCCTGAATGCTGTCTTACCTATTTTTATCATATTGCCCATATATGTCATATACCGTATCTAAAATCTAAATTTTGAAATTGTTTGTAAAGCCTACCTCCCTTTGTATCCTCTGATGCGGCTTGTGCTGGCGAAAATTTAGGAGATAAACCTATTAACAATAGCAAGGCTTTTCATTTCTTGATAATACTTAATGTTGCCATTCAAAAGGAATTATAAAATAATTTTTTAATTTGTCTAAAACCTCCAGGAATTTTCGCCATAACCTCCTGCAAAGTTAGTTTTTTATGAAATGAATAACCGAAGAAATTAGTTAGCAGTTAGTTACTTAGTTCCTAACACGAGGAGGATATTATTACAATTTTTGGGTAATAAGAAGCGCAAGAGAACTAAACACGCTGATTTAGGAGACTCAAAGACTTGAAGTTCGCGAATAAACAAGAAGTCGTAAGTGCCTTCTATTTCAATGTCACTCACGTTTTTATTTCGAGGAATTGAGATTCGAGTAAGAGGAAACGAAACTGATGATGTAGATCTAACAGGAAGTTGCGAATCACGCAAGGCGATAACGTCGATAAAGCAATTACTAAATCTTAATCCTCAAAACCGCTCTCCTGAAGTCATATGTATAGCAATTATTCCCCATTACTCGTACAAACTAGAAAATCTTAGATCGTCTACTTGGAAATGGATAGAAATCCTACAAATGAAACATTGCTTTAGATAATCTGTGATATAAACACATAGAAAAGTATAGCTCGAACATTACCCATTATCGGAAGGCATAAAACAGACCATGGTGGGAAACAAAAATTTCATCCTAACACCTGCAAGTGCAGGTGTAGGATACATGTGCATGTAATACATGTGATACATGCACCTTATTGAGTGTCTACTGGTTCTCCAAACCTGCATGTATTGATGCTTTTGCATAACATTTTACACAATGAGCATGTATTGTTGACTATGTAATATAATTTTGGAGAATGCTCTATTCTACCTGTGATAAATTCTCTTAATTTGCATCCTTGCTGACTCTCCTTTTCACGTAGGCCTACAGAACATTTTTTGCTGTAGTCAAGTAAGCTAAATATTGTGTATTTTTCCTAGTATAATTAGGCCAACAGAATTGTTAGAAGAAGCTTGCTTCTTTCAAATCCACAGATCTCGAGATAGAAGAGGAGGATTTTGCAAACCAAATGGCAATTGATGAAACAGACTCCCCATTTTTATTTCTTGATTAGAGTGATGTTCAAATTCAAAAGCTTCCTAGTCAGAGAGAATTGACTAATTGAGTGTTGTAACTTGTTTTAAGCAGCATTTGTTAGTATTAATTGAAAAGGTTTAAGCCAAACTGCTAGAAGAAAAGTGTCAAAGTGATCTTATATTGCAAATTTTCACCGTTAGGACGGCCTTATCAAGCAGATACAACGTTAAAAAGGAATACATCAAAATTCAAAAATCAGTAATTGATATTCTGTGCATTCATCCGTTATTTTAGAGATGGTCTCTGGATTAGAACAGATTCTCGAAGGCGCAAGTTGATCATTCTGCCACTTTTCTTTTAGCGTTTGGCTTAAACCTTTTCAATCATGACTAATTAAGTAACTGACGTATTTTTACATAAGAAGGCGGACTGATGCCATGAATTGATCTCCTAAATCATTAATCACTACAACAAGGTAGAGCAATTGATGACAATTAATAAACAGAGACATGCATGGTAGGATGCTCGGAGTTGATTGTGCTTGGTTGGCCTGTGACATGTTCCGTAAAGCTCGTCGTAGTTCTTGGGTTCTGCCTGATCGTTTTCCACTAGGTTTTCGCCTCTCGCTCTTTTGATTACCATATTTTCGTCGGCTTTAAAGCATTAAGCCAGGATTTTTGTCTACAATCATCGAAATTCTTGCATACGGGTTGATTTGCCGATGAGGAATGCTCTCAAGACAATGTCAACATCCAAAAATGTCTCCCTATAGATGAGGCGAAGACGGTTCGAACTATCGCGCACTGTGTACAGACTGTTTTGTCTTTTCTTCCCGTGGACCAATGGTGCGACTACGGATTTTCAGATTTTTCGCGCCGTAGTTAGTTGATCCTAGAAATACATTAGACGATCTTGTGGAAATTTTTGCTAAGGTGATGAATGGAAGGGCCAAGTTAATGAAAACGTTGAAATATTCTTCATTGTAAATAGGCTAATACTTGAATAAATAAAGAATGCACCTATTTGCGGACAACTTCACCAGTCTTTTCCTTGTATTTGGAATAGATGTGGGACATAGACAAATATATTCACAAACAAATATTTGACTATCAACTTGACCACCTTCATCACCTTAGAAATTGTGATCATAGGTCAAGGCCTTAAAAAAGTTATGTTATGGTTAAAGGGGAAATTATGATGTTCCTGTATTCGAAGTGCTTAGCCTACAGGCACATATGATAGATATGCTAAATTGCAACGCTTTATTTGTAAGTTTATAAGAATCGAGACAACACTTGTTATCATAACAGTTTCGCTAGCATGAAAACAAATATAGGTCCATGTATTATTTAAAAAACCTTTCAGTCTTCATCCATTACATCAATTTTCATTAACAGAATTTTTAGAAATTCTTTTGAATACAGAACAAGAGAACAAACAAGAGATAGAAGAGACCTGTTAATAAGAGCATTAATGCTAAATCTGATACACAATATTACATTCATCATTGTGATCATCATAAAGCATGCCTGCAGGCATTGCGCATTACATTTAGACATGTAGCACATGAGTAGGCCTAAGATAAAAAGATGAGAAATCACCAAACACCAATACAGGCAACATTGTTCCTGTTTTGAAAGAATTCATCAATTAATTTTATTTTTTAATTCTTCACCATGCTGACCAGGTGTCTTGTTCTCGAAAAGCCATATCTGCTTAGAAATTTCTAAACAGTCAATTTGATAGCGTTGTAGACCAATTTGTAGCATGATCATATGTCAAGCCTTATAAATCACTTCGTTTACTCAATAAAAAAGAGTATGAGCATCGAAGTGGGGGTACTATGAACCATGTTCAAAGTGCCCCATCTTGGGTGGTTCCATGTGCCTTGCATCGTTAACTTTTCAAAAACGCGCTCGTGTGCAAATTAGGCTATACTCAAATAGTCTTTAACTTATAGATTTATGAAATTGATGAAGAATACTTGAAAAAACTGCTGTCTTATGAAAATATAAGCAATTTGTTGGTTGCGCTCTGATTTTCTGAAAATTTATGAAATCCTGTGAAAATATTGCGGACGGCATAAACAATTGAAATTATCAGAGGAATCATGTTTATTTGTTACAATAAACAATGTCTTAAAGCATAAAGTTTCCACTATTTATAGTTTCGGAGAAAAGGCTGGGGGTTCAATGTGCACAGCTTCCCCTACTAATTGTTGTTAATTACTATTTCAGTCCGTGCTTTATCTCCAAACTAAATGTATTTCCATATATTTACGGAGACTAAAGGTATTTTCTCGAAGTGCTATTCTCATTTACTGCTTTCGTTGCCACTATGATGGCAGAGTAGCTGGATACCATCTCAATAGGGCCCACCTTTTTAATTAGAGGCTGAGCGTCATCAAATCAACGAGGCGTGAAGTTCGAGATTCTCAAACAAGACTTGATCCGTTTAAATTACAACGCTGCTCGGAAGCCTGCTTCAAAAAGTTTAAGAAAACGACTCTGATATGTTGGTTTGTAGATCTTTGTTGTCATCCATCATTCACCCAACCTTGGATGAAATTTTAAGTGAAAATTAACGAACCTGTGATATTTCCTCGCAAATACAACTTGACTTGAAGTGGGAGCGAGGTCAAATGGGTACATGTACATGTTAACCAACTTGTTGGGTGCACAATGATACTATCGCAGTCGCAGAACATACTCTGAATCTGCTTTTGTATCTTCGCATGTGAGCTGCATGAATGATGACTCAAGAAGTGCGTCCGGCACTTCTTCACGGAAATTTTCCAGGCGCCTGAACCCTGACAAGTCGTCTAGGCTGGTGCACATTGCACAAGTAATAAATGCTGTTTTTTGATAATACAATTTAACTAGAATAATCAAGTATCATTAATCAACATTAGATCTAGGTCGAGAGTCTTGAAAAATTTTCAAGAGTAAACCGTAGAAATCCTGTCAACAATTGAAAATAGGAGTTATCTTTGCGTTCGTATTTGTGTTTATGCTAGCCGTCATGATTAATGTATAAGAAAAATTTTTCAACAACTGTATTACAGTTTTTTGCAAATCCCCATACAATGACCGTGAGAATTTTTGATACTATGTACGTGTGAAAATTCCACTTCAAGCTTTAAAACACCGAAAATAAAATCAGATATTGCACATCATCGCATTCCATTTCCTGATCCCGCTGGTATGTAATGAGATAAACCGCTCAATCACAGATATACATGTAGCGATGAAATTCATTTGATTACTTCATCTGATGGTAAATTTCATGAAAAACAATAATAGAACTTCAGAAGAATGTATTTATCACAGCCGTTGAAACTCTTGCCGTGAAATTCCGATTAACTACATTGTCATTTGTACAAAGTATCAAATTGCAGTCCTTTCAGCCTTCATAAAATTTAGGCAAGTCTGGATGAAGAATCACTCGTCTTTCCACTCCATCTTTCGAAACTGAGGCTAGCCGAACACATCCACCACTGCTGCCATCTCGGTTGATTGCCAATGTTACAGCTGAAATACAGATGAAATTTTAAATAATAAAAACATATAACAATTGGAATTTAAACTTGAAAAGTACTTTGAATAGAGATTTCATACGAGTCGTGCTGTTTTCATTATGTTTTCTTTCAATCTCAAAGTTTCGTCTATCAAGGCCGTGCTAGTGAAACAAAAAGGCGATTGGTTGTACCTGTTGTCCTGCAGTGATGGTAAAAGTAATGTTCAAGTATGGATGGAAAACCCAAGTTATATTTATGGAAATATTTGCAAAACTTGTCTTTCATATTATCTTGGCTTTTCCATCAATATTTGAAATTTGCAGTGCACGGCCACGGTATATTCTCAGAACTAGCATGGTTTTTGTAGTGCAACATACATGTACTTGCTTCTTAAAAATTTGAGAAATATGGTGACTGCCGATATGCTCAATTTTTATATATTTTGCATTTGACGCATGATTAAATTAAAGATTTTTTTACGAAGGAGCTATTACATTCATTGTTTGTTGAAGATTCACTGAAGTAGTAAATCAGTTGTCATCAGCAATTTATAATCGCTATTTTTCGTAAGTTTATTTACGATCGATTCAACCTAACGCTCCAAATGCGCAGCAAAATCTTGAACTGAAATACTCTTAACCATAGACTCCCTCTGCGTTTCCATCATTTTCCCATGAAAATTTGGATTAAAAACGCGTCAAGATTTCACTGTCATATAAACAAACCATAAATTGTATTCCTTAAGTACAATGCACATGTGCAGTGCACTTCACAAAATCTTTCTTTTTATGTGACACATTAAATTGCTCGTTAGCTGATTATCTTTGGACTACAAGCTTCAAAATTAGAGCCGTTATTAGTTTATTCATATTCAGTCGGCATCAATAGATGAAAAGTATTTACAGTATGACAGACTGAATTTGATTCATTCACATGCCACCAATTTTTGGGAAATAAAAAAACAGGGATTAGAATAGGCACCTTTTCTGGCAATAAAAACTGCGAAAGAAAATGCATGAAAACCGATACGATGACCGGCTATGGCAGTGGCAACAAGAATAAAATATCTAAAAAAACTTTCATCAAAGTACATGGTGACAGCTAAATGCTCAATTTTTATTCTTCTCCTAGTTGCTGGTGCCTGTTATGTGATCATTAGAATATAGAATTTTGTAAATCAAAATATATATTTCAAAATAGTAAAATTCCGCTTAAACAGCATTATAAAGAATGAATCGAAAGTAGCCGATGCTGTTATTATTATTTTATTTCCCACATTTTCGCCTACACAGGCCGCGTCAGGGGATAAAAGGATTTTTATGTTTACAAATATCAAACGATTTTGAAAAATATTGTTAGTAAGATATCAAGGTTTCAGTAAGTAAATAAAATCCATGGAAGTATTGATAGTATATGAAGTGCATAGATGTAATAATTACATAGATGTCATAGATGTAAAAATTACTCATGGAGGTATAAGTATAGAGAATGTTATCTAATAAATCATATAAAAAGGAAATGTTTATATTGTTCACGTTCTTCTCTTGAGTTAATTTTTGGTTGTAGCTTGTTGATCCACACTGCTTCACGTAGTCTGATGTAAGTATTGTCGTGTTCTTGTGTTATTACTTCTGTTGTTATGTGGTTACTGTTGCATAATTTCAAATGTTTATGTACTGATGATGCTTTTTGAGTAATGTGCTCTTTAATTCTGGTATGCAGTAGTCTGATGGTACTCCCAATATAAAATTTTTGACATTTCGAACAAGTTATTTTATAAATCACATTTTGTCTGAAACAAAGTTCGTTGTTGTTTATGGGACAATTAGTGAGTTGACATGTTTTGTTGGTTGTGATTTTCTTTTGTAATACATTCCTCAGAGTTTTTGAACGTTGTGCAAGTCCAACATTCAGTTGTTCTTGTTGGAATATTCTCTTTATATTCTGGTTCATTCGATCCGAAATGAATGGTAATTTCAGATAACATTTCTTCTTGTTCATGTTATTTTCATTTTTCTTATTTCGTCGTCGTTTTTTCGAAGCTTGAATGAATTTTTCTGGATAATCGTTCAATCGTAACACTTCATCGAAATTTTGCAGATGACCTTCGGCTATGGATTTGTTCGAGCATCGTTCTTCAATTCTGTTTCGTTCATTATGGATAACTGCCAGCTTAGTGGATGTAGATATATTGGACTTGAAGTTAATGAAAATATCTCTTTTGGCTGTTTTCTTGTAGAAGTTAAAGATTGGTTCATTGGAGTTCGTCGTAATTGTAAAGTCTAAAAGACTCAAAGTATTGTTATCATTTGGTAGTTCAATTTCGAATTGAATGTTCTGATTTTGTGCATTAAGAAGTGTATGGAATTCAATTGCTTTCTCTTTGTTTTGGAAAAATAGTTTGGGATAGCGGCAGTCTCTAGTAGCTCCCATTAAACAACGAGTTAAGCAACGATGCGCGTCTTGGTATGACTGCATGTCGTGCTAATCTTTTGCAACGAAAGTTTCGTGCAGTTTATGGTAAAAACGTCGACACTCCCTCATGTAGCAGAATCAAGAAGTGGCATATGTGCTCCTGATGGAGACTAGTAGTGTTATTGATCAAACAAGACACAGATAAAAAATGCAACATCTCCTGAGAAATGTGATGAGGTTTGGAATCTTTTTGATTTCGAGCCTTATACGTTTAAGAGACGCATCTTCAAAATTAGATGTCAGCCGCAAATCCTTTAGGCTATGTTTGAAATACATGGTATTTCATCCCTATAAAATTGGTCAAATCGGTAAATCATCGTTATTGGTCAACTGATAATCTTCATTGGGATCATGAGCAACTTTTGCATTCTGAAAGGACAACCGTATGGGCCACAATTTCCACATCCAGAGCCTTCGAACATTTTTCTTCGATGATTCAGTTAATGCCTTTTGGCACCTCGAGATGCCTAAAAGCGAATTCTATTCAACTCTGAAAACAAGTGAGAAGATACCATGGTCTTCATCCATGACGGCGCTCCATCCCACGGGGGCTTTTGGTTGCGCACCTAGTTAGATCAGCAACTCCCGCAGCTTTGGATGGGACGCAATCTCCAACGATGTCATCGCCACCTCGAGCTCCAGATTTAATGCTGTGTGACTTCTTTTGCGTGGTGATTTATCAAATCCATATTAAAGGCCGTTTGAAGACATCGCAGGTTTGAAGTAGCGAAGCATGAGTGATTTTCACTTGGTGACATCAGAAATGTTATCAAGCGCTTTCAACGATTCACGTCATCAAAGAAGGAGGACATTGTGAATGCTGAATTCTTCTTAAATCTCACCATAGACTGCTACTTCTGAAGTTACTTTGAACTTTCTATTGACATTTATGAAAGTTCAAGAATAATTGTCAAAAAATTATGAATTGATAGTTCCAAAACTATGAAGCAAAATCATAGATATAGGGCACCAACGATAATATAAAATATGATTTACAAAATGCTATATTCTAATGATAACATAACAGTCAACAGCAATTTCACATTGCTCCTCTCTCATGAATAGAATGGGAATAAAAACTGAACCTTTACCTGTGTCACCTTTCATCAATGTGATCAATCTGTAACAAGTGCTTCTTCATCATGTCCCCCTTTTCGTTGATTTCTCACGCCTTCCTTTACTTTTCTTTCGCAACGCTCAACACGATCTCTTGATTTCGCGCCGCTGCTATCCTAGCTTCACGATAGCGTGAAGTCGAATTTCCAGAGATTAAAATCAGTTTCTTGAACACTTCAACACTGCGAGCATCCCCATCACACAAAACTCGTCTTTCAGCGATAAGAAAAAGATCCTTTTGATTTTCCACGATTAACTTTCTTGACGAAGAAGCCTCTCTCTACTGAAGTCTGTCCGCAGATCAAACCCAATATGTTTAGCATGAATCATTCAAGCTCAGGCGATAAATCGTCTTTTTAAGGCAATGGAACAACAGGTCGTCAAGCGCTGTCTCCTGTTTCGTCGAACATCTACAAATACGACTTCATGTGGATATTTGAAACAGAAAGAGCCAATGGATCTAGATCAGATGATCCCTCGACCAATTGATGCTTGAGGGATCCTTTCTGCAACTTTGTAAAGATGCCTTTCAGGAATTCAAGACGTTCATCTGTCTCTGCGTTACACCTGCCGATCGCATAGATGACTCCGCCGAAAAACCGATATCAACTGCTTTCAGTTCCACGAAATTTTCAACAAAAAAAGTGCAGGAAAAACTCCCCAAAGGTTACGGTCGTCGATGTATTGAAATTAAATTACTACACGACAGATCTTCGGCATCCAGCGCCTTCGGCGGTCGATCTTACAATACAACACGTTACGCGGCAAGCTAGCCGTGTGAAGATATATGAAGAATGAGCGATATTAAGAAATGTACTGGCTGTATGAATGCATATCTAATTAAGACGTCAGATTGTAGTGTGGAAGTTCGCATTTCCTGTTTATTATAGGTTTCAAATGTGTGATTACCTTTGCTTCTGCTATTGTTGTGTCTCATATGTTGAACAGTTCACTAAAGAGACCGACCTGAAAATTTCCGATGCTACCCTCTCCGTCGTGTTTGTCTACATGTATATGATGATACAAAGCGCTGCTATTATTTTTATTCGCAATTTGAAAATCATTGTGACCTCCCGCAGTCTGGTCAATTTCGTTTCCACAAAATTCTCTCGAGTCATGGGTCGGGAAGCTTCAGCTTTTGAATCGTTGAGAGGTTTTGCTATCACACGGCTTCACAAACATATTCGCCTTATTAACAACTTTCTCTAGGGCTCCAAACAGGAATGGCACCATAAATTTATCATCTTGAAATCTCTTCAAGAAGTCCTATCATTCCTTGATGATCATTTCTTTCACATTCTTGCGAGACGTAGAATCAAATTCCTTCTAAACATTTTCAACTTATGCAATTGTACGATGATATAACGAATGTGTTCTCAACCCATCGAGTCGCGCAATACTTGGGGTGGGGGCTTCGTCACTGCGAGAAGTCGATGCAAAAGATTTCTAAAACGTCCCCACAGCTTCGTAATAATTTCATTTCCTCGAAGTTTTGAAGTCTATGTCTTCGATCAAATATTTTGTATGAACATTCTTTTTTCCTCGATGCATCATTTCATTAAGAAATTCGTCGAAAGATCAGACCAAGGATGGAGACTTACATAAAATTACAATCAGCAAGAAGTCCTTCAAATGGGGAGCGACAGCGTAATTGATGGTACAACCAATTTTACCCTATAACCGATTTAAAGACAAAATGCCTTGAAAGTACTTATTACCTTTCAAGCACCATACCTTTCTTGTGAACTCGAAAATATTTGTCAAATCTACCATGAAACGATATTACAATGTATTTATATTTCATACAATACAAACTTTGTTGATGTAGCTAATAATTTGATCTTCACCTTTTCTGATATTACATGTAATTTTCCCGGTTTTTCAAGAAACTATTTTCCCGGCGCTATACACATACATCTTGGGTTAACTAAGGCACAAATTAGCCAAAATATCGTGTTTGTCGACATAAGGAGACTAGTCAAATCTATATGTATTTAACTTCATAGAAAAGGGTACATGAACACAAGAACTCGTGACTTGAGGACATTCCATGCAAAAAAATTATAGCGCTAAACTTAAAACAATCAGAATCACTCAATCCCACAAAATTATAGATAACTGTCATCTAAACGGAAACTCATTTTAATCGGATTGACTTGTGTTTCACTTGATGCTGTCTGACGACAAAAGGAACAGCATAGAAATCGGCAGACGCACAAATTCGTAGTAGCCATGGGTGTACATTATTCTGTGAGTGTCATTTTCGGTCTCGTTCCCTGCAAGAGCTCGCGTTGGAGGCCGGATTGCCCCTTCTCCAACACCTGATGGCATCTCTACCCCCCTTACAACTGCAATGACGAGGGGGAGACGTGTCGACATGATCACCACCACATGTTCCTTGTCATCACATGTAGTACTTAGTAGATAATCTCACCTTTCAATGCCAAATCTAAGCATTCTTCCTTTGTCATTTTTTCCTTGAAATTGGCGTCGAGGAATCCATAGAGGAAAGTACTACCAGAGCCTCCAGCAGCTAATGCTTGACGCTTTAACATGCCACCGATTGGAATACTGTAGACCTGTTGACAAAATGAACATTTTAGCATTATTATTAATCTTTGCTGCCTTAATTCAAACACCAGTCCATACTAGTCACATCACATATAATATGCAGCATCATAAATACAAAGCTTTTAAAATTGAATAGAACAGTAAGTTTTGTGAAACTTCAATATTTAACGGAGAAAGTCTGTCATGTCCAAACTCAACAAAAAATGTCCGGATGGCAATTTTCGTACAGGACCAGTACTTGTAGCCTCTTGTAGCAATGATACTTGCCAGCGCATTTGAGATCTAAAGCGAAATGCTGTTGTGGAGACAGCTACGTTGGTAAGTCACATAGGCAGCTCGTCTCCTTTCTTACTTTCTTTCCTTTATCCGCTTAGCGTCCTTTTCTACACCTCCGTTGGGTTGGACAAAGATTCTTCATGGAATGCCTCCATGTGTTCCGATCGAGGCCGCCGGTTTCCTTGAGACCCAATTGCCGACAGTCTGCGGACACAGTTTCTTCCCAGGTCTTCTTTGGGCGGCCTCTTGGCGTTGGTCCGCTGATCTTCATCCCTCATACTTTCTTCATCCAATTGTTGTTATCCTTTCGCACCACATGGTCGCACCATCGCAATCTGCACATCCGCATGACCTCATCGATCGACTGCAGGTTCAGGCGCGCCAGAAAGAAGGTCTTCACTGGCCACTCTATCCTTAGAGAGACTCTCTACACATCCAACTGATCATCCTCCTATCTGCTACATCCATTCTCCTCTTCTCCACAGCTGTCATTGCCCATGTCTCACTTCCGTAAGTCATGCAGGCTATGACGCATGAGTCAAAGATCTCTCCTTTCATTCAAATGGAGTAGAACGGCTGGTCAGTATAGGCGATAGTTCTCGGTATTTCTTCCAGCCCGATTGAATTCGCGCAGTCACAGATACCTCCGTTCTACCATCGGAATCCAACATGTCTCCCAAGTAGCA
This sequence comes from Prostheceraeus crozeri, assembly GCA_907163375.1. NCBI lineage: Eukaryota > Metazoa > Platyhelminthes > Polycladida > Euryleptidae > Prostheceraeus > Prostheceraeus crozeri. Next base: position 65,920 of record CAJQUW010016497.1, on the reverse strand, counting down.
GAAATGGGTAACAGTGTCCCTCCGGCATCATGAAATTAATTTTCTTTCTTTTTCAATTGATTTTAATCAGATCATTAATTTTTGGCCTGTCGGGAAAGGCCTTTATAAGTGCTGCCAAAAAAGTTTCTGAGATGGATGCATAAAACTTCGCATGCAGGTTGTCACTTAAGTACTAATCATTAAAAAATGAATACAAGCATGTTGCCGAATGGAAAATGTGTTCTATTTATTAATGAATCTCTATTTCCCAATTGCCTAGTTTGCCATGAAATTGCTCATATATGAAGCTTTCTGTAAGATTTTACCAAACCTGATGAGATTAGATATTCCTTTCTGCTTCATAAATTAAATTCCACAAAAATTCAGTAGAGTTTTGGTGGAAATTCTGAAAATGCGGGGTGGCGGCCAGATTTCAAGCTTCAAATTCCCGGGCTATTTCATCGAATTTCCACGCCATTTTTCTATACTGACCAGATATTTTATTAATGAGGAAGCCTGTGTAACAACTGGGGCTCCACAAGGTTCTCTTTTGGACCAATTTTTGTTTCTTCTTTATTGCTATGATTTGAAGCCGAAATTTTTGTCCACAAAATTTGTTCAGTACGCTGATGATATTTATGAAATTATTCCTTTTTCTCTGAGCATCAATTAGAAGAATATTTACTGACTGTGAAGAATGAGGTCGAAAACATACAGCAATGGTCTTCTTCAAACTCATTGCGTATAAATGAGAAGAAAACTAAGATAGTGATTTTTACCAAGAAGAACAAAACTGTCGATTGTATGCTGGATAGACTTCCATTTCAAGTCGTAGATGTTATTAACATCTTAGGTGTTGTTTGGAGCAATAAACTGTCATGGACTCCTCATCTTGAAGCTATCGAAAGAAAATGTTCTCAACGTAATACATTTTAAAAGCTTTGAGAAGTTCTTTAAGCCACGATAATCTGTGGATGGTATGTAGTGCAATGATTGAAAACATTTTGCTATATTGTATAACCCTTTTCGGTAGTATCAATGCACAGATCACGTCAATTGTAAAGTGTGTTTTCAAACGTTCAAAGCGAGTTATATGTAAATCCGAATGTAATTGTAAATTTAAGAACATGTTTTCTGAAAAACGTAAAACTGCTTATATGAAATTGATAATGAAATACACAATCCTGAACATCCCCTAAATGCACTGATGTATTTTAGAAATGGTAGACTGTCAATCCCGTTATGTAAAACGGCAAAACTGCTTTCCTGTTATGGCCGCACGCATTTCAAACCGTTTTGTGACTTTATGACTTCTTTTCTTATTTCACTTGTAATGTATGCTCCACTTTTGATGCATTTTTGATTATCATTGATTAAATATATATGACTATTCATATTTTATTCCACTTACACCACTCAAAAATTATCCGGACACTGCTTTAAACTACTTTCAAAACACTGATGTACGTGGTCTACATGGCGCAGTGGTTAAATGCTTGGCCTAGCGATCTGTCGGTCCAGAGGTCGAGCTCCGAAAGTGTCATGGGAAGTCGTCAGGAAGGGCATCCAGACTAGGAGATCACAACGCTCCAGATGAAAGTCTGACTTTGTCAGTACCGTCCAAGCCCATAATAAGGGGGGGGGAGTCGTGACGCTAAAAAATCATTTTTTGCCTTAAACTACTTTTATCATACCTTCCGTTTAAAATTTTGCCACCAAATTGTGACGTGAACGATATTTGACTCTGTCGCAATCAGTTTTCAAAATTTTTGAATTTTGTGAGCGGTGGTTCATAAGATTATAAACATCTACTTTATCTCAATGGCCTGTAGCCAATGAAGTTGATGTGTCTTGCCAAAATTTTTGCGAATCGTGTTTTCTGATTTTGTGGTTGAGACAGACAAAACTTTCGCTCCATATCATGATTTTTTTTACTTGAGTAAAAATATCATTCCCGGGCAAAATTGAAAAATGGTCAGAATTCCCGGGCGCGGCCGTCACCCTGGTACAAGTGTTACAAGTGCTGGTAGGGCAAAGTAAAAACATGAAATCGGGCCGAATCGCCGCCCCCCTCTCAAAATGGTAGGGTCACATATTGCATTCATTTAGAGTGACTATTTCCACCTAGGAACTGATCTAGAGGATTCTAGATACCTCCAGTGAAGCATCTAACTTCGGAATCAGTGTTCACTAATTCTGAAATAGTGAAACGCATGTGTGCAATGAAATAGAAGCGTAGAAGAATGAATATTATAGATGATAGCACATTGATGAGCGACTACATCAATAATACATGATTAAGACTAAAATCGAAATTATTAATTGAAAGTGGCAGCATAACGCAACATATTATAGATGAAATAACAATGATGCAAATAATTTCTCCCATCTGATTTGATTGATGTTAAATTCTTCAATTTCATATCGCAACACCAAATCAAAGAATATTTCAAAAAATTCAAATGCTGGTTGAAAATGTCTTGTTGCAAGCAGGAGGATTATCAATGTTATCTGAGAAACCACGCCTATCACTCTCTGAAATCATTGATGTTGATATTTGATCTATTTATCCAGAACTCAAAATGGAAAAGAATGAGGGATGTTAATACCCCTCTGTCAGTAGGGATTCTGTCATAAAATAAGATTTTCTAGATAAATAGCGAAATCCATTCGATGTTATGAAACATGATCTAATGATGTTGGCGAAATGACCAAAATCTGGATTACTTTGAAACAAAACCATTGCAAAGCAACATTACGTAATAATTAAAAGCATCAATTCGACTTTTTAGTAACAAGTCACTGTAGCTTCCATAGGAGAATAACGCTGCATAAAGCGCACTCTCGTCTGTCCATAAGATCTGGATTACAGACTTTACAGACTTATATGGACTTCGACAGTCATAACCGACTATGTCGTTCTAAGGTAAAACTTTTAGGGTAGATCTCCTTATAGGAAAGCACAAGTTCCGAAGATATATTTATACATAAGACACAATAAACTGAAAGAAAAGGTTTAATTGCACCTCGTTGCACTGAATGAGCCTCAAATGACTGCCAGGCTACAATATTCTCTGATCACAAAAGGCATCTTTAGTACTTGCAACCAGCAGTATTAGTTGACATTCGCGACTTTGACCATGGTCTTCATTGACTTAAAGAAGTGAAGGAGCTGATAATACAATATTAAAATTCGAGCCAGAGTTGGAACGGGTAGGGATTTATCGACTCGAAATCAAACTCGACCTTCTTGGTTCAGATTTTTTTGGCAGGTGATGTTTTTGAAGGTCGGGCGGCTGACGAGTAACAATCCTGCATCACTCGGTGGTTAGTTTCACTGAATATGTGCTGCTAATCGAATTGACTATGGTGACATGTATTAAGACCATATAAAATTACTTTCTAGATAAGAAATTATTAAGTTTCATTCATCTAGCTTCTGCAACATGCGTGGTTGTTTATGATAAAATTACTCAACTAAGTAAAAAGTATTCATTATTAGAAAAGATGAATATTTTAGGGCTGGCAAGATGAACCGATCGTGTGATCTAACAAGTCATCAGAGGTATGTTGAAACACCAGACAATACAACATTATTAAGTAGCCAAAATTCCTATCTCTATTCAAACGGTTCATGACACAGTCTGCTTACATATATCCGTAACTCAATCGTATTTCGGATTTTTAAATAAGCATGAACCCTTTTCTCACTGTGAGCTTAATCATAGACTCCTTCAGAATCTTTTGCATTGTCATTATGTGACAATGCAGTCGAATTACGTTCATTCAGAATCCACTGGCACTCGCTTCTATGAAAGTACTCAATAACCCGACACCTCCCTTTTCAGCTGTGATTGAAACAAGATCTCCATAGTGAGCAATTTTATAAAGGCAGCTTGTGAGTAATTTTATAGTCTCACCTGTCCTCCATTCTTGACATCCCAACCAGCTACGATAATACCAGCACTTAAATCGTCGCGATATCGATAGTTGAGTCCTCGGAAAGCTTCTGCAGCTGCTCTCACAGTAGGTTCGCTATTCATTTGCATCTTGTAGAAGTTCAATTGATATTTTACAATATCCGCCATGGCTTGGGTATCAGCTGCAGATCCTGAGCGACAACAGAAAATTGAGTCGGAAAGCGGTGTCAGTTTATCAGTCACGCGATTCACAACAAACGTTCTGTAAAAAGAAGATGAAAATCAATGCACTCAACTTTTTCAAATGCGCCTGCTCCATGTACATATTTCAGATTGAAGATCTTTCGAAGTCAATTTCAAATAGTTCCAAACAAATTTCAGGTATCGGCATGCACATATCACTTACCATAGTCGGTAAAAGCCTACTTCGATTAAAAAAACCCTACTCAAATTTTGTTAGAATAAATGGCTTTCCTGAATAAAATGTAGTCCTAGGATAGTCAAAAGTTTGACGCGCCTTGAACGTTTAATGTCTGCCGGTGGGAACGCACCACCTGTCCTCTTAAGGGCAAACCTTAAGTCTTATTAACTATAAGTTTATTAAAATTATGAAACATTTAGACGTCGTTATCGGAATGTCCCAGCTTCAATTTCTTTAAAAAGTAATTTGTGGTTTACTTTCAACGATAACCTATAACAATTGATGTCAACTATGGGATTTTGTTCATAATTGTCAAGAATGATGGGTTTTTGTGTCTGAATTGTCACATGATCCGACCAATTTGAAATTTGCTACAAATGCAGGTAAATCATTAAGTACATGATATAGGTACACATGCATGCTAAATGCATTTTCTTGCTTAATACCTTTGCAAATTTCCGAAAAGTAGATACGTACTGCACCTTATCAAAATCCTCTAAAATTTTGAGGCAAATCATGATTGACAAATAGATTGCTAAGTAATTACAATAGGTTTCTAGAAAGTAATGTGAGCAAAATCACTACATTGTGATAAAATAAACAATTTTTTGCAATCACTAAGTTTTTCTCCGAATGTGTCAATGTGAGGTCTAGCAACTATTTTCTATCACATTGACCACAATTTCATCAAAAAAATTATCGAAAGGTTTGCTACATTGACGTCTGTAGCAAAGCTATGCTCGAATAATCCAAATAATGGAAAACCCATAGGCTTCTAAATAGACTAACCCTGCTTGAAACTATCTGAAATTGACTTGAACATATCTGAGAAAAATATAAATGACAATAGATAAATACAAATATATGAAAACTGTAATAAAGACCAAAGTTCAAAAAAATTCTGAAATAGAAGCATACTACTAGAAGCAAAAAACCTCTCTTGATTAGTTATGGATAGTAAAATACTGAGAGGAACAAATATAATTCATGAACTGGTTGATAATATGCGGCAATAAAATGAATGTTACTTGCAAGCAACTGCTTGTATTGGGACGATGTTACTGGATTACATTGATGGTTTGGGAAAAGTCAAGATTGTAGGTTGTAAAAATATACTTAAAATTTTTACGCTAGAAAATTTAGCCAGTAGTTTCTGTCGTTATAGAAGACCGTCGTCATCAGACAAATCACGAACTTGTCGTAGATGTTGTGATTCAAATGAAAAGAACATTTCGAAGCTGAGATTTATCACCGAGAACATTTGAATGAACGCTATTAGAGTCAATTTCAAGAATTAGTTAGAGTCGATTTCAATTAATTCCTTCATGTCATTATCATATTGATGTCAAACAATCTTGGCTACACATAGTCAAATCTTCATTATTTTAGGGGAATCCAATCAAATTGTTATGATTAATAATCAGTTATTCAAGATTTCCAATGATCACATCAATTAATCAACGCTCCGCAGCTCCGCCTAAGGTACGCCGAGCCATCTAAAGTGGTTCGGCAACGTTATTAGAGGCTGTGGCTTGTTGACTACTGCACTGTTCAACTAGGATAATTGCAAAAACGAACATCTTTGACACCCACTTACAGCATATGGTCCCCGAATGAGGCAGGCATACTAAGTATGCTCCATTTACGACTCAAGACATGTCAGTTGCATTCGACCGGTCGCAGAGTTTGAAAGCGGTAATACGATTGGTCTTGAACTGTGGTAGTAAGCTTCTCGGAAGTACACGAAGATTTTGGCTAATTTATCACTTGAAAATTTTGACCTTACACCAGAGATGCGTAGAGTTCTCCCATTAAGTATATAATGAACTATCAGGGACTATTTAAACACATCCTACTATTTTGAAAAATATGTCAAAACCGATGTGAATGGACCTGCTTCATCCAAAGATGACTACATAAAATCGCGTTATTTTGTTTCTATTTATTTAACATAATACAATTTATCACTTTTTCATTAGGTAACACCTGGCTTCGTTCATGGCTCGTAGCTGTGCTAGTGGTGAAAATTCTGTAAAAGAACAAAAACGTGTAATAAATAATCAAACTCCACTCACAATACAGAAGGAGATCTAGATCTCCTTGACAATACAGCAGACAGCACATTGTCTACTTTTACAATTAGTGAGTAGCACATCAATACAAATAAATCTACTTCGTTATAATTACTAAATCACATTAATCTAACACAGCTGATATGAGAGATTATAGGGATGCTGTTGTTGTTGTTCAAACAACAGTAAATGCATGGGTGTCGAATGGGGAATGGGGAAAGGCATGGGTCTTGCCACAGTCTACTGGCCTTAAGCAAAGCAGAAAATAGACAATATCACTCCCTTTTTTATTGAAAATACTAAGTTAAAATAATAAAGTAACCGACGCGTATCGTCTGAAGACAATCTCGAGGGTGGCGCACAACTGTGGAAGGTCCTTCAAAAATTTGTGGCATAGTTGCAGCAACTCATCAAATTTTTTCATGACATCTATTAAGGTTTGTCATTTTCATCGCTATGGAGCAAGCTTCAGCCATTCTAGTTGCAATCGCATTGAACTGTTGAATAAGAATCTCACAACTATGTATAGTCACTTATTTCCATTTCTCTACCAGCATGAAATTTCAGATGATGCTCGCTCAAAGTACTCTTGGATTCTCTGTCACCAATACTACGTTCGTGTTCTTGATTGCAAAGTTTAAAAGGTCGACAACTTTGTCCAACATAGAAGTCAGTGCACCATGAACAATTAACAGTGAACAAAATATCTGCTTTTGCAGTTGCATTTAGGACCAATAACGTCATACACATTACAATTACATTCTTCCTTGGCCTTTTTAATTAATTGAAATTATTTTTCTCCCTGGTTTAGATGAAAGCGTTACCGAAATGTCATATTTAACTTTCAAATTATTTAATTTTCTCAGATAACTATAACTAACGAGATCGAGTTTGATGTTATCTGTTTTGGCAGACGGCATTTTGTTGTATTTATTTTTATTCGTTTCTACATATTTATGATCAAACCTGAATCCGCTGTTTGTTTATTCACTCATAGTGTTCATAGAGTCAGAGGCTATGTCAGAACATAACAGATATTATGTCAGAGGCATCTCAGACGTTAGTCAGAGGCATCAGAACTGCGATTATTAATGTATTTTATACTATTTTTAAGAAAATTATTTTTTTATTTTACTTGGGAGCCAACTATCTCTATGTAGACTTATGTCCGAAAGGCATGTCTTATTAAACCTGCCATTATTTTAGGCATTTTATTTTTATTATTTAGGACTGCCATCCAGTGATATGCTTAAGTCTAGAAAATTTATATAATTATCCCTAGGGATTTCTATTGTGAAATGAATACTTTGGTCAATAGAGTTAAGCAGTTCAACTATGTTCGGAAACATTTTCTTGTAGCAAACAGGATTAATATTGAAATTTTGGTTAAGCATTTTGAGGCGCTTTCTTCTACGGTATTCATATATATATATATATATATAACCGCATAAGGTGGCGAAAAATGTGCACCCATTGGGCACCCCTTAATTTGATGATACGTCTTATGATTATAATTCATCTCATAATTGTACGAAATAAACTTAAGAAAATCTACAAGATCTTGAACCGAGCACTCGAAGTCGTCAATTTTTGTCCAAACTTTAGTAGCAAATGCCTTCACATCTATGGCGTCAGTAATCGGAAGATTTTGGACGTCTAATGAGAAACAAATTTGGTTTTTATTACACATTTACTGTTCATTTTAAGATTGCTTATCAGTGAGTGAGCAGCGTCTAGATAAGAAGGCATAAATGTAGCTAACTGGTACTAGCTAACCAGTCAACCTTTTGGTTTGGAGTATTTTTCACCGATGATATCGGCGAAGCAGGAAGAAATCATCCACTTTATCCATGTGGTCTTTGACGTTTACATGGAATGCAGCTGGTTTGCTTCCTATAGTAAGTAATCTTTGATGAACAATCCGTGGAGTATTTCTACATTTCGAACGAATTATTTGTTGTTCAAAAAAACGGCCTTTTTAATTTTTTGTTTAAATCATTTAGATGTCTCCAATTTAACCATGCATAAGATACCGGCGACACGACATTTCCGGAAAATCCCAGATTACCTTTTTTCACACTACTTACTCTGAGCCCGATGCGATCTACTGCCGATATAATTAGCAAGCTTGATAGCCATGATAAATTGTAATTATCTCACAGTCGTAATACATGTCCGAAACTAGAAAAAAATGTTATCGAAAACAGCATGCGGGAGTAGTGACGCTAAAGCTATATTTTTGAAGCTTAAGGCTCCAATTCCACAATAATGTTGGTCATGGCAGGCAGGCCTATACATGTGAGGTCAATTCTGTTTAGGATTCTGCACATGCTGATCACTCAGGAATCAGCATTACCCAGTGCTCCTCAGGAACCGGATTGTATTTCTTCCACGGATTGTGTTCTCGGTCTTGGTTGGGGATCTTCAAAAGCTCTCATTCTTTCTCTCAAGCATATTGTCACATCGCAGGATGTGATGACCTGCAGTGCACTTCTCCAGTTTCGAAGTCTATGCAGGAAGGAGTCTCTAGTTTTTCGATGTTGATGCTGTCTGAGTAGAATGCAATGGCTACTTCGTATTTGTGAGTGTAATTACTTCCCCTCTGTTCATCATCGCCTCCTTTTCTTTATTTCTGGTGAATTTCCATCTGCTGTAGTGGTGATGATAGGCTTTGTTTTTCTATTTATATTTGTTCGTCTCTGGACTACTTTCTTGGCTACTGCGATATTTAGTGGCACTTCTGCTTGGTTTTCTTCTGTCGCTTCCCTCGTTAGTCGGTTTGTTCCTCATTTCCTGAAGTTCCTAGGTGGCAAGAGCACCGATATTTTGGCTCTTGCATCGTTTCTTTATATTCCGTATATTCTGCCATATTTGGTCTTCGATTTGAACGCGCTGTTCGTGCGGTCCTCTGCCGATGTGTAAAATTGCACTTTGGCTGTGTGCTGGTGTTCATTTTCTCTTCGCACAATTTCATCGGTTGCGATCTTGATTGCAGTCACTTCAGCAGTGAAGTTGGAACAGTACTTTCCTGCTGGCGCCTTTTCCTCTATAATACTCTGCTTGTTTGCATTTTTCATCTCCAATACGTGCTCCACTTCCTCCATTTGTTTGCCATTTCTGCGCCGAGCCATCTGTCCAGGTGATTACATCCGCACTGTTGATTCAAAAGTGGTTAAGTGTCTTAAATGTAATTTCCTTCAGTCTTTGTTGGTCTTCCTTTTTCGTGAGTTTTCTGGAAGTGTTGTTCTGATGGCAATGTCAATGTTTTCTTGACATGGAGGTACGTAATAGTGTCACACGATCTCTGCCAGCATATTTTTTAGTCCAGCTTCTTCTGATGTTTTTTGAGCTCTTATTCTCTATCGTCGCCCTTCTTTGTCTCTGCTGTTCTTTGGTGTTACATATTTATGTGCAAGTTCGCAGTTCAGACAGTTCCTGTTTCTGCGGACAGGAACTCCCTACCCTCAGTTGCCGGATTCCAATGAGAGCCATGGAAAGTGGAGGAGGAAACCAAAAGTCAAATTATCTATATGCGCCTCCTAACAAAAGCATCGTGTCGCCGCCTTTGGACGAATGTCCTGAAAATCTATCTTCGCTTGCGTCATGCCTGTCCTCCAAAGATGCTGTTTTATTCAACCTTCAGCAGAATACAAGTTGACCTCAGTAAGTGAAATCTCATCTCTTCCAAACCAATTAATGATAGTCAGATATTCGTTTTAGCAGTGGCATCTTTAGCTTGCATCCAATTCGCCATGAAATTACGAAAAAGTAAACAATTCTATAGATTATAGGGTTTTAATCACTCAGTTCATGTGATAGCAAAAAAAAACAAAAAAAAAATTAAACATTAATTAAATAATTATATCGTGATAAACATCTAATTAACGCGCCTTGAACGTTTAATGTCTGCCGGTGGGAACGCACCACCTGTCCTCTTAAGGACAAACCTTAAGTCTTATTAACTATAAGTTTATTAAAATTATGAAACATGTAGACGTCGTTATGGGAATGTCCCAGCTTCAATAATTAATTTGACTAGTTTAAATTAATAACATAATTAATAAATATATAAGCGTTAATTAAACAATTAAAACCAAAAATGCAAGAATGAATAAAAAGTTGCTAAAGAGCATTCATAAATAATGAAGGAATGAGTTATATGACGATTTCTTTACAGCTGATAATGTAAACGTCTGTCTTACCCAGCACTCGTTCTGGAGTCAGCTGCAATTACGACGCCCTCATCATATTCCAAGGCAATGAGTGTTGTCTGAAACAGAAAGGGGAACAGATTCAGCCTCTGAAAAATTGAAATCCAATGGTTTTACAATATGTCTTGATCGTGCTTATCATTTGCATAATTTGCAAACTATTTCCTAACAAAATAAACATGACGCCTATTCCCAAATTTCCTGAACTTGTGAGAGTTCCACCTCTATAAGTCGCGCAGTGTGAGCTAATCTGAAACATGTCGTGACGATGCCGCCTTTTGTTTTCGGTGAGACTGAGAGTTGGAACAACTGAATGCAACAACAAGTGTTCCTACTCGCATTTCTTAAAAAATTCGGGCATCGGAAAAAAATTAGGGGATTCTTCCTAAATCGCAATTGTCATCATCAATTGTACACTAAATATCAAAACTGCCAAGAGCACATACAAATTAAAAGCTAATTTATTAAAGCAAATTATTTAGCAATATTTAAAGTATCATTAATAAGCACTAACAATTTTGACGGATAATATCATCTTATTATAAAAAGGACAGTTCGCAAATTACCTCGTCTATGTAAGATAAATTTAACAAGCTTTTAGAATGTTCATGTGTCCAATGAGATATCAATACTATGATACGTTATAAATAATAAGGCGTCATAACTATCACATAAGACGTCACAACAGACATAGTAGTAAATATAGCAACAACGCGAAAATGGAGAAATCAATGATTTGGAAATATCAAGTTGATTTTCGGTTGATTATTTAGTACCACTCGTACTTAAAAAAATATTGGCTTTGGTTACGATGACAAGATGTTGTAGCAAAATAACTTTATTTCTACTATGATCACTCCATATGAAAATCGATTTCTCTCTTCAAAATTTGAAGGCTTCATCCCTGAAATGAGTTCGTAGCCGGGATGAAAATCAAGTCAGCTAGCCAGCTTCAAAAATTTGGAGCCCGGGCTGCCCGGGTAGACCGATTTTAAAAAGTTCGCTTTGAAGAATTGCTGTCATCTTACATTGCTCTATCCTTGATCTTGTCTTGCTCCACTCTTTTCATCTTCATGATGATTTCTCTGATAGAATCATCTGATTTCGGAAGGTCTGGCTTTAGTAGGTGGGCGTCCCTGGCCATGATTGTCAGTAGCAGTGTAAACTTACAATCAAATAGTCTGTAGAATTTCTCATTACTAGAAATCCTATTAGCTATTGCCTTTTTAGGCTTTGCTAGCTGTTTCATCGTGAAAGCAATAAAACGAAATGATCAAATTGCCATGCAAAAGATGTGCGGCTGGTAGGATGTTTAAGCAGGCTCAAGTCATGTGTTTGCAGGTGATTGCGCAGTCCGTTGGTGGAGCTTACGCTCACTGCTAAATCTGGTTGCAGACCTTATATTAGGCTACATAATGGCATGACAGATTGGCGTATTGCCTCTTGATTCTACCCATAATTGATTGTTTGAACTGCGAACAGAATGATATTGGTTTGAGATGGAACTATTTCATGTGTTTTTATGTAGTGCAACTGAATCAGTAGTGAAACACTAGCAGACCAGTAGTGAACCGGTAGAGTAGAGTAGTAGTGAACCAGTAGTGACCCACGATTTCATGTTTCATTTGCTGGTCATTGAACCACTAGTGAACTAGTGTCTTCTACCAACGAGACGCCGTTAAATCTAAATGTGGGCAATAATTTCCTAAATATAATGTCATCAATGCAATGCGACTGACCGCGCACTCGATACACGTCAGCATATTTGATGAATTATCCCTTTTAGTGGGCGAATGAGAAATTGTTCTTTCAGCCATTTTCCACTAAACTTGCACTGCGACTTACGATAAAGCCGTCAGATTTAGCAATCCGGGCTGCGAACCCTACTTTGAAACGAAATTGATTTATACCATGACTTCCGCACACGTGAATCAATTTAGAAATATAGTGACCTTTTGTTTCTCTTGAGTTCATTGAAACGAATAACCACTTTAGCTCAACTACATCGATAGCAGGCTCGGCGATTATGCGTTTTGAGCTCAAACTAAGTTGCTATAAGTAGACTAGTAGAAAAAATGTTTAATTGTATATTTGCAAGAAATAAGCTACTGGTACTTCAGAAACATATCTCTTCTAAATCTATAGCCGCAAATAAACTAATATTTTTCTGAGACCTACATCCGTGACGGTTCAGGTTCCGCGCAAGCGCAGCTCAAACCCCTCACACGCGCAGCGGTGGTAACGCTGCATTCTGATGAGTGGATCTGCGGAACAATCATGCTGTCCTTCTAAAACGAAGTCTAGGAACCTGTTGGAAACATCCCCTGTTTTCAGGGGTTCAAACATCGATCCGCTTTCTTATGTTCTTCAACGACAAAATCAGCTTATGTGGTGTATTGGTTCAATTATGCTCAATAACCCTTTCAGGTTGCATTGTACCTCTTTGTATAAGGGGCTGGCCGAGCGGTAACGGAATTTCATTTTTACTATTAACATGACTGCTACTCAGTCAATGAAGATCCATTTTCCTTTTGAAATGTGTCATGTGTGACACTTCGGTGGGCTCTTCAATGACACAGAAAAGAAGTTTTGAGAAATTCATTTTCTTCAATCTGTGTCCATAAGACTGCTCGGCAACGGAATTTCAAAAAGGGTATCACTTTTACAGGTATCTCGCACATGTCTCGTAACATGCTGTTCCATTATGAAAATGCGTACATGGTGAATGCCATATCGTTTTAGGGTTTGTAGGCAATGCTATCACCAAATATTGTCCTAGTTGTGATAATTATTCCATTAATAAAATAAAAAAATAATTGGTGCTACATGATAACGGAATTTCAGATGTTCATTAAATCCTATAACGGGATATAACTTCCATTTGCTAATTTCTATCCTTACTCCCTATTACCACACCCATTTGACTTTCAAACCACATCACAGCCAATAATTACATCATAGCTACATGCATAAATAGAAATGTTCCAGGGATTCCCAGCACTCGAGAATTCGTGAGATGTTGATGTTATCATTTTTTCATCTCATGTTGCCCAATGGTGGAACAAAATGAATTCATTCCTCTTACAGCAACCTGTGAGATTATGATCATCGTATCATGGTCAGCATGATCAACTTTCTAGGCTTATATAGGTAGCACAATAGGCCTACAAATCAAGGCATGGATGTATCAAATAGTCAAATAGAATTCAAATTCAACTTGAGAAAATTATCTATTGCACATGAATACACTTGTGATATATGACTGGGCTTATACACTGGACATTTGCACAAACTGAATTAATGGGTGGTAAAAATGTATCTCTATTAGTCCCCCCCACTCACAGCTTTTTTGGGTCCCCTTTCACATATCTTCATGATTGAAAAGCAACCATCTCTGTTCATTTTAGAACGTTATTCATTACGGATATGGTGACATTGAAGGGAGCAAGCACTGTGATGTGGGAGTGTATGTTTGAAACATTTGAGATTTAGACGGCTTGATGAATGAATCGCAATCGTAACTAAGTTTGTTAACATGAATGTCGATAGCATTCAACATGACTACAGGATGCAGTGTTAGCGTGGTCATGCAAAAACGTGGTCTTCTTCACAGTAGACGTTTCTGTGAAAGTGGACATTGGTCCTCATATTAAGTGACAGAGAGGGTGTATATGCGGAGCAAATGTACTATAGGCAGTAGAAATGGAGACAGCAGCTGAAAATCTGAACTTGACTTCAGAACAAATCCTATCTAGATAGTCACCGCTTTGTGCATTTAATGTTGGACTAAGGAGTATACAATCGTGGCCAGTAGAGTGTGACCACCATCAAGAACTTCTTTTTTCTAAGCATATCGACGTAGACGCTGCAATTCCTCGGTTGTGGTGATTGCTTTGTTCTATGAATGACTTCCTATTTCTATGTTTGTTGACTGCAATGTATTAGCGCACTCTCAGTGTTGATTAACATAGATATCTCACAATTTGAATCTCACGCATTTATGTTGATATTCGCCTCTTTAGTTCAATTTCATTCTCTCGCGCGTCAGTAATGGCTCACTTGTCATCGGAACTGCGTGGGAAAATACAGCTCCTCGATGAAGAAGGCTACTCACAAAGAAAAATATCTGCAAGACTTGGTGTTTGCAAATCGACTGTTCAGAAAACTTCAGCCAGAATAAAGAAAACTGGAACACATTCACCTCCCAAACATCGTGGTGGATTGTCCGGCACTACATTGCGCTTCAGTCGAACCCAGCAATTTTCTACAGGGTTCAGATCGGGGGACGATCCCGGCCAAGGAGACAGAACCAAAATTCTCATTTGGTGGAGCCATTGTTTTACAATTTTAGCCTGGTGACATGGGGCACCGTCATGCTGAAATATTCTACAGTGCTTGAGGGAAAGCCATGACTCCAACTTCTCATGGAGAATGTTGAGATAATATTGGGTATCTACAGACTGACCAGAAGGCATGACATGAAGTCCTGCGCGACCTTCAGCGGAAATGGATCCCCAAACCATTATCGACGGACAGCTCTTGACAGTTGGCACAACAAAACGAGGATTGTATCGCTCATTCTTTGGACGACGAACGCCCTGTGTTGATGGATTAAACTGTCTGATCAGGGTTTCGTCGCTAAAAAGCACTTTACGCCAATCAGCAACTGTCCAATGTTGGTGGTCACGACAGAACTTTAAGCGATCCACAATATTCTTCCTCGATAATTTCGGTTTCTTTGCTGCGCGGTGGAATCGTAATCCATATTGGTCACAAAGACGGTGACGTATTGTTCGAGCGCTTACGCAAGAATCACGTGGCAAAGTAGCAACAATTTCTTGACCGGTTGTCCTTGGATTCAAAACAGCTCGACGACGGATCATTCTATCAACACGATGGGAAGTCCTCCTCGCAATGACTTGAAGCAGTCAATCATGAAGGCATGGTGTCAGCAAATAAGGGTTGAATACTGTTCTGACCTCATCGAATCCATGCCTCGCCGCATTGCCGCAGTCCTTGCAGCTGGTGGGAATTCAACGAAGTACTGAACTCTGTGTATTGTGAAATGATGATACTGGCCTACAGCATTGTTCTAGACCTTTTTCCACTGAAATTTCTGATAAAAAAGCATTTCTGATCGCACTTGCTGCATTTTTGAAATAATCTCCGTTTTCATGGAGGTGGTCACTCTCTACTGGCCACGACTGTATGCGCCTACACAATCATCAATATTTGCCTCGCTAAGTGTAACAATGAGCTAGTAATTAATTTGATAAGATTAATTAACATTCATGAGAAATGTAAGGAAGACCTAAAGATTCCCGCCTCACCCTGCACAATTATCTTAATCTTGACAATCTGTAAATCATATATTTCCACCGATGACTAACGTTAGAAATTATTCAGTAGTAGGCTGTGTACCTACGTTACGTATAGTAGCACAGACAGCAATGCATCCTTAATCATAGAGTTATATCATTTAATTTCTATTTGTTTTATTTTTACCTTAAATAATTTAATCATTTTGCTTTCCTAAATCAACTTAAGTGTTTACTCTGTAGGCTTACATCTAGGTGATAGCTATTGTTTTGCAATCTCAGCTAAAAATGAAATTATCGTTTCTGATAATAAACGAAAATACTCGTAAAAAGATGGCATGTCAAATGGGTATTGTAATCTGGGTAGAAACTAGGGTAAGAGAAGCTTTTATGTAATCTTATGACTTGATGAACATATGAAATTCCGTTACCGGTAACGGAATTTCATAAACATGTTGCCTCATTTAACAATGAAAAACGTCAAAATTTCGATAGCTGAATATATAACGGGTTAACATGAATCAAAATGCTTTCTTTCTGATGAAATTCAGTTACTCACACAAAAATGCTTTTGAGTGACAACAAAAACATGGGAAATTTGGTAACGGAATTTATACTGCATAAATTTAATTCACTTAGAAAAATGGGGTACAAAGATTTTATGACTACATCACTTGTCATATACCTACTAAGCATTACCAATTGACTATACATCAACAGAGAAATAGATTCCCACACATCAACATTGATGAAAATCAAGAGCTTGAATATTAGGCTTGATAAGTGACAAACGCGACAAGTTTGGTGACTTTTTTTCGCCTACCATTGAAAATCGACCTACCATGGTAACATCGACTACCATTGAAAAACCCAGAAGATAGGACAAAAATGAGACATGTTCTAGGAACTAGAGAATCAGAGCTTTTCAGAAGTATGAAGGAGGAAAACATAACTTGAATTTCATTTTTCACTCGAAATGTTAACTTTCGCGTGGCCAAGCCCATAAGTCTTCCTTTGTTGATCTTCGTAAAAAAGTCTAGTGCACTTGGATTCGGCAGCATTGTAGATCGAATATCGGCAAAGATAACATGCTGAGGAAACATTTCATTCAGACGTCTAAAATCAAAATTATGTTCGCAGCGTGTGGTGGTGCTTCTCCCTGATGGAAGCCTGCTGCACTTTTGACTAGTCAGCTCATTAAAGAAAGAGACTCAGTTCCTCTCAGCATTTTACCACAATGAACATTTGACCGAAGAAAAATTGTCCAATTATCTTTCGCCGAGACATAGCACACTTCAATCTTGTTAAGATAGACTGGAGAAGTTTCGGTGACGGGATTGTTGCCAGACCAACAACGTTAATTTTGACTTTTGAGAAATTAACGTGATAAATGCAAGCAACAACCAAGCTTCATCAGAGAAGAATGAGCTGTACAAAGTATCATGATTAACAAGAAATTGTCTAAACCACCTGGAACATTGAAGACGCTTCTTATAGCCAGTCTCCTTCAATTCATTATAGCGCACAACATTTTTTTGAGATTAGAACGTCCAATTATTGCGGACACGCTATCTGGGCTGATACAAGAAAAATGTTTTGAAGCAAGCGCCGCAGTGACCTGGTTTGGTTGTTGGCCTTGACCTCGGATATGGCATCAATCTTACCCCTGAGTTTTCTGCATCATGAACCGATCCCGCCTCTCGGATTTTTTAAGGAATTTCTGGCGCTATTCCGAAAAATATCTTAATTTGCAAAAGTCTCTCGATCTTCAACCTCTTCTGTGACGAGGTCACAGTTTACATCACCGGAAATGTGAACCGCTATGAAATGAGGGTTGGAAAATTTGGGGTAGAGAGGGGTACATTCATGCAACAAAATGGAAAATCTAATATTTTTATTCCTTGTTCAAGAGACAAAAAATTGCTTGCTATATCTGATGGGTTGGATATTGTAGATATGTTTTATAATGAGCACTTCAGGCTCAGCGGCTTGTCTTATTGCACTATTATTATGGAAATTAGGGGTCTCTAAGATCGACAACTATTTCATAAAACTGCTACGCCATGGCATAAGCGATGGAAATGAGCGACAACATTGACCATGAAGTCGATATCTCTGAAAAAAACAGCCGTTATCAATTGCGAAACTTATTTCCATTTCCTTCTATATTCTGGACATCACAATAAGTACTGTGCTGACGAAATAATTCACGACATTGAAATATGTTTGACAAAATAATGAATAAAATAATGTATGCTTAATCAGTCACTTTAAAAGCATTTTAGTAGTCTTGGCTAGCAAGCATAGTAGGTAAGTAGCTGTCCAGACGATCCTTTGGTCAAGAAGTTCAGCCCTGAAAATGTGGATGGAAGTCGGCAGGATGGGCTTCCAGACTAAAAGTGCAACAACGCGCTCCAGATGTCAGCACCTGCCAATTCGAGATGATGGGGGGGGGGAAGTAGTGAAATTAGAACCTGACTTTTAAAATTTTCTTCAGATTAGAAGCTAGCCGTGGAACTTAAACGATTACTTGCTGTTGAAAATCACGCAAATTTCTCGGGTCATTGCAAATTTAATTAACGATTCGAATGAAATGAGACAAGCGATAGATCAAATTGTCATGCAAAACTATGCTGATGCTGCGACTTATGCCAACTATGCCGAACTTACGACTCCAGGTTATCTACATGTAGACCTGTCACCCTACCAACTGAACTACGATCGCTTATATGCGACGGATGTCAATTGACAGGATCAAGCTCTGACCATCACATATCAGCTGTCACTGCAATTATAATCAGTAAATGCATATTTCGTCACAATTGAGACTGTAAATATCAAGACTGACAGCGGGGATCGATGTCCACCAAGGTATCTGAAGTCATATCGTAAATGCAATAAACAATGAGATAAACGATTGATAAAAGTTCTGTGCAAAAGATATGCGGCTGGCAGGACTCGAGCGTCAGACTTCAGTCTATCTCTCTACCAACTGAGATACGTCAATGGTATAGTTCGCTAAAATTAATGGGAGATTCCCAGGGCTTACAAGGATATGCGATACATTGATATGCATGCATTGAGGCATGAGGCGATGGCTTCGAAAATAAAAAACATGAGTTTCCGAAACTGAGTAAATGATGGCTAAGATGACAGCATGTGTGTAAATTATCCGTAATTATTGATTTCACAATTAGGTCTTATTCTATTGAACGGTTGAACCATCAACAAAACAACCACCTGACTACAAATAGTAGTCGAAATCCTGCTTCTTTTGCCATTTTTTTTTACTTTTATTGCTATTTTTGACACTTCTCAAAATATTTGCTTTTTTAATTTTTTTGTCGAGTAAGATACCAGTAGATGCCAATCAGAAAACATGGAAACCAGCTCGTACAATTTGCGTTTTGCCCCAACTAAGTTCCCATAGCGTGTGCCAGAATTTTCATGCAAACTCCATTAAAGGACCTTATATGGTTTTGTAAAATTTCTATGGCAAAGATGTCAGTTCCAGCTATTTTGAATAATATTTCTGATCCATCAACGATTCAGTAACCATTCTTGAGCGTGGTCCCCATCCTCATCAATAGTGGCTACGCAGGAAGCGTTTTAAGAAACTGGCATTCTTCTTTCAAGAGCCCCGAATCGAAACTAGGTACCACTTTCCTATTATGGGTGTGATCGTGGAAACTTTCCTGCAGTGGCTGTAATTGTTTTACGTGTAGATCCCCTCGCTTCATTAGTTGCTGGCACATTGCGATCGTCCTCATCCTATTTGACAGGGATGTTAGACTAATCGGTATTTGCAACTCGTTTGTTCCTACTTGGGTTAGTTTATCAATTCAGCAGTCAGGCTTGTATTTAGAAAGCAACCAGGCCACTTAGGCTACAGCTTCAAATACTATTACATCAAACAAAAAAAACGGATACTGTACGAATGTGCTCCGCCGATGTTTGAAAGAATGTGCCCCATGTCACTGGGGCTTCAACTAAAATAGCTCTTCAACTAAAATAGAATTTTCCATTGATGAAGGTACAATTGTTCTTCAGAGTAACCATAAATCATTTTCAAACATGAAGATAAATTCATGGCGCTAGAACTTTGTAGATAGACCTAATCAATGCATCAGGAACACAAAAAGAAATAAAAATAAAAAATTTCGGGAAGGTCAAAAAGTTACTTTTTTGGCAGAAATAACGTGGTTAGCATGGCATCTGCAGATTTTAAGGGAATGGTAGAATATGAATAAAAGTAGTAACACATCCTAAAGTCGATTAAATCAAGCATTTTCACGCAAAATGCATTGAACGAATGTGCCCCAGTCTCCCCTACATGTAGGCTACACGAGGAACTAGATTTTCAAAGAGTCACTCAACGTCAACGTGCTCAGCGTGGTTTTTTGTGAATAGGTTGAAGTAAATAATTTCTTCAAGACGGGATGACTGGCATCGCATAGCTGTAAATGTTGTAAATTGGTTTCCCTTTCAGCAGGATGTTGGGCAAACGCAATGGCATGGTGAGAACTGAAGCAATGACGACAGTGACAAATGGCATGTCAAATTGACTTTTAAATTTGGTAAATGAAATTGCTCAAAAATTTACATTTTTGAAGCTGTGTTGTTCCTCAGAATGACGGACTACATTACCGTTTGTGACGTTGTGTGTAAAACTCGTCATCTTTCTAAGTACGGTACTTCAAAACTAATTTCAATCTAATGTGTTCATCTACAGATAGAGTCCAATCAAATCGAATTATTCTTTTTGAAGCACTGTAGGGCCAACTAAAAATTCCGGAGCATTTTAAAAAAAGCCAAAATCCGGTGCATCCATAGTTGTTAATCCTGCTCAATCGCATCATAGTGTTCAGTTGATAAAAAGTGTTAATACGAATATACCACACACATTTCGAGAAAATAGAATTCATGTCCATATGCAATAGAACTTTCAAGCATACTGAGCAACTAAGGGCCTTCTGATGAAGTTAATATCATTTTCATTTTCGGATTTTATCCGTTCAATTATCACGGAAGCGTGTCATTATGTGATTAACTGGTATTCGCGCACACATGCAGATCAAATGAGTTGCGAGTGATATTCATAGAAACTTCGAGTAGGCCTAATCTCAGACAGGCCAACAATACGCGCAGTTTTTGTGATTTACATTAATCTGTGTCATAGGATATGTAAGCAGCTGCACATATTACTTAACATTAACATGGCGTGTATTACGAACTTAACACGACTCTATGTCGCAAGGCAGTAGTGCTGCATCACACTGTAATAGGCTCCCTGGTATTGCGGGCCAACTCAATTAAGCTTCTAATAAGTCGAATGTCACAGCAGCTGAGAGGTTTATCACTACTTACACATCTAATCTGTGAGTGCAACATATATACCTTTCACTAAATGAGCAGTTTTTGTGTGCCTAATTTAAATTTTAAGCATAAACGCACAGGCAGATAAATGTCTAATTTCGTCTATTTTTCCATTATTGTCTAATAGTGCATCAAACATTGCTTACGTTTACATTCTTCTCATAATACATGCTACTTCATGCATTGATGTCACCATGCCTATCGTCGGGGTGGTGTCAAGGTCAAATTAATCGATTTTCAGGGATGGATTTCCTTTTGAGAATTTGTAGCCGAAAAAATTGCGTCAAGTACGTTTTACAGGAGCCACACTGGACATCAGGTCGACTTATGTTAGCATGAGTGCATCAGCTTCTTAATTTTGAGAGGGTACAAGGAAAACTGGTAGCAAGGTACTTGCCTAAATGACACTGAGGAAGCATGATATTAATTCGCTTCTCATTCGACACAAAAAGCCAGTGGATTAACATACATGGATGCAAGTAAATCGAAGAGTTATTCTTCATTGGGTATTTGAACTTAGGACAGTAATCCATTCTGATAAATGATGCTTGTATTTCTGATGAACGTACGGGTGACATTATGAAGACAATTAAGCAGAAATCCAATTAAATGGATTCGAAGGTCAAATTGACTGCAGTGAACGGGAGGTGATTCATTTTTATGAGTTCCAACTCGTTTGGTAAATCTCCCTTGAAAAAAATCAAAAGCTGCTGGTTATCTTTCATATTGTTCCGTCCCAGATGATGGCCCAGAAAACAAAGCATGGTGAACGCTGAGCTTTCGCGAGACCACTCGCATCGTCTGAGCGTTGTAAAATTAACCATTAAAATCATGAGAGTGGACCACTTCACTACCAACGGGTTATTTCATACTTTCTGTTGAGATCAGGTCGGTGAATATCAATCATTTGGGCTTCAGCGATTCTAGCATCAACAGGCGTATTACGATGTGTCAATATTTCTACCTGAAAATCGTTGATTGTCAAAGAATTATTGTGATCATTCTTAGAATGATCAGAAAGGGCACTATTGTTATTATTCATTCTCAGACTATATTCATGTTCGCGATATCTATCTTGGAATTGTCTGCAAGTTTGACCAATGTATTTCTTGTTGCAGAAATTACAGACAAAAGAGTAAACATAAATTTGTCTTCACACATGTAGTCATCTGGCATACGTTCGCAAATAGTACAACTTATATGTTTATTTCTCCAATTTTTGGAATCGAGACTTTGATATAGATATTTAGCTGGTTTATTGATAATTTGTATCGGAAAGTTGAACTTATTAACAATTTTAGTGATTTTCTTAGTGCATTTATCGTTGATATAATCTAATTTCAAATATGTACTTTTATCTTTTTTTGTCGATATACTTATTTTCTTATCTTCACATTTCACAACGCGATTGCTGTGGACATTTTTGTAACCATTTTCTTGGAATCTTTTATCCAATTTTTGAAAGGCCTCATTTTTATTATCCATGTCAGAACATTTATCATTCACCTGTTTTACAGTATTAATGATGAAGTTACTTTCTACATGTCTCGGAAGCCAACTTTCTCTGTTCAAAGTGATATTCGAATGAGCTTCTTTAGTATACCACGAATACTTTATATTGTCATTTTCTACATATATTGAGAGGTTCAAAAAATTTAGAGGTTTGTCCACCTCAGGTACATCGATGGTAAATTTAATGTTATCGTTCACATTATTAAAAATGGCCAGAATTCTCTGGAAGAGACTATCATTGCGTTCATAAGGTCCCATAAAGATATCATCGATGTATCTCAGGTAAACTGTAGGCACAATATTGTATTCACTTTTCAATATATTCAAAGCTTCATTTTCAATTTTATCCATGGTTATGATGGCAAAAGGAGGTGCAAAATGACTACCCATAGGGCAGCCACGGATTTGCAAGTAGGTTTTCTCAGCGAAGTTTATCTCGTAATTATAGGCTATGAACGTTAAACATTTTTTTAAATCTTTCACAGTCAAATTATAGTTATGTATTTGATCCCAATGACGCGAAGCAAATTCAGTAACGGCTTGTATGCCATACTGGATATCTATACTAGGGCATAGAACTACAACATCGAACAAAATAAAGATCTTGTCTCTCACATTCAGTTTTTATCTTTTAGGTCAAAAATGACTTCTTCAGAGTTTTTCACGTCACTGTTTACAAACTGAACCAATTGCGTCAAAATATTGTTTATGTACCAATCTAGCTTTTCAGTGGGTGCATTGTTAACTGCGGCTATCGGTCTTAGAGGAAAACCCGTTTCATCTTTAGGTTTATGATCTTTAATCATCGTCCGGAAACACGCTGGTTTACTTCCAGTCATAATCAGTTTTTCCAGTTCAGTTTTTGAAAGGGATTTTTTACCCACATTTCTCATTAAAGAATTTGCTTGTTTTTCGATGTTTTTATTCTTGCTTTAAGCTAATTTACGATAACTCGATGTATCTTGTAGAATTTCAGCATTTTTTATCTAAAAATTTATTCTTATCCGTGATACAAAGCCGGTTAGTCTTATCGGACGGAATAGCTTTAAAGTCATTTTTATCTAAGAAATTTCTAGTCATGTTGATTTGTTTTTTGATAACTTTGTCCTTATTACTTCTTTTAGTGGCTTTAATTTCTTCTTCAATAACTTTTATAATTTCAGATTTCACAACCGTGAGTTATAGTTCTTTGTCTTTGCTCATCTTTGGTGGAAGTTTGACGTTATTTTGATTCTAAGTATTCTAAGGCCAACCAGAAGCACAACTTCATTATTTTTTTCAAACCATATTCTTGTGACTTCTCGAACACAATATAAAGCGATCAATTTAGATGTCTGCATATACAGCAGGTCCACCGGTCATACATCATGTGATCTTGAAAAAGTAGAAAATTCCTCCGACACATGGTCGAAGTGCTCGAGTCGAGTGTAGTAGAATCTAGAGATAGAGAACCGACAAGCGGAGCACTCGGATTTAGAAGAATCATAAAAATACAAAATCCTCCGGCGAGGTGTATGTGAAGATTCCAGCTTCGCCAAGGAAACTTTGAGATAGCAGAGTTTGTAAAGGGGTCCTCGTAGACAACAAGGTTGGCCTATCATCTCCTTCAAAGATCATCTAGAAACCAAGAAGGGGGAAATCCGCGAGTGAATTATGCCTGAAAATGTCATGTTCATGAGCGAAGCAGTTGTCCGGCAAGATAATTTAAATGATCTTGACATGTCAATTAGGTCCTCTTTTTAATGATCAGCTCTACTGTAACACCCACCAAGCAATTCAACTCATACGATTCTTTAACGTCCGCCAATGGCGGACTATGCTCAAATTGTCAAAAAAATGACGCGTCGTGCAGCATCTTGCGACCGAGTTTGAGGAGTCGCATTCAATTGTATCATCCTGACAAGCTCGATATCATAGTGATGCAGTTTTATTTTGGCAGAAATTTCATGATGATCTCTTGAATCGCAAAATTAGAGGTTGTTCAGCTAATAACTGTTAATGCATCATTTGAGTGAATATCACATATGTAATATGACTTTTCTATGCCTCATATGGTTCACAGCACCCACTGCGTTCATCCTGCCTGTAGATTTTTAGATTAATTAGTCATCAGGAAATCTGGAGTTTCTGAAAATATCAGTCTTCATAATACCTTGTGCCAGGCAGGCTCTCGACAGGCCTAGTGGGAAAGAACCGGTAAGCTTTCTCGTCGGATTTTCAGATCCAACAATACGCAGTAGAAATAAATGTGAACACAGACAAGATCCCCAGGTTTCCGGATCGAATTCAAACCTTGAAACATGAAAACTTGCGAAACTTCGTGTCACAGACACACCTGTGTTCACTTGTTCAGCCACTGGCCACTGCAAGTTCTCGGTATTCTAGAACAATGCAATTATTAAATAATTCATTGTCGTCTTAAATTTTTGACAAAAGAAACGAAAAAGTCTGATCCGGAACCTAACATCACAGATGAGGAGAGAAGCAAGCATAACAAGGAATCCAATTGGATTCTCAGTCATTGACAATTCTCAAAAATATTAAACAAATTTCAACTTACACCCATGCTAATCGCATTCTTGTACCATGAAGGATAGCATTCATTATCTGAGTAGGTGTCTGTTATCATTCTTAGTCAATACTTCAGAATATTCTCAATTGCAGATGGTTGTTAATAGATTTGAAACGTCCTTGAAATTTCGTCAAACAAGTAAGCACGTATGTCTATCATTTCATCACATAATATAAACTAAATATCTTACATTTTAATAACTGAAATCCGAAACAAATTGTCAATTAATGCAGTCCCCCTGAAGAGCTTGAAACTTCTAATGCAAGTTGCAATAAAATAATAAGTCATTTTTGGAACATATGCCACACATTTAACCATTCTCAAAAGAAAATGTGCTGGATTTTCTGTACGAAGAATGCCCCAGCTAAACTGACGGGCAGGGATTTATTAGTTGTTGTTGTTCGATGTCTATGGGTATCGCCATCCAGTGGCAGCATCGGTGATCTTTTTTCATTCTCCACAAGTCAACGCAATCAACTGCAAGAAGGTCAGCGCCAAAGATCAACGCTTTGCATCAACGAATTTTATAGCATTTTTCAAACCTACATTGCATTCAATTCCAATTCTCTGATCACATTCCTGTGATATTAAAGTCATAGAGCAAGTATGTCAGGCAGAGTGGTAACTACGCATGTACTAAAACTCCAATGTGTATACACCAATATCTTTGGTATACACTGTCGATTTTATTAAATGAAGTCGAGGTGAATACAGTTGGCATTGCTACCAAATGTAAGATATGCAAATTTTTGCAACGAAGAAATTACCACCATAGAGTAGGGATATATAGGTAGAGTGTCGACTCAAAAAAATATCTGTATACAGTGAAAATTTTTATACCAAAAGATTCAGTTTTTTGCAGAGATTGCGTTCCTGCGGTCCATAAAAAAATTTGAGCAGTTTTCGAGCAAATTTTTTTTTATTGCAAGAACATCTTATTTGAGCAGAAAGCTAAATTTTTGCCAATTTATATTCTACCGACATGACTCCTCTATGTAAGCAGCATGCAACAAGTTGAATATCAAAGGGAATGAATATTTGCTAATAAGCATCCTAACTAAGCGGAAATAAAGCTGATTATCAAGGGAATTTCATGATCCGTTTTATAATGGAAGTCTTCATGAAAAAGTCGACATCTTATCGTGCTTTCTTGGCTGACATTTCAAGTTTCTAATTCATGAAAGCAATAGCAGGTCATCGAGTTGCCAATTTAACAAATATTACCTTTCTATTGTTGTCATGACACGGACAGTCTGTAAAATAATATCATTTCCTTCTGCTTTGCTATCATGATCAGTCAATTCCGTTGTAATGATAGAGTCCCTACTCTATGGTTGTAATTTCTTCAAAACTGCATAAATGTGTATATCTCACATTTTGAAACAATTCCGACAGTATCTCCCTTCAGTTCATTTAATGAAATCCAAAGTGTATGCACATTGGGGATTTAATAAATGCGGAGTTATCACTCTACCTTACTCTGTCACATGTTTTGTCAGATTAATTCGTCGCATCGATGCACTCAGACACACGATGAACAAAGACTCCAGAATGTTCCAAAAATATGCAAGCTTTCCACCGCACCGAAAGTTTACTTTCCGTTTTGCCGTGAGCTTATGAATTTTCAGAAAAATTTGTGCAGGCTTGCCAGAGTAACTAAGGTAGAAATAGCAAAAGATGCACATCAGAGCCCTCCCCAGTGAAAAACACACAAGGTATAACAGTCATCGTTATTCATGGGTATTCCGTGGGCCATCCCACCATCAGACCATATGGGGGTTTGATGGGATTTGACATGCAATTCCCATGTTATCTTGCACATCATCATCATCATCACCATCTACAGGGTATTATCTCTCCCGAAGGAGGAACCCACCCTCTACTGTCTCTGCGCAAATTTCTGCCTCTGGCGGTACGAATCTAGTTAGGTCACACATATCGCACCAGCTCTTCACACCATTTGTTCCTTGGTCTTCCTCTCGGTCTTCTATTTTCTCTGGGAATCCACTCAGTTGCTTTCACAGTCCACCTGTTGTCTGTCCTTCCTGCGATATGTCTTGCCCTTCGGTGTTTGCATTCTCGGTTGGTTGTGATGATATCGGCTACTCCACTCTGTTCTCGAATCCAAACTGCTTCTTTCTTTGTCACGGAGAGAGTTATTCCCATCATGATTCTTTCCATTTTTCTTTGGCAAGTCACTAGGTTCTGCATATTACTCATGCAGTGATCGACCATGTATCGTTGCCATAAGTCATGACCAGCAGCATGCATTCATTGAATGCTTTATTTTTCATATTCCTTTTTACTTTCTTATTTTTCAGTGTGTTTTCTAGTTTTCTAAATGCAGTCCAGCCTAATCTGATCCTTCTCCTCATTTCTGGCATATAGTCATGGTCACTGGTTATTAACTGAACTTATAAAGTCAGAATAGTGACATAATTATTGACCTCTTCAATATTCTTTCCATTCACTATGATATCGGTGAATATAATCAACTTGTTGACACGTGTGTGAAGTTAGCGGAACCACTCAGCGGAACCATTTTTTATTATAGCTTAATTCTATTCGAAACAGCTGCTAGTTTGTCAATTTCAGTCTCTGTGAAATTAGCGGAACCGCTGATTGACGCAGTAAATCAATTTATCTTTCAAGACAGTGCAGATTTCACCTTTTTCAATACAAAGAATTTCTCAGCGAAATCCATCCTCTCCTACTAATTTGAAGCTCCTAATCACAAATCTGTAATCAGATTTGCAAAACGATTTCACGGGACTTTTCTGCAAGCTGATTGTGAAGTTACTCGCCCGCATTGCAAAGATATTCCTCTATCTGGGTCCGCTGTGAAGTGCCCGGACCCACCTACAGGCATTAAAATTTCAAATTCTAATTTTTGCACAGACATACAGAATGGAATTGCTTCACTGATCACGGTTTGCCGTCCGATTTCACGGTGGATTTTACGGTTAAACCATTTTTCAATACAATGAATTTCTCAGCGAAATCCAAAACTCGCCCGCATTGCAAAGATATTCCTCTATCTGGGTCCGCTGTGAAGTGCCCGAACCACCTACTGCACAGAATCACTGCAATAGACATACCAAGAGAATGGAATTGCTTTACTGATCTAATCAGATTTGCAAAACTCGCCCGCATTGCAAAGATATTCCTCTATCTGGGTCCGCTGTGAAGTGCCCGGAACCACCTACTGGCATTAAAATTTCAAATTCTAATTTTTGCACAGAATCACTGCAATAGACATACCAAGAGAATGGAATTGTCACAAATCTGTAATCAGATTTGCAAAACTCGCCCGCATTGCAACTCTATCTGGGTCCGCTGTGAAGTGCCCGGAACCACCTACTGGCATTAAAATTTCAAATTCTAATTTTTGCACAGAATCAGAGAATGGAATTGCTTCACTGATCACGGTTTGCTGTCCGATTTCACGGGAGAATAAGTACTTGCCGAGAAAAATTGATTTAATCTCAGAAAAAATCCAACCCTCTCCAGATCAAATTACCTCTTGTGCGCTTTCCTTCTCGGTGCATGCTGTCGCTGGTATCGCTAGAAAGATTGCAATGCTTTGTAGCTATTGTGCATATTAATTCATTTCGTATCAAAAAACATAAAGTCTTAAAAGATAAGAAACTTGCTAATAAGTGCGATTCTTGCATAATGAAAAAATCACGTGTGTGAAGTTGGCGCAACCACTCAGCGCAACCATTTTAAAAATCACATAAACCACACAATTCGAGGTCGCTTCGGTTTCACGAAATTCAGCCTCCTTTGGCCAGAAAACGCAATTCAAATTAAGTTGGCGCAACCAATTTTCTGACTTTCATAACAAAACTCATAACAAACGATGAAATATCCATGCACTAAAAATAATCGATCTTCATGTAAAAATCAAGTTAAATCAAAATTACTCAGCATACACATTAAACATCAAATCACATGACAAAGTATAATAAAATATTGCACAACCCGCGCAACCATTTTTCATTTCGAGTGTGCCACTCCTGAAATGCATGTTCATCAGTTTTACTAAATTCGGCTCCTTCACAAGTTGAAATTACTCTGCTAAAACGCCGTTCACATCAAATAAGCCAGGTCAATATTCATCAGAATCGACCAAACACTCGAAATGTAAAATGGTTGCGCTGACTCGAATTGATCTGAGCTTCAGCTCGATCATGTCTAGGCCGATACATGGCAGGAAATCATGTTTTTGAAGGATGATATTTTCTGATTTAGCAAGTGAATAGGTACGAGTGTTTGGTCGATTCTGATGAATATTGACGTGGCACACCCGATGGTGCTATTTATTTGATGTGAAACGGCGTTTTAGCAGAGTAATTTCAACTTGAAAAGTGGTTGCGCTGGAATTATTGTGTGATGTAGTTGAACTTTGAATTGAGTTTTCCGAGTGAAGGAGGCCGAATTTAGTAAAACTGATGCGTGGTACATAATCAGCGACCCCAAATTGTACTAGAAACATGCATTTCAGGAGTGACACACTCGAAATGAAAAATGGTTCGCGGGTTGTGCAATATTTTATTATAAGCTTTGTCATATGATTTGATGTTTAATGTTTTCTTTTAGAGCGGGTGAAAGACTGCTTTTGTTTGATTGATTCTGATGAATGTTGACCTGGCACATCCGCTGGTACTATTTATGTGAAGCATAACTGCCTGTGTGCTGAGTAATTTTGATTTCAAATTTGGTTGCGCCAACTTCACACTTCGGTGAAATAAAATTTTGAAACTTGATTTTTACATGAAGATCGATTATTTTTAGTAATTTTTTGCGTGGCACATAATTAGGCATGGATATTTCATCGTTTGTTATGAGTTTTGTTGCTTGATGAGCTAAATTTATGAAAGTCAGAAAAATTGGTTGCGCCAACTTCACAGCGCAACCAATTTGAAATTTGAATTGCGTTTTCTGGCCAAAGGAGGCTGAATTTCGTGAAACCGAGTAGTGGCACATAATCAGCGACCTCGAATTGTGTGGTTTATGTGATTTTTGGGAGTGGTACAGTAAAAACAAAAATGGTTGCGCTGAGTGGTTGCGCCAACTTCACACACGTGATTTTTTCATTATGCAAGAATCGCACTTATTAGCAAGTTTCTTATCTTTTATCACCTCAGGATATTATGCAACTAATGAATTACCAATCCGCTGCAGAGATTTGACAGCATGGAACCGAAAAATGTTATCCTACTAAGACTTTATGTTTTTTGATACGAAATGAATTAATATGCACAATAGCTACAAAGCATTGCAATCTTTCAACAATGAAGCGATTCTGAATCCTTTTTAGGACAACATGAAAGTTTTTCTTTAACTAACCTCGTAATTACAAACAACAAACATGGAGAAATTAGCGATACCAGCGTTCCGATGGACGAACACTTGTAAACCGTCTTCTTCAAACATCTAATGACTTCAGAGGCACAACAGCATGCACCGAGAAGGAAAGCGCACAAGAGGTAATTACACATTGTGATGGTGCAATAGAATTGTGCTGTAATAAATGATGGTGTGGCATAGTGAAATCTATGACATTATATGACGTTTGTTTGTTCACAGCAAACTGTTCCTTTAAATACCCTAACTTCTAATGAACTTTGTTATTGGAGAAATTTATGAAAAATACACAGAACTAGTTTCGACCACGAAGTGCTTGTTTTGATTCTCTGACATGTACATACGGCAAAGTCAATACTGATGTGCATCGACCCTAACTGAAAACATTACATTGGCGACGAGGATGGGATAACACAATTCCCGATTACTGCTCTCGTTTTCCGATTGAGGACATGGTTTACTTGCTATCGGATGATCAGGATGAAGACTTAGCTATTGTTCAGTCCATGTCAGTAAAAAATTTCCAAGATGCGTGCGAGTCATGTCCAGATCTGTCTAGGATAAGAAATTTCATTGAAACAGGTTGGCCAAGCAAGAAGAACATGCCTACCGAATTGCAGCCCTATTTTCTGATTCGAGATGAACTCTCCATTCACCAGCATCAAGTTATGAGAGGAAGAAGAGTAGTTGCTCCAGTTTCTGCTAGAGACGATTTGATTGACATAGTACATGAATCTCACATGGGTATTCAGAAAACCAAGACGAGACTCAGGTCTATGTATTGGCGGCCAGGACTAGACAAGCAAATCGAAGAAAAGATTAGGAACTGCAGTGTTTGCCAGATGGCAAGCAAAACTTTCAAAAGTGGTCCAGCACCTTCAAAAGAAAATTTGCCTCTTCCAGAGTTTCCGTGGAAGCGTGTGTCAATTGACATTAAGGGTCCAATGTACTACTTGCCTTCATATCTAAGATATGCAATTGTTGTGATTGATCTCCACAGTAAATGGCCTGAAGTTTCCTTTGCGTCGTCTGTTGAAACTGATAAAGTCATTGAAGTTTTGGATGGTATTTTTTCGAGGGAAGGATTTCCAGAAGAGCTGTTGTCCGACAATGGTGCTCATTTACATCCACATCGTTTTCTGATTTTCTGTGCAAGAGAAATATTGTCCACATTCGCGCACCCATTTACAATCCTGAGTCCAATGCCGTCGTAGAGCGATTTAACCGCACACTGGCTGAACAGATCGAGTTGGCTTTGTTTCAGAAGACTCCAGTACCTCAGTACATTCGTCAGTTCCTTCTTACCTACCGATCCTCGCCACACTCAACAACTCTTCAGTCTCCCAGTTTTCGTCTTCACAATAGGGAAATGCGAACACAGCTCAGTTCACTAGTTCATGTGAAACCCAAGAAGAAAGTTCGATTCGAAGAGCCATTCAGGTCAGGTGACCGAGTCTGTGTGAAGCATCCGAGATCAGGAGAGATCAAGCGTGGTTTAAAAGTCTCAAGAAACATTGGCAGTCGGTCTGTCATTCTCGATGATGGCCAGAAGTGGCACACGAAGCATGTGTCGACTGATCGATCGAACAGCAGGATGGAAGAAGAATGCGAGCTGCCGGACGTTCCGCGAGAAGTGCGTGGTGCCGTGCGAGACGTAGTGCAAGACGAGAATGGAGGAAGGCGACAAAGTACAAGAAGACGAAGACATGTGCGAAACGAGAACTTTATCTACTACTACAGATTGTTTCATAAAAAATGGATCACCTTTAAACATCGCCTTAACTTCAACTTTGTCTAACTCCGCCAAACTTGAACGAATTTCTTTGAAATTTGGAAGATATGTCAGTTGTGCTTACTAATATCATTGTTGGAAATTTCAAGCATGAAAATTGAGTTGTTTTCCTGTTATAGATAAAAAAGTAGTAGATAATTTGATCTTCATTTAGCAATGTTACACAAAATCATACCTCACTCTTATAAAATTACATTTGTTTCCTTTGTTATGTAATATGTTGTTCTACAAGCCAAAAGCTATCAAGCAAAACAAAAATTAAGAAAATCGGTCATTCAGAGCCAGTATAGCACCATTATTCATCAACAATAATGTAACTGCTACATGTGATTAACTGGACTTCATGTTCCATAGCTTCCTGACTTCGTTGCGGTGGTGTTGGCAGCACTCCTGATTGCTTTCAGCTAGAAATCTATCTCTTACCGGTTGAAAACAATACAAAGCACAAATGAACAATAACGAGATCGCATTCACAAAAGGCAAAGTGTCAACCTTGGTAGAACTAGGGTTTTCTTTGCGAGCTACAAGCAAGCGACTAAATGTCCCTTACACAAATGTGCATCGGTGGCATAATGATGATTTTCGACTCTGTCGTAAAGAGGGCTCTGGCCGTCCACGCAAAACATCCAAACGTAGAGACCGCCTAATTTTGAGATTTGTTAAAGTTGATCCAAGTCTCTCGTTAACTGAGATGACTGCACTAGACTCGTCTATTTCTAAGTCCACTATTCGTAGAAGACCTATTGAGTCGAATTCAAGAGCTGTAAGAGGCCCTCTCAGATCGAATTATCAGATCAGCATACAAAAAGACAGTCCGTCTGAAGATAGTGATGGTCGATTGAGATTATGGATAAAATCTGATCAGGAAATTCCGAGACATTTACATCGTCCCCGGGTACAAAGTAGTGCGACTCTACTGATGACTAGGGCCACAAAATATTAGCTTCTTAAGAACCGTTACTGTATCATAGCTTATCAGATTATATAAGGACATTTAAATATATATTAGGGACATGAAATAACATGAAAAATGCTTTCTGTGTCATACTTATGTTTTATTTAGTCAAATTTTAGGATGATCCACTTTTTATGAAACGGACTGTAGCTGTGGTTGTGATCGAAGTGATGAACATTTTGTAAACGGATGGTGTCACGTCTTTTACGCTCTAGCGTTAATGCAGCGTGTTTGACATTTTCGAACATTTGACATTTGTTTTTCCTACAGGAGGAATATGTGGCATAGTGAAATCTATGACATTATATGACGTTTGTTTGTTCACAGCAAACTGTTCCTTTAAATATTTTGATTCTCTGACATGTACATACACCCTAACTGAAAACATTACAGATGGTTCGGCTGATCTGGAGAGGGGTGGATTTTTTCTGAATTCCGATGAAATCCTTGAAAACTGTAAAATCAATTTTTTTCGGCAAGTACTTATTCTCCCGTGAAATCGGACAGCAAACCGTGATCAGTGAAGCAATTCCATTCTCTTGGTATGTCTATTGCAGTGATTCTGTGCAAAAATTAGAATTTGAAATTTTAATGCCAGTAGTGGTTCCGGCACTTCACAGCGGACCCAGATAGAGGAATATCTTTGCAATGCGGGCGAGTTTTGCAAATCTGATTACAGATTTGTGATTAGGAGCTTCAAATTAGTAGGAGAGGATGGATTTCGCTGAGAAATTCTTTGTATTGAAAAATGGTTCCGCTAACTTCACAATCAGCTTGCAGAAAAGTCCATGATAACCGTAAAATCCATTTTTCTCGGCAAGTACTTATTCTCCCGTGAAATCGGACGGCAAACCGTGATCAGTAAAGCAATTCCATTCTCTTGGTATGTCTATTGCAGTGATTCTGTGCAAAAAATGCCAGTAGGTGGTTCCGGGCACTTCACAGCGGACCCAGATAGAGGAATATCTTTGCAATGCGGGCAAATCTGATTACAGATTTGTGATTAGGAGCTTCAAATTAGTAGGAGAGGATGGATTTCGCTGAGAAATTCTTTGTATTGAAAAATGGTTCCGCTAACTTCACAATCAGCTTGCAGAAAAGTCCATGATAACCGTAAAATCCATTTTTCTCGGCAAGTACTTATTCTCCCGTGAAATCGGACGGCAAACCGTGATCAGTAAAGCAATTTCATTCTCTTGGTATGTCTATTGCAGTGATTCTGTGCAAAAATTAGAATTTGAAATTTTAATGCCAGTAGGTGGTTCCGGGCACTTCACAGCGGACCCAGATAGAGGAATATCTTTGCAATGCGGGCGAGTTTTGCAAATCTGATTACAGATTTGTGATTAGGAGCTTCAAATTAGTAGGAGAGGATCGCTGAGAAATTCTTTGTATTGAAAAATGGTTCCGCTAACTTCACAATCAGCTTGCAGAAAAGTCCATGATAACCGTAAAATCCATTTTTCTCGGCAAGTACTTATTCTCCCGTGAAATCGGACGGCAAACCGTGATCAGTGAAGCAATTCCATTCTCTTGGTATGTCTATTGCAGTGATTCTGTGCAAAAATTAGAATTTGAAATTTTTAATGCCAGTAGGTGGTTCCGGGCACTTCACAGCGGACCCAGATAGAGGAATATCTTTGCAATGCGGGCGAGTTTTGCAAATCTGATTACAGATTTGTGATTAGAGAGGATGGATTTCGCTGAGAAATTCTTTGTATTGAAAAATGTTTCAGCTAACTTCACAATCAGCTTGCAGAAAAGTCCATGATAACCGTAAAATCCATTTTTCTCGGCAAGTACTTATTCTCCCGTGAAATCGGACGGCAAACCGTGATCAGTAAAGCAATTCCATTCTCTTGGTATGTCTATTGCAGTGATTCTGTGCAAAAATTAGAATTTGAAATTTTAATGCCAGTAGGTGGTTCCGGGCACTTCACAGCGGACCCAGATAGAGGAATATCTTTGCAATGCGGGCGAGTTTTGCAAATCTGATTACAGATTTGTGATTAGGAGCTTCAAATTAGTAGGAGAGGATGGATTTCGCTGAGAAATTCTTTGTATTGAAAAATGGTTCCGCTAACTTCACAATCAGCTGTTTTGAAAGATGAGGCACATATTCGTGATCAGCACAACAAAATTGATCGGGTAGTGACCAAAAGAAATTGATTTACTGCGTCAATCAGCGACACTCAGCAATTGGTTCTGCTGGATGGTTCCGCTAACTTCACAGCGGGACCACTTTTATCTTTAAACTTGAATTTCTCAAAAGCGACCGTGAATTTGTGAAATCTGAGCTCAGATTCGTAATCAGGAGACTGAAATTGACAAACTAGCAGCTGTTTCGAATAGAATTAAGCTATAATAAAAAATGGTTCCGCTGAGTGGTTCCGCTAACTTCACACACGTCTTGTTGACATAATTATGATACATAACTTTCGCTTTCTCTTGTCGTTTCTTGTCGCCAGGAATACCCGATGAGAAGTAATCAAGCTCACATGTAACTGAAGAGCAAGTTCCCTCGTTTGCTTTCCTTCCAACTCTTTCAAATTTCAATTTTAATCATCCTCTCTATGTTTCAAAACTCAAAATTCATAGGATTAATTTTCATGACGGAAAACTCATCTCATTCACTCACCCACTCTCTCTCTCATCAGCAATTCCTCTCTTCCTATTCCCACTACTAGTCCGGGAGCTAGCGTGAAGTTGTGCAGGGAACGAGGTAGTACATAAAACTTTCACATAGCATAGCACACCTCTAACCTACTGCAAAACTTCGCGTCTGCCGGATCAGATCATTTGCTTTTCAGAAATAGAGAGGATAACACAATCCTATGTATTTCCAGTGGTAAAATTGTGACATTTAAGGTGTTGACTCCATTTTTTCGAATTTTTGCTCATAAAAGTTGCACAAATTGGTATTTTGTTGAACTGGTTATTATAGAAATCATCCACAGATCATGATCTTTCAAATGAGTTATCATTCAATGACAGAGGATGAAGTAAAGTGTACAAACAGACACCTTTCGTTGGTGTAACTGCAAATTTTAACATAGAAATTTCTGGAAAATTGTTGATATACTTTAACGAAAAGTGTCTGTTTGTACATTTTACTTCATCCTCTGTCACTGAATGATAACTCATTTGAAAGATCATGATCTGTAGATGATTTCTATAATAACCAGTTCAACAAAATACCAATTTGAGCAACTTTTATGAGCAAAAATTCGAAAAAATGGAGTCAATACCTTAAATGTCACAATTTTACCACTGGAAATACATAGGATTGTGTTATCCTCTCTATTTCTGAAAAGCAAATGATCTGATCCGGCAGACGCGAAGTTTTGCAGTAGGTTAGAGGTGTACTATGCTATGTGAAAGTTTTATGTACTACCTCGTTCCCTGCACAACTTCACACTAGCTCCCGGACTATACCTTCATAAACCTTCTCTCGATCTCTCTTTTCTTCCTCCTCTTCCTCTCTTTTTCTGTTATCTCTTTCTTTGTTATTTTCCTCTTCTTCTTCAATTCTCTCTCTCTGTCTTTCCATCATCTTCCATCCTCTCATTTCCTCCATCTCTCTCCACCATAATCTTCTTCTCTAGTTATCCCCATTTCTTTCATTTCTCTCTCCTCCACGATTCTCCTCTCAATCCCCTTTTTCTCTGATCCAATTCCTTCTTTCACTCGTCTCTTCTTTGCCATTTTCCTCTTGATTTTTTTCATCTCTCTCATTAACTTTTTTTCTTGCTATCCCCATTTTTTTCATTTCTCTCAACAGGAAAGAGAATCTATAGTCAGCGCACCAAATTAGTTCATCACTAAAAATAAACAATTAATTTCACTGCTTTTAAGCGACGATTGAAATTTAATGCGCTGACTAGATTATTTCTGCTTGAGATTTGGCTTTACACAGTCGAGATAAAATATTACTCTTGCCCTGTAGCTTCTGTAGGCCTACCTCAAAGATTGCATGTCGGGTGGTTCAAACTCT
This sequence comes from Prostheceraeus crozeri, assembly GCA_907163375.1. NCBI lineage: Eukaryota > Metazoa > Platyhelminthes > Polycladida > Euryleptidae > Prostheceraeus > Prostheceraeus crozeri. Next base: position 28,428 of record CAJQUW010016497.1, on the reverse strand, counting down.
ACAGGAGTTAAGTGCGAAAAGCCTCATTAAGAAAATGTATTTGAGGGTCCTCAATAAAAGAAGTTTTAGGAGCGCTGTCAAAAGATCAGATGGCAAACTGATGCACAAATTGATCATTTCATATTTATAGACATTCTGTTTGAGTTTTGTTTCTTTACGTCATGGCCTACTTCTGACAAGAGCTCGTGCTTTAGTATATGTAGTATAGATCACTATTTTAGTCAGCCACGTGTTGGGGTTAAGATTCCTGACGAAAGACAGTCTGAAAAGTATGTCATATTGCCCTGTAAGATAGAGGCTCAAGAACCTGCCAATGGGCCATCTATGCAATTTTGCTTTAAATCAGTTAGTTGTGAAGTATATCAGACTCAGTCACAAAGGTAGACCAAGTTCGACGTTTGAGCTGAGCAACATGTGGCACATAGAATAGCCTAATTAATGACGCAGTTCATCAATCGACGCTTCGCTACTTTCAGTGAGAATCCTGCATCTCAAACATATTGCAATGTCATTTTTCAGCATTAACGAACGAATTTTAATTAACTATAAATAAAAAAATTATTCTTGACTAGTCGAAGCACTAGAGAAAAACACAATTATGTACATTCAAATACCATTTTTGGCATTTTTCAAATATCAATTTACTAGATTTTCAAATGGATGAAAATGAAAGCTTGAAGCAATGCTCAAAAACCTTTCTTTAAATCCTAGTTTTAAACAGCATCTAAATTTTATTAGAGCTGTCTTTCATTGGTTCAAAACCTTGCTTTAAAAGATGGCTTGTAAACCGTGCGTATATAAACCCATGCTATAAAATAATTATTGACTAGACTTCTTGGATGGTTGCTTTATTCACAGCGATTGAGGCAAACGAACCCGGCTGGCTTTATGGACATGCGCATGCAAATGCCTTTCGGTACCACGCATGAGAAATCTGAAGCAAAAACTTCCAAAACAGTTCATGGTCCTCGATTTGATGTCAACTCCAAGAATTTAACGGATTTTCAACGTCCGGCGCCTTCGATGATCGATCGTGCAAGCGCTATTCTAAACATTCTTAAAACTCCATCAATTTTATCAGTTCTATCATTTCAGGTTGATCGTCTGAGAACTAATTTTGACTGGCTTCCAGTCTTGCAAAGAAAAATTTAGATAGCATTTTTAATTAAAGATAATAAAATTGATTTGTCTTTCGATGCATAAATATTTTGTTTTTACTTTTCCAAAATATACTTCGGCGAACAGCCCTTCTCAATCAGTTTTAATTTACAATAATCTCATCTAACAAAGACTCTGATTTCAAAATCAAATCTGGAAGCGTCTAGTATTGAAAAATATAATGGATGGAGATGATCGCTGACTTCGATTCGATAATGATGATAGATGCTTATGCAAGATATGTCGTGAGTCCGAAAGAGATTGACGAAATAATCGTAATCCAAGCATCGTTCAGCTCTCTGAAATGTCTAGAATGCTACATTTGTCGCAAGTTCTAGCATCAGGCCATGGATAGTACGAAATGTTCCTTTACAAAACACTAACAATTTCTTGTTCAAAGTTGTTCCAGGTGAAACGAAATCAGGCAATGCATAATCACCAAACACCAGCACGAGTTGGTCGTGACTAAGAGCACTTTTCAAAATTCGCATTGCATAGTTATTGACGAGAAACGTTTGCGACAATATGATCAAAATGTGTGGACCTGCACGTTTGCTTATCATTGAAAAAGAGGCCTAAAGATTTTCATATCAGTCACATTCTGAATGTTAGAAATAGAACACAAGGGAGTTTTCGAAAAATTAACATCAACACTTTAACACATATTAACGCTTTTCTATTATTAAATATTACCTAGGTAATGCTTGTCTGTATCTACATTATTTATTATTGACAAGTAACTTATTTTAATTGCTTTTTATCACTTATTAAAATCATTTTTGAATCAAACTACTATATTTTTGAAGTTGAAATATAAGTGTCCCATTTCCTCAGCTTTCATCGAAAGATTGATATCACGAAAATATGAATATAATATTATGATAAAGTTTGAAATACACGGGAAGTACTTTCACCGTACAACGCAAGGTCTCTTCGTCTTTATGCTCACTGTCAGAAGCGAGGTCAGCTTCGTGATTACCTGTCATCATGACATCGATGCTGATAGCTTGGTTTATGCAGCATTAATCATTCGAAAGTGGTTATCAAAGTCGTATAGTTTGGGTATAAGATTCTATTTCTTTGAATGGCATTGCTCTCGATCAAGCTATGTAGCCAAATAGGTTTTCATAATTTAATCACTTATTGATGCCACATCCATATTATTTGGATTGCTTCAGAAAGTGGCATTCTTTTATTCTTTTAATTTAGACCTAATCTCTATTTATCACTTGTTTGCTCGACCACAACGAAAAGAGGGTCAACCCTATAATGTTTTGTTAAATATAGAAGAGTATTATTATTATTATCCAGGAATAGCTTATTACATGCAACTAGATGCAACTTTACTAGATTTTGAAAACCTTGCTTTGTATATCTTGCTTTGAGGTCACATCAAAGATGTCGTTGAAGTTAGCACCAACTTCAACACCAACTTTTTGAATAGAGTTTGTACAGAATAGAAAACCATATGAACAGGTACTATTAATGACGCAGAGTTTGCACAGGCGAAAACTTTTCCAAAATTCGAACTCCTTCACCTTCAAAATTCAAATTTAAATTCGAAAAATTGATGCAGGTATTGGTGCTACCTAGTTGACGAGTTTGTACAGCATTCCCATGGAAAAATTCAGATGCAAGAACAAAAAACTGAGTTTGTACAGCAACTTCCAGCATTTTCCCTACACGAACAACAGGTAAAAACCGCCAAAAACCGATTTTTACAAAAAAATGAAAAGATTTTCCAGAAAAGCACTTGGTTCTACATGGAAAATGAGTTTGTACAGTGCTCTAACCGGTGGAATAGTGTTCTACTAATCGAGTCTGAGTTTGAACACACACTTCTCCGACACTCCAGCACTCCTACGACCGGTAAATACCGGATATTATACAGTAAGTACAAGAATACTGCCCATTTTTGAACAAATCAATTGGTGCTACATGGAAAATGAGCTTGTACAGTGCTCTAACCGGTGGAATAGTGTTCTACTAATCGAGTCTGAGTTTGAACACACACTTCTCCGACACTCCAGCACTCCTACGACCGGTAAATACCGGATATTATAAAGTAACTAAAATAACGATGCGATGTTTTTTTTCAAAATTCAACTGTCAGTTGAGTCGCTAACATCCAGTAATGAAACGTCAATTAAAACAATATATTGTTTCAAGATATGTTATTATCTATCAAAATATTACATCTACTGAGAATGGTACACAAAACTCTGGGAAAAGGCCATGTACGCCATAAGGGGTACGGGTGGAAAGCATAATGTAGGCGGTGCTCCAAAAATGAATCGCTGCACGAAATCCAGATGCTGACATGGGAGAAGGACGACAGATGAATATCCATTTCTCAATTTTTGCATGATCTATTACAGTGGGAAGCACAGCACAGAAAGGCCAGATAAGATAAAAATGAATTGCGACATTTATGCAATGAAAGCCGAATATCTTAAATGCGATAATGATCGGACAATCCGAAGCGCATATAGAAAAACAACTACAAGAGAAAAGATTAACAAATCTGAAAATGCCTGTACTTAGTTGTATCAACAAATTGTAGTCAAAACAATTAAAAACGCACTTAAAAAATCACGGTAAAAAACAACAATCTTGATAGTAAGTGTTGCTTGCAATTTATCACTAATATCTGGAAAACAATCGAAGGTATAATAAATGTAATAACTGCATATGCTTGCCCATAGTCCAGCTGATAGGACGAGGCAATGGAATCCGTAGAATACAAAGGGAAAAAGGTTTGTCTACATATGTGAATTTGAGGTATTAGTAAAATGAACCCTAACTGAACCCTAACTGATGATGATAATCACCGGATGCATCAAAAATTGTATCACAGTCAGGCAGGCTAGTTAGGCTCTCAGTTCAGTAGCCATAAAATGTTGACATATAAAACTTAGGGGCTATATTCAGTGTTAATCTCATTTTTATTGATTTGTTCATCGTCAAATATTTGAACAATTAGATCTTCTTGTGTGCTAATACTAATTAAATGATGCTGTATAAATGAATGTAAACCCAGCAAACTTGCATATTACTTCATTTTCCTATGTGAAAGTTTGTAATTCTATGTGCCATTTAAACATAAACAGCCGCGCATAGATTAAGAAATACAAATACACGCAATTCGCTGCAAAAGATGGAATTTTGACCATTCAGTCATCCGCCATTTTTTTAAATCTACATGTGATAGTTAAGTGACCTTGATCGTTGATTGTAGATGAAAATATTGAACATGCAGTGTATAAAGATATTGCAGGATTATTATTACGATAGGCTGGCTTGGGAAAATGCAACATAAGGTAAATGCGACTAGGTTGTAGCCAAAACCAAACTCATAGCCAAGAAACCGTTCAGTTTGCATCCATATGTGCCTACATCGATAGCTAATCTCGATAGCTACATCGATAGCTTTATTTCGCAAAAGTATTGCATACTACCCTGGTAGGTACTTGGTGAACGATTTGGCAGTTTTTGAAAAATGGGCCTTATTTGCTTTACTCTGCAACAAATTTTGTTTGCTGTCAAGAGAAGTAAGCTGGAATTAAATATGGATGATCTTTTAGATCACAGTAGGATGTCAAGTTCATTCACACGAAATAGCGGATTCGATCGAATACCTCTTCATCGTTTACGAAGCCCGATCGATTTTGGTAGTGAAAACCAGGCCGGGGTAAATGTGACATGGCCCATCGGGACAACGTGAAAAAGTTTGATTTTGTCGCTTAAGATTTTGATACACTCCTTTGTCAATAAGATCGTCATCAACAAATTTTGAAATCATAGATGTCTCAAACGACAATAGGGTGCAATTCTCAAGATCCAAGCTTGTTTCGAGTTCATGGATTTCGATCGATTAAGGTGCAATTTCAAGTCAATCATACGAAAGGATCTACGTCCAGAAAGAACGAGAAACCTTTACGATATTTAGGGCCTAATTCTGATATTCTTTTCTCTAATACGCTCGTATATTTCTAAAATAGGCTAATTCTGTTTTTGGACGTAGATCAGTTGTAGCATTTCATGTATGTATCCTATTTAAAACAGGCTTATTCAGCTTCAAAAATGCGCATACTACATACACACTATGAACAGTCTACCAATTTTTATCTCAGATGAACATAAATCTATCGAAAAAATAAACGAAATCAATTCTGTAATTACAAATAGACCAAGATTCACTGCCATATGTGAAAATCTCTATTCTAGGTAGCGTTCGGGTACTCAAGATTTTCTTGTAAAGATCAGTTGCTCTATTATTAGGACAGGAGCGAAATACATCACCGTCATTTCATATTACCTTTTCAACCGATCATCGGGATTTAATTCGTAACACTATATGAAAGCAAACTTCGTCGCAATAACCCTCCAGACCATGTCGCAATCACCCAAATGACGAGGCAAAACAGACCTTGATGTCGCTTATTTTGACGGCTAACTAAGAGAAACTTATCATACTATGTTCATAAATGGGCAGTAGGCCTATTCTTGTACTTACTGTATAATATCCGGTATTTACCGGTCGTAGGAGTGCTGTAGTGTCGGAGAAGTATGTGTTCAAACTCAGACTCGATTAGTAGAACACTATTCCACCGGTTAGAGCACTGTATAAACTCATTTTCCATGTAGCACCAATTGATTTTCTGGAAAATCTTTTCATTTTTTGAAAAAATCGGTTTTTGGCGGTTTTTGCCGGTTGTTCGTGTAGGGAAAATGCTGGAAGTTGCTGTACAAACTCAGTTTTTTGTTCTTGCATCTGAATTTTTCCATGGGAATGCTGTACAAACTCGTCAACTAGGTAGCACCAATACCTGCATCAATTTTTCGAATTTAAATTTGAACTTTGAAGGTGAAGGAGTTCGAATTTTGGAAAAGTTTTCGCCTGTGCAAACTCTGCGTCATTAATAGTACCTGTTCATATGGTTTTCTATTCTGTACAAACTCTATTCAACAATTTGGTGTTGAAGTTGGTGCTAACTTCAACGACATATTCCAAAGTGATAATTATTTCGCATGTTCACCGAAATAATTCTTTCTGTGTCATATTTTATTTTGTCATTATGTAATTGTTTCGGAAAAATACTGGCTGTCAAGCGATACAGTGGCGGTTCATCTTCTCCTTACGTGAGATGATAGTTACTCAAGTTACGAAAACCAAAGTCTGAATTATCACTGTGCCTATTTTCAACAATTTTTAATTTTCCTTAACAGATTCTGTCACGCGTAGATTCGCCGTTACAAACCTAAACCAAGCAAGGTAAAACATTAGCTTTAGAGACGCATCATTCAGACTTCTACCATCACTGCTTATCAATTTCTCTGCATTGGCTTACTCTGAATTTGTTTTGATACATTCATCACCAATCTTGCCAAAAGCCTTAAATCTAGTACTTTTTATGTTGAGTCATTTTGGGACCACTATTAGAAGCAATGGAGACCTGATTGCACAAGGCCTAATTATTCGTGCGCTAATAATTTTAAACAATTGTATAAATTTTGATAACGAAATTGTTGAAATATCGCAACTTTTTTGAAAGTAATGGTTATACCGAGAGCTTTGTTCTCAACCTGGTTAAGCGCCTTGCAGGTAGCATATTGTAATAGCAAGGCGATCCGACAAAACAACTATCGAATTGCATATTAACTTCATTCCTATTGGTCACATTCGCAATGAAAGGACCATTGTAGAAAGTATGACCTCAGAATAAAGTCATCATATTGCTCGATAGCTGTTTTTCGAATCGCCTGAACATAGCAACATGTTGCTCACATCTGTCGATATATCGACGGATCAGGTATTTTCTATAACAAATAGTACACGACACACACATAACGAACAACATGCTATCGACTTTGAAGATGTTTTATTTCATATCCCAAACATCTCTTGAGGTTGTCGACACATGTATAGGTTCCTCAATTGAACAGTAACGATGGATGATAATAAAAGCATGATTGATAATTAAAAATTTTGAAACATTCATCATATTCAACCACTTTCTAGTGAAAAGATATAGCTAGTATAAAAGTGCTGTCCTAATTTTATACCTACAATTTTTCAATAATTGAGTACTTGCAAGAAACACATTAAGGATCAGTGGAATGTTTTGCTTAGAACATTCTGCTGCTATCACATTATATATGGCACCACAAACTGTCACCAAATTATCTGTTGGGGTTTATTGACGAAATCGGGAAATGCCATACTTTCTCGCAAATATCGAACCAGCATCTAAGCTGATCAACAGAGGTTTCACGAGCACGAGTTTTATTGGAAAACCACTTCGTCTGAGTGTGATTACATGAGTATAAGCCTGACGTTTCCACACGTAGTTTCTCTAACTGGTTGTGAATAATGGTGCTACTGTTCAACAGCTGGTCTTAAACTGTAAGTTCTGGATGTTTACATCAAAATATCTAAATTTCTAAGAAAGAAACAGCTAAATCACCAACTGGTATTCAACCCGCTGTCGAAGAACCCGCTCTTGAATCGCAAAAGCAATAGTCTAAACCGCTTGTAATATTCGAAAAAATATGTCTGCGTATGAATATTACAGAAAAAATTAATATCAGTTCGGAAATTCATCTCTAAACCAATCATGCATGCGAACATAACGTAAATTATTAAATTAGTTGATGAGACAGACTGACTGACATGGAGGTCAGAACTCCATGAAATTAAGACAGATTCAAAGGGCTTCGTTAATTTATTGCACTTTATAGATGTCATATATATTTCAAATATTACCAAATAAGCAGAGGGTTGTGAAGGTAGGTGACAAACTCTTATACCTATCCATTAAATTTTATTTCTTCAACAACTGCTACACGAGCAATTTATGGAAGATTATAAGTACCAGTTATAACCTAACGCATAATTTTGTGTCAAAATGAACAGCTGTCCAATCATAAATGTCTGAAGAATGAAAACGTAAATCGTTCACTTCACGCACAAGAAACTTATTGACAAATAACGTTAATGAATATTGATTATTGGTGCATGGTCATTGTAAATGGAAGCAACAACAGCACACACGAAGAACCACATCAACACAGTAGCATTGAAATGGATTATGTGATTGCACTGATACAAAATCGAAAGCTAATAGTCTTGCTTGTGTTGATTGATATTGTGACTTTGGCAGAATGTTTGATCCCTAGAGTATGTAGGCATAATTTGACCGAAAGAATTCCAGTATGCTGTCCCGAACCTTTTGAAGGGGCACAACCATGCGGTGGACCAGGAAGAGGTGTGTGCTTGGAGTTTCAAGTTCACAATCCCTATGGTAGAAGGTAAGCATGTTGAAACTGATTTTCTAAGCAACTGCTTGTGTTGAAGTAGGGATAGCGTTCTAATTATGTAAGGTCGACTTTTTTCCACTCTCCCATTTTTGTTTAACAAGTCGACATGAAAGCATAAATCTGTGTACTAGTAGGCCTACATGCATTGCTACATATTCGGGAAAAGTGTGAATTTTCGAGAATCATTGATAAAAATATCATCCTATAGCACATATCTTTGAAATTCACTTTGAGTGTCGTGATATCTTATAAACGTAGAATGTCAAACATAATATACTAATGCATAAAAGTTTTTTTAATCGTATTTGACGCATTTTTCGTACGAAAAAGGACGTAGTGTTCTACGCCTAGCTATCCCTAGTTACAAATATACAAGTGAGTCATTAAGAGTTTACTACTATTCACAACACGTATATTGAATAAGCAAAGCGAACAGGATGCAGTTTTGACTGAATACCGCAGACTTTTGTTTAACCCCTTCATCACCATCACGGAATTAGATAATCACGCTCAAATGCTCACGTAAATATGAAAAATAGGATATCTTGTTAGGCCTACTAGGATACAGCTTTTTATCACCAAAAAATGCACTTTTATGGGCATCGAAAATAATAATGCCCATCGGTGCGTTATGGCACTGAAGGTGCTAAGTATCTGTTTTGCTTTCATACCGAGAAAATTGTAAAACTCAATGAAAATTCGTTCGATTTGTACCAGGTAATTTTTACAAGTACTCTTAAGATCACAAGATGTGATGTGATATTGCTGAATGTCAGTTCGCATGGGCATGGGTAGAAAGACGTCAATTCCCGCTCTGAGGACATTTATCTGTAAGTTATTTATAATTTAATTATATTTATACATCATATTTATATTTAATTGTTATAAATATTATTTATAATTAGCATCGATATCTGTTTTCTCCTTTAGATTCAAGAAGTATTCGTGTTGGATATCTTTATTTGATAATACAATTTACAGCATATAATTTTATCCTGAAACTAGCCCAATTAATAAACTATCTAATAATCTTAAACTTATCTTGGCATGCATGATATAGGCCTATTCCCTGCATACATATTCGAATGCATTATCATTTCTATCTAATTAACAATTCTAAGAATTGATGGCCTGTTTTCTACTTGCTATTCTGTCAAAATCCATAATCGACGAAGAAGAGCAATGGTCAAACAAAACGTGCATATTCTTGACCGACTTTTTATTGACGTTGTTGGTAACGTGGAGAGAATCTGTATGGAGAATCCTGTGATAAGAATTTTGATGATGCCGAATTATTCATTTTTCGACATTATAAACTACACGACGCTAAAAACATTGAAAATAACAGTTGCGCTTAACTAAGAAGCACTTCACAGAAATTTTCTGTTAATTTCATGTAATTTTTACGTGACAGTTAAAATCAGTTCATAACAAAACAATTAGTGATGTGCGTGGTTCGAACAGTTTCAGTTCAGTTCGTAGACAATAGCAGGGATGCCAACCGAAGCCTAAATGTAGCTGTCATTTTTCAATGTTTCTCATTTCACCCATGTGTGTAATTTACAGTATGTTGTCTTTTGGTGTAAGTGTGATAATTTATTGAATGTATTGGAAACGGAATCGCTATAACATGATTTGCATACAACTCGACATCGATCGCGTCTTTGGGATATTGAATAAATTTCAAGGAAGTTTTTGTATACCGAAGTATTTTATGTGGACACATGTTTCAAGCAAATGTCGTTGAGAAGAATTAAATGATGATTTCCATGACTTTAAATTATTAAATTTTCTATAGAAGCACTGTATGTAGAGGTTGAAGTTAGATGCATAATAATGATACGCTTTAGAGGAAGTAACATGCGGTACAACTCTGCGTTCTTGTTGAAATTGTCATGTGATTTGAAATGAATTTTCAGAATTTTTCAAATGAATTTGATGATTACCTATATAACTGGAAATTTGTGATATTTGCATTGCCTATTATTCTTTGAAATTCCAGTTTCTTCAGCCGTGCTCAACAAGGAGATGATAGGATGCTATGGCCGAAGCGATTGTTTAAATACGGATGTCATTGCGATGGAAATTTTTGGGGTTATGCTTGTCATGAATGCTGGTACGGATGGACAGGCAGAGATTGCAAAACTCGTCAGATATCTGTTCGAAGAAATATTGATACATACACTGCTGAAGAGAAGCGGCTATACCAACAGGTAAAGCTTATTTAAACCTTCGTGCCTATTGTGTCCATTTGGCAACGTTTTGGCCCGCAACATTTGGATCAGCATTACGCGGAAAATGTTGATCCCATAACGGTAGAAATTTACAGCCAAGAGAAAGAGATCAGTACGATTCTAATGGCTCCACTCCCAACCTTGTACGAACGCCCGCAAATTACATTGGAAAATTTTTCAAAAAATGCTTTAATTTTGAAAATAACTTGGGCGTGAAAGGGTTAATGAGTTTTTTCATTGAACAATTTATCAGCTACGACTGTTGAGCTAAAGGATAAAGCGTAAGTCAGGTGGCATCGGAATTATGTTCTAAAACTTTGAAACAGATTTTCATTGATTCATCGCTTTCGCTTATCTTTTATTTGATACCTCTATGAATTGCCATGCCGACTTTTGTGGCACATTCAATCAACCACATAATTCCTGCAGAATTTTGAGTTGAGTTGATTGAATTTTTTAGTAGAAATTTGAAAGTCACAAATTTTAGCAGTCCATACCAAAGTAGCGTCGTATTTTGGCTTTACGAGCACACCGGCTCGAGGATTATCCAGCTTCTTCTATGAACAAGCAGTCAGAACTTATGATAATTAATTAAATTTGAATTCAACCAGACTGATCCTTCCCAGATTCAATGAGCTAGAGAGATAACAGTATGTGGAGTGGTATTTGGGTAAAAAAAGAATGTACGATCTTTCTTCTTCAAGGAAAACATGAACTCGCAAGTCCATCCTATTTTAATTGAAATGGGAATTACACAAAGAAAACTGAATGCGGCCAGAGAATTCCTTAAATTCTTTCAATAACATAAGGCACCACCTCAGTAATTATGGAGTGTTTGCGCGTCCTAAGTTAGACCAACAACTTAAATCAATGGATAGGAAGGTGTGAACCTGTTTAGTGGCCGCTTCGTTCACGTCACAAATCGATGTTAACTTTAAGGGTCATCTTAAATCATTGTTGCATGATAAAAATATCAGGCATTTATCATACTCTACAACAAAGAATTCTTGAAATTCTTGAGTAGGGCATACCGTTATGCACGTGCTCTGCTGTATGATTAAGCTTATGTTGCTTCTGTTCAATCATAATAACTTCTACAATGTTGATTTCGCAATTAGTATTTCCTTTGTATTTTTATGAACCTGTTGAGTTATTTCCTTAACACAATAGTTGCAATTATTCAATTCGTGACACATTTCCTACCTACTAAAGGTGTTTTAGCTGAAATCAATTCTATGAAAGTTTGTACGATTCTATCCGCCTGTGAATTCCAGAGGCATTTTTTTATTGTTCAGTTATTCTTTGCTTCATATTACAAGCGGATTTTTACATACAACTTTTGAAAGTTATATGTTTGACCGCCAGGTGTGAATAAATAGATCTGCTCGATACAGAGCGAACACTTTATTACAAGACGAATGCCTTTCGTGCTAAAATTTTGCACCGAAATTTTAGAGCATGGATGAAATTACTTTATATTGCGATGATCAAAAAACTTGTTTAAAAGTTAACTTAATTCTCAAAATACTTCACTTTCACTCCTTGCAAAGCGCCTTAACTCAATATTTGGATTTCAGGTCATGGTGAAATCACACGAAGTGAAGTCAGAGGAGTATGTGATATTCAGAGAACGAGATGGCCGTGATTCTGATCCTCTCCACAGGCCTCACTTCCTCGAAGTATCTCTCCACGAAATGTTGATCTTTATTCATCGATATACATCAAGAAGTACAATGTACAACACAGCACAAGAATGTGAGCAAATATCTCATTTTGATTTCAATCATGGTGGAGTCGGATTTGTAACGTGGCATCGCTTCTTCATGATGTTTTGGGAAAGGCAGGCTGCAAAACTAGCGGAAAAGTATTTTGGAGTGAAGGATTTTCGCTTTCCTTATTGGGACTGGACTGATGCGAAGAAGTGTTCCGTCTGTACACTTGATCTGATTGGTGATCTATCAAAACCTGATGACCCTTCAAATACTTCACCATTCCGACATTGGGTGGAATATTGTGGCGAGTCTGAACGAGTTCGGTGTAATGCTTGCCATACTCGAATGCTATATACCAAGCGATGGCCACGTCTGACACGTGGTTGGAACCCGAAATTTCATTTCCCAACAAGAGAACAGGTGGAATTCACGTTATCAAGGAAATATTATTATCTTCCTGGTGGGGGAGAGGTAGGGGTCTACAATGCAATTTCGACAAGAAAATGTAACTTGTTTGCATGCTGCTAAAATTGAAACTAGAATTTAATTATTTGTGGGTTCAAAAATATTTCATGAATCGGCGTGGAAAAAAGTTTGACAAATAGTAATGACAATTGGCCAACAGATTTTTCATTTATGTTCAGTTAATCTGAAATCAGCATAATTGAAATATTATATTATTCACTTTAATAGTATAATATTCACTTTAGAAATAGCCTACTTAAAGCGAAACCTAAGCGGCAAGTTCTAAGAGCTAAATGTAATACGTTAAAGCTTAGTTTGCTTAAATTTGATTAGTTTAAATTTAATATGTTTATGACATTTCGAATACCCTATTCACAACCTATACTTTCATGTTGCAGCAATTACCCATTTTGAAGCAATCTTTGATTTGTATGAGATGCTATATGAATTAGATTAATGGCCTTACACGGAAGATTTTCCTTTAGTTTGTATTTCCAATTTTCCACATTAAAAATGAAATTGTGCTCTATATTTCAAATTACAAAGGCAATTTTAGGCTTAAGTCTTAAAAAGCCTTTAAAAGTAAGTGGAGCATCGATTTTATGATTTTTGAGGAAAAAAAATAATTAAAAATACTTTTATCTAATATATGTGTACTTATAATTATATATGTATATATTATATTTAAAATCAAGGATTGTGATTTGCTACGATTGCATTGTTGCCCTACGTGTTAGAGCGAGAAGATTATTCGAATGAATTAATAATCTTTAAATAACTCTTGTTTCCTGATATTTCTTGATCAACAGTTATTAATGAATTTTGAAATTAGATTGAATCAATTACTACTTTTCTATTCACCATGAGCAATTTTTGTAAGTATTGCTATCGTAACCAAAATGATTTCTATATACTGCATATAAAAAACATTCACGATAGATTCACGATTAGGAATACTCTTCAACGACGACAATTTCGCCCTGATTTTGTGCCTCAGAATATTTACTTTAGCAATGAAGCCACTTTCCCAATCAACGAGTCATCAGTCAATCGTCATAACAGTTTCGCCTACTCGCATGAAAGTCTGTCATAAAAGCCTACGTACGAGGCATATCAACTCCAGTTACTTTTCAAACACTGCAACCTGCACTTGGCCTCTGAGGCGCACATGATGAGCAGCCACTTTAAATCTCTTTGTGGTATCCGTCGATGTAGTTTCATCGGTTGCATTGCTTTGTTAAATTCGACAGTATTAGGCATAAATGGCAGATTTAGTTCTTAAATAGTAATCGGCGGGATCAACGTGAAAGCTCTGTAATAAGACTGATGAAGACCTCTAAATTGATCATTGTATGTGAGGGCCTTATTTGAGTGCGGATTGTATTCGAGTTTCGAGGGCAGGATGTATTCGAGAATGCGGTAATTGACGACAAGAAAGTCTGCGGGAAGATCGCGAATACTTTGTGCATCAGTCATAAAGTAGCCAACCCGCTAAAAATTGGATATATCCGTTGACTAGGCACGATATTAGGGGCTTATACTGTAACTTAATTGTGTAATTAAAAAGCATCACTGAATGCAATGCCACATGTGCTGGCGGCGGCACTGAATCAGATTTATGCGATCAATATTGTTTCAATGAACTTATGGAAATGCTTTTGCTATATGAGCAATTCATGACAAAATGTTTATTCGCCGACTGAAGCACATTTTCGTTACCTGCACTCTACGATAAAGCTGAATTCTTGGGGATGGAGGTCAGTCCTAAGCAGCGGTGAATTTCAGAACCAAATTGTTGTACTGAGTGCTCAGTAAACTCAGCACACGCTACAGCACTCAGTACAACAATTTGGATCTGAAATTCACCGCTACTGAGGGCTGACCTCTATCTCCAAGAATTCAAAATAAATACTGGCAGTTTTTTCAACAACTCTGCGATAACGCTGAAGTGGTCCATATCGACAAGTCAGAATAATCGAGAATCTCAAATTGAAATCAAACAACCTACAGAGACGGTTAAGGGTCATTCTGATTGATGCATGCACTCTTCGAGAATGCATGGATTGAAAGAGTCATTCATAAAAATAGCATAGATATGCAAAAAGTTGTCGAATCCCATAGGTTTGTATTAACGGTTATTGACGGAAAACATTAATTCTTTCAATATAACTTTTGGCATTCAATGACTTATATGCATTACACAAACCATGAAAGAAGTGTGAAAACTATTTTGCTGCATCTATAATGTAGTTATCTATATGGCCTTAATGCACTGACATCTGGCGACTGTCAGGTTTTTCTCACTGTGTAGTGCACTGACCAGGTCATTCTGACTTAGGATGCGGTGCACTCAGTGCGGCTGTAAAATACTGGGTGTTGTATTTCAATAAAATACTAAACCACCCCGTTTACCTTTTCTTTGAGCAAGATGCTCATGTGATGCTTCATGATGTAGCCTAAGTTTGAGTATGTGACAAGTCGACGAACAATTTCTGATTTTTGGTTGATTATAATTCCGTTTGACCGATATTTGCTATGTGATTGACTACTCCGACTTCACTATTTTTGTTGAATAATCAATCACATCATGTATAATGTTAAAAGTTCTGTTTGGAATTCTTATCTATTTAGTAATTTCTGGACATTTTTTTCAGAATTGCCAATCATTTACTCATGCCATCGAAGGACGCTGCAAGTCTCCTGACGAGAGGTCGCAATTCGTGATGCACAACGGAGTTCACAATGCTGTGGAGGGTCCATTTTCCGGTGCTGCCGGTTCTACAAACGATCCTCTATTTCCTATGCATCATCTGCAAATTGACAGAGTATTTTCTGCGTGGTTCAAAAGGCATCAACCACATATGAGAACCATGCCGAATCGTGGAATGAGATTTGGTCATTGTCCAGATTGCAACCTTATTGGAATATATCCCCCACTACCGCATTACATGCTACTGGTCGATACCCGTGCTCTAGGTTACGAATATGATAGCTTGGAGTTCGGGAAATCATTCAATAACAAAAGTACAATCTTTGAACTTAGTCCAGATGAAAATCGAATGGATGGCTGGGGGCGAGAATATCGGTGAAATAATTTTGTTTCTGGTAAATGGGAACTCTTCCTTTTGTGATTTATGAGAATCTATTTTCTTATACAATGAATACGCACCTTTGTCTTAGGTTTACAACATTTCATTGGAATCAAGATCATGCATAATTCCTTTGTGTTAGATCTTCAATAGCTTTTCTGGGCAAACATCTTTAACATTTTCAATTAATGTTAAAAATCGCTCAGCAATAGAAAAGATTTTGTTCATCGGTCAACAGAGTAAAGAAAAAAAATATATGGACTGCTTTTTATCTGTCATCAGGGTAAAGTATCTGTCATAGTATATTTCGAGACGAAAGCAGAGAATCCTGTTGGAATTAGGAAGTGTGAATTTTCTATGAGGGATGCATCCGACAGAGTGAATTGTACGACTTGCACAATTGTGCAATGTGCATGTATGCAGATTAATCTATGATGCATACCTGTAATTATTTTGCTCGGTTAGTCATGTGTTGAAGATAGTTCTATCAAAGATATTCAGTGAGTGTTATGATGAGAAAACAAAAATTGTAGAATTATACGTAAGATGTTAAATGATCTTTGCCAATCAACATCACATGCAAAGTGTCACTACTTTCGAATTTTATCATAGAATTTCTCCCCAAGAATTTTTCTCCATATTGGAGAAATCTTCGAATTTTGTTTCCTGATTGTGCATCTATGCATAGTGTAAAGCATTCACAAATTTACCCATCAGGTGCATTGAAATGTTGAATAAAATCCCTGCATAGTCACAACAGTACATGCGTGAAAGCATGCTGATCTGAATACAGCTACATACATCTATTTAATGAAAACGCTGGAGCAGCGATACATACGAACAACAAAATACTTGGATATAATACTGACTCTCATTTCAAAGAAATATTAAGGATTGCCGACATAGGCGTATCCAGAATTTCAGTTTAGGAGGGCCTAGGCTGAGGCATACCTATGAGTGAATCTCTAGCCTTGTGCGCATCTGTATGCACGGTATGCAGCTACAGCTATATTTGATCGATTTTATTAGTGATCTCAAAACGAGATACGACATTATTTATCTGTAGTTTTTATGATCACATAATGCTAATTCACCAAATGAGAAATTTACACCCTTTTTAGGCCTAAGTTTCCAAGATACAGTAGGTGCTTGGCCTAATTTACGACTCAAACAGTATCGAAAACGGAGCTCTTTGTCTGAGCCTGACAACTATACATGAAATGAACCAAAATGATTAGATAAACGAGAGAACATCACATGGTTGAACCATTGTATTTTCCAGAACGGCACATGATTCGATATGTTCATGTAAATCACAATGGAATCGTAATCAATGGAATGATTGTCGTATGACATACGTTGAAGTAAAAGGCAATCGCAGAATTCGCTGAGGTAAAAACAAACTAGCAATGGTGCACACTGGGGAAGTCTTTATCGAATCTCTAATGACTAGTCGTCAGCGACAAATAAAACATTGTTTTCCCTATCACACTTCTATGGGGAATAGATGACGGTCATGACCGATCGCAAAAATGCGGTTTACGTAGAAAAACCAGATACGTAGATTCCATTTCTACTAGTATGAGATTTGAGGTAGGCCTACATACAGTACCTTCGCGAGTAAATCTACATCAAAACTGCATTGTACCGGTACTACATGTTATTCTATATTTTCACCCTCCATTTGTGAGAGAAAATGGACTTTATGTGGCAACTCCCTTACTGTAGTTTAGGGGGCCTAGGCCACCCAGGCCCCCCTAAATACGCCTATAATTGCCAAGCAACAGGTGTTGGATTAATCAGTGCACTCCAAAGTAAAATATTCAGTCACTTTGAAAAAAGAGAGATAAAGCAGGCTTGGCATCAAGAAATCTAAAATCTCGAAAAATCTCAGTCCCGAGATGAATCCCGGGAACCAATGCAATAGCAAGATTTAGGATTACTAAGAACTCTGGTAAGATTACTTGTATTTTCTTGTACCATTATTTTCTTCAATATAAATGTTAACCGTAAAGAAAGAACTCTGGATTGCCAGAGCTAGGCATAATTAGAACAGGGATTTTCATAATTAAGGCATATTTCCATCTTAAGCCCAAAGGGGACATGAGAATGTGCAGACGGTAAAAGAGAACAATGGCGAATTCCCGACTTCTGATAAGTAATCTCAGTAATGAAGTGGCTGTGCGTCTAGGAGACTGTTACGGTATGTGCACCTTATTTTGTAGTCTATTCTCTGTGGGCTGTCGGGCATCTGAAGTGTCTGTTTGATGTTTATGTGCTGTATATATTCCTTCTGTGAATGTTCTTATGTCAGAAATCGTCTGACAAAGATAATCGAAACGTCCCAACACTTGGCTGTTTTCAATTATATATTTTTTATCCGGAGAGGCGTTTAGCAAACTTTGATACATATCAAATGTTGCATATAAGTATGCACATCTCCTCTTGTTCAAAAGATTATGATCTCCCAATTCATATCATGCCTATTTTGAAATTACCTATAGTGGAAGCAGCAAAATAATGCAAAGAAAATGTGTATTGAGATTCTGAAACCAAGATTAAATAAGGATAATAAATAAAAACAAAGAACCAGCAATTGTATAATTTGATATCTGTCTATGTTCTGAAATTTATCTATGTCTACATCACATGTCTATCGATCAATGACACCAGTTATTCAAGGTATTTTGCTAGCCTATTTCTTTGATAGCTTGCATTACAAGTAGATACTTTTGAATTTCTTGAAATATATTTCATTCGCCCGTGAGAAACCTGGGATACAGGTGAACCCGGTTTGAGCTTGATTTTTTGTTTTTCCTTTATACTTCTGAGTGAATTTATTAAGCATATTTAATTTCCATTTTTGCATAATTGCATATATTTTGCATAATATATATATATTTATATTGGTTGTCTTTCATTTGGGTTAATTTATCATATTATTTGCCATTTTTTGAGTTTCAACTTTATTTTTTTTACTATATATAATAATAATAGCAATTATAATTAATGCGAGATTCGTGGATGGTGAAGTGAAGACGCATGACAAGAGCGTGAAAAAATCCCGACATTTCAAGATAGCGGGATTTGAGATAGAAGCTCTACCCCCAGGATCGTGATGGACCACAGAATTAGACCTGTGTAGTGCTATTCATATTCTCCACTCACTTATTTTCCCCCGGAAAGTTAGATGCATACATTGATGTTCCGGGCCGGAAGATGAATCGTACAACGTAATCACGCCATGCAGTTTCTCCATGCAGTCAGTTTACCCTGCCGGGCGGAAACTGAATGTACGCACTAATTTTCTCATCGAGAAAATAATTTCGTGAATATTATTATCATGTGCACTAGACGGTCCAGACCATAGAAATAGAGAACAATAAAACCTCTAGAATTGTAATGTATAATAGCATATAAGTCATATGGGTTTGCATAATAGTATTCAGCATATTTCTATAGTCCAGATATCATAGAAAGCTAACCATCATCGCTCATTGAGCAAGATGAATAATTAACATTCACTTTAGAATATAAGAGTGTACAACTGTGTCAATGATTCGCATCTTTGTCAAGTCATGGAATTTACTGATGTTCATGTCAGAGAATATTTGACGAATAAAGCTTATCCAGACGGCGCTTCGAAAGGCGACAAACGACGACTGCGGAGAAAGGCCTCGAAGTACTCAATATTCAACAGCCATCTCTGCTATCAAGTCCTAAAGAAGGGTGTCAATGGTTGTCACCTTAAGAAGTTTGTTGATTGACTTTAAAAATTACTTTCTAATAAATGTATAATTGGATGAATAATGCTTCTGTCGTGAACTGAAATGAGAGCTGTAATGAGAAGAGGGAAAATGAATTTCCAAAGGGGAAAATATAAAGCACAAGATAGTGAAAAAATCTGGGAGAAATATTAGTAAAAGGAGAAAATAATAGTACGCTACGAAATTGAGCACTAACTTTCTCCCCGGTAAAATGAATATAGCCATATGCTTTCCGATCGGAAACTGTGTGTTGGGGAAGGTAAATAGCATAACACCGGTCGACCGGTAAACCACGATCGTCTCCTCTTCTGTTTGACTAGAAAGGAGGCATTGGAACATGTAATGCTTATGAAGTGGCACAATCTGCCGACATAATACCGTAGCAATTGAACAATGAGCAGCCACTTCAACATTAAACATGTCAAATTGTGTGAAGTTTCAGTGACTGCTATCAGCCGGATCAGACAGCAAAGAGACAAAGACGATGTAAAGTTCTCCAAAGAAGTTCGTGAACGTTTTTTCGTGCGCTTGCTGTCTGTTTTAATAATCATCGGAAGGATCAACATTATTGAGAAAACGCTTGCGCAATGATCTGAATCTTCGAATCTGAAGAAATCATGGCGATCGGAGCATTTTGAAGGAATTCACAGCAATCCGCATGAGGCGTACGACTATTTTTCCTATCTATGTAAGGCATTGAAAAATTCTTTTCCCACTTAGTAAGTTCCTGCATGTGTCATCACTTTGGATCAGTTTGCGCTTCTAGCAAAGTGATGTGGTTAAACAATCTAATTCTGTAAGATGGACACAATACGCACTTACCAGCTATAGCTGCGAGTAAAATGGCATGAAATTCAAATTCACAACTATTTTATTCATGCAATAGGTAAACTAGTGGATTCGGATTCAAAATTTCTGAAGAATCCCAATTTGAAAAACCGCTGGATTGAGGAATCTTGGATAGGTCTGTACCTTTTTACAGTAAGTATACCAAGTGTTAATCTACACGCGATGTTAATAACAATCATAGTAAAATGAGAAAAGTTCTTTCTAATCCTGTTCCCGAGGAAAAGTTTTAATCAGAAGCTAATAATGCTGATAAAATTTTTTACCATAAATTCTTAAAATTCAATAAAATTTATCATTTTAATGGTATGAGTGAGCAGTTTTCTCCCTAAAGATCGAAATCCCGGGATTACCTCGATCTCAAATTCCGTGAATGTGTAGTTCACCATAAACTAATAATGTCAATAATCGTCCTTTAATCCTCGCGACATTGTTGTTACAGATGAGACGAATACTTTGAACGAAAGTGAACTTTCACTTCTCTCAAAAGAACCAAAGTTCGCCCTTTCACCACCTGTGAATCAAAGTACGATAATTGAATTCAATGTGCAATTCTGCAGATTTGCCCATCAAATTCGATGGAAAAGTGTTCTTGAAAATCGAGACAACTTAAATCCAGAAAGCGGAACTTTGGTCCTTTCTTTCCTGAAGACATTTGCACATTGCTAGAAACTATCCTCACGAATACATATTTTACCTTCGAAGGTCAAATCTACAAGCAAGTATGTGGCTTACCGATGGATTCTGCTGTATCTGGAATACTAGCCATTCTATTCTTAGATACATTGAACAACAAGCTCTACGAACTTTCGGCAGCATTTCTCTCTTCAAACGATGTGTGCTGGATGACTGTTTTGTAATAGTATCCAGTATTGATGAAGCAAATGATTTGCTTGACATTTTGAATGAACAGCATCCAAATATTCGCTTTGAAATGTTGAGTTCAGTAGATGGAAATTCATTGACCTTGTTGGATTTCTCAGTGGCAATGTCTACCATTAGTGAGCCTCAATTTCAATTCTTTAAGAAACATGCAAGAAAAAATCTCTTTGTTCATTATGATTCACATTTACCAATGCGAAAATGGCAGTTGTGAAAAACGAAAGAAACCGAATCGAAGAGAGGTGCAATAGTCCCAAAAACCAGCAGAAACATCAACACGAATTTGACAGAATACTTTCAAACCATCGTTAGACACAACGTAAGAACAATTGACAAAGACGTAGAAACAACAACCAAAACTACATGTATATCTGAAGCTACCATTCTTATCAGATCAAACAGACAGACGGTTAAAACAAATATTTTGCCGCGAGGGGATCAACTTGTGAATCGCCCATCAGACACAAACCTTCAGAAGCTATCTCTGGAAAAATGCTGAACCTCCTTGCGCATGGAATAACTGCCCAGTCACCGACAACAACAAAATATGCAACAAAAAAACACAGTGTATCAGATTCAGTGCTCTAACTACTTTTCTACATACATAGGCAGCTCCATCAGACCTCTACACCAAAGAATCAAAGAGCACATCATTCGTCCTGAATCGTCTGTATACCGCCATCTACAAATATGCAATACGAGTGCAATGAGAACAAAGATCCTTGCCACTGATTCAGACACTGCCAACCTAAGAATACGAGAAGCCATTTTTATACAAAATCTATGTCCAGCATTAAAGCTTCGGGATTTTATATTTCTTTGACATTTCTGTGACTGAATACATTGCCTTTTGAATTTTATACTTCCATGTCTTCCTAGCTTTTCTCTCCTTTTTGTATCACTGACGCAGGCTGTGAAGCCGATATATTGGAAATTTTGGAAACTAAATAAGAAAAAGAAATTGCAGCTTCTGGCTTTTTAATTAATTATATCGATAATCATCTTAGTAGTAATGATGCTAAAAAATAATTCTGATATTTTGCTTGGCTCATTTACAATTCTTCTCTAATTCAGTTATTGCGAAATGCACTGGACTTGGCCAGAAAGATCGACCGAGTCAGGAGCCCTGATCTTAGCAACTTGTAGAGCATTGAGTAATTGTTGTAATTGCTCGACGGACGATAAATGACCCTCATCGTGCAATAAATATTATTGAAGAATTTATCACTACATGTCTGTTAAATTTCTTATCGCACTGTGTTTGTGTGTAATGTATTCGTTGTATGCAGACGTTTATTTCAGAACATAGAAATAGAACAAATGATATTTACAATGGTTAATTAAGTATATAGTTATTCTGAAACACCTGTCAAATATTTCGATGAACAACACTATGATGGCGCTAAGATAGCGCTCACCTTAAGATTTCTATAATAAAACATTCGACAAGCCATAAAAATCTAATTATTATCAACGGCAATTATCAACCGAAATTGTCCAAAAAGTTCTACTGTGACTTAGTCTAATTGACATAGCTTCATTTCATGGAGAAATACGCTAAGAAGACTCTCTATTGGATAATTAATTTTCCTATTGAAGAACAGTAATGATGAGATGAATAGATTGAGGCGTTTATCTGCAAATAATTTTCTAAATGGTTGATTAAAGAATCAAAGTACGACAGTGTGCTGAAACCGTGCAATTCGTCTCCGCCGCTCTGTCAAGCAATAAGGTAATTATCGCACTCTAGGCCTCGTCTCGACCTTCGGTCTCGCCTAGAGTGTGATCACATGTTGTATAGCACGTGTTATCGACTAGCTCTTGTTCACCAACCGACGCATTTAGCCACTTTCAGTGAGAACCCAGTGTCTCAAGCATATTGCAATGTCACTTTCAAGTCGCAATGAACGGGCTATCAATCAAAAGTAAATAGCGGAAATAATTGTTGGCAGTCAACGCAAACCGATTCGAATTTTTCTCGAATCGGATCTCGAAACTTCACAGGTCCCTACTAGTTAGATATATAAATTTAGATTTTCCGTACCCTATTCCTTATCCAAGTTTAACATTTAAGATTTTCAAGCTTTATAATCAATTCATGCGGGTACATGTGTGCAATTACGTATTTACAAGCTTTTTGTGTACCCAGAGACTGCTCTGCTGATAATGAGCGAAAAATTAATAAAATTTCGTTTCTATCTCTTCTAAAAATTTTATTGACCATCAGATTAATCTTGGACAATATTAAAATGAAGACATTCATTGAGTATGACTTCACCTTTCAATATTGAGCTTTTGGTAACACAGCTTTCAGAAAGTGTTGGATTCCTTGAAAAGTTTGTAAAAATGCTGTTTCTTTTGAAAACACAAAGTATAGAAACATCCAATACTTAGTTGCATCCGTAATTGAGAAATGGGAACATACACAGAGCTGCCATTACATTAGTGTGCCTGCATGGAGTTGTGCTTATATTGAGGGTTATGGGCCAGCCTTGGTGATGATTCCTGGTGTTGGATGGAAATAGCAGCTCTGCAGGGTTGTTCCAATTTTTTAACTAAAGATGACTCGACTTTTAAGTATTCTATTTACATTATGAAACGCTACTTACCGGAAACCTTAAGAAGCAGCTAAATATATTACCGACGTCAAGAAAACTATCATCATGCTACCCTCTACCTATTTCACTCTTCAAAAGTAAAAGGCATTCACCAAAGGAAAAACAATCTTTGCTAAGCCATGAATTTTTACTTAGCTTGAAATCAACATAAAATGTCACTTAATGCTCACCGTCGCTATAGCAGAAGATTCAAACGATAATCAAATTTTCTTCAAATTTTTAAAAGCAGCTCTAGACTCACATGCAAGTTTATATCGTCCCATTTTTCACTATGAACCAAAAAGCGCTGAATATTATAAACATTTTAATCGCGTTGATAGTACGAGTGCCGCCCAACTTTACATGATGCTTCTAATTGTCAATGCGTCTGTCAATAAGAATTTCAAATTTGTTAAGTACAAAAATATATTCTTACACAGGAATAATAGCGATTCCTGAATCAGTTGAATGAATTTTCGATGAAGAAACTGCAGTGCAATTGCAAGATAATGCGCTCATGGCCGGAACCGATGTGATCTACCAAATCGTAAATTATCATATTCGTAGCCAAGACTTCGAGTATCCACGAACAGCATACGGTGAGAAATGGGAGGAAAGAATCCTACTAAGTTGCAGTCACGGCAATGACCTGTTTTTGTATCTCTGTTGGGTAATTCATGCGGATGAGGATTGTTTCTGCGGAACCAGAGCGCCACCACTCTATCGACTTGCACGTGATGAATTGGGAACAGAGGATCATTGGCAGAGGTAGCAGATCTGGAAAATCCACCTGTTACTGCGTGATGAACACCGTTATGCATTGTATAGTCACTTCTTTCGTCTGAGGATGCACACTCGCCTTCCAAAGCTCTTGAAAAGGAGCACACCTGAAAATGAGACAATAGACATTGCAAAACAATTAAAAAGGGATGCGAATTCATTTGCAAATCGAATAATTTCTGTCTGTTTCTGAAGAATGGTTTGAATCTGATGACTTGCGAAGGGATTGACAACAATAAGACATTGCAAAATAGTAAAAGACTGAAGGCCAAGTAGCCGATTTGTATATATTAGAAAACTAATGATTTCGGATAATAAACGCATTGCAATATTTTGAGAATCTCACATTTTCAGTGAAATATTATCAAATTCCCTGTGAAAAGAAAGCAAGTCCTAACGGTAGCCATGGTCTTACATGTCCTTTTAAAATAAATTTAATCAATCCACTGTTTTAAACACACCCTGCTTTGCAAACATTGTCTGCAGTAAGTGCAGTTGCTTAGTCAGCATAACAGTTCTAGCACTATATAGGCCTACGTGCAGTACAGTGGTGGGCAACCAAGTTGGGATAGCGAGCCACAAGGAGTGGCCCGCGAAAAGGCTCGCGGGCCACCAATTTTAAAAGGCAGTAGTATAGGCTTAATATTATTTTATTCTGTTCTTTTAAGTGCACATATGGACTGCTGCACTGTACGTGTACATACAGTTGACGCAATACACAACAAATTCTACATGTAAATGTATACAGCAATATTGTACGGAGCTAATTTGTTTAATATTAAGGAATCATAATTTACTTTCTACAATTTATGTGAGTATTGAAGAGCGAATGGGCCTATAACAAATCATGTAAGCTTTTCTTTTGTGCAACTAAACGGTAATTTGACTTTTTTGGCGATTTGACGGACATTATCTTGTTTCATCGAAAAACAATGGTCTTTATGTGCAGTGCAACTACCCGCCTGAAAGCCGCACAAGAAACAATTGATTTTGTATTGGATACTATGTGACTTGGCATAAACTCGCGCCAGGTGGTGACTATTTTGCGCAAATGCGAGAAGATGTTCACGACGAATGAAGCATGGTTGTATAATTCGAATGTGAATTTTTGTTTTTTGAGCCATGATATTGCTCATTCAGTTATTAATTAATGGTTTTGCAAATTCTAAAGAGTTTTCCTCACCCTTAGATACATCTCCCAAAGGTCGAAGTCAGCGTGAGTCATTTTCACATCATCGATTCAAAAAATGTCCACGGGCCACTTTCGATATGAGAAGCAGTGTCAGGCCAAGCGTTGCCCACCACTGGTGTAGTATATAGTTTGCCATTTGTGCAACCGATGCTGCATTTAAAAGTAATGTTCACTGTATAAGCACTATGTCACAGTCCTTATCAAGTGCTCAGTAGAAAATAATTTACAAGTAATTAAATTTCATGCCCTAGTTTCGTGTAATAATAGCGCACGACTTACGTACCTGTCTTCTTGAACCAGAGATCATCCTTGAGCAATGCTGCAATGAAAAAGTTGATGATTTCAAGTAAAGATATCATATGAATTTAACAAATTCATTCTTTACACTTCAGAAATGATTAGGCATTAGAACTTGGGAATCCCATTTGAGTAGTAACAAAAGGTCCAGAATAAACACAGCGCGCCCCCCCCTCTGGAACGACAGAGGTTGTGGTCTGTCGTGGTGTGCCGGCCAGGTGGGTTCACAACATGTTCGCTGACTCCCCCCCCCTCTGCAACGACAGAGTGTGAGACTCGAGTGAGTTGGTCCGACCGCCTGGTTGACTTGGGCGACCGTCTAGGTTGACGTGGGCGACCGTCTAGGTTGACGTGGGCGACCGTCTAGGTTGACATGGGCGACCGCCTAGGTTGTCTTGGATGGTGAAACGGTGGCCAGATTCGGATTCAGCGTCAAATTCTGCATCTGTGATGTGATTTCCAGCTCAATCGGCGAGAAAAACTGTTTCTTCAAAATTTTGGCAGAGTTAAAATGTGGGACGTTTTGGTGTGTAGGGCCCAAACGAAGCCTCGGATGAGAAAACGGAGGCCAGATTCGGATTCAGCGTGAAATTCTGCATCTGTATGGTGAATTTGAAAGCAATCGGAGAGAAAAAAATTTTCGCTGACGTCCCCCCCCCCTCTGGACAGCTTGCTTCGATTTTGGCTTCCAGTGGACGGATTTTGTCGTGCGATAGCTCGTTTGAAAGCTAAGAGTGAGACAAATTCAGTGAAAGAATCGGCTTGTTCCTATCTGTCTTCGTTTAGATGTGAGATGCCATTTAAGATTTTGGGACATTGGCGAAAAACGACAGAGTTAGAATTTCGGGCGTTTTGGGCTGTAGCTTCAAAACGAAGCATCGGATTGGAAAACGGATTTCAGATTTGGAATCAGCGTGAAATTCTCTATCTGTATGGTGAGTTTCAAGTCAATCGGAGAGAAAAAATTTTCAACATTTTTCGAAAAAACGACAGAGTTAGAATTTGGGACGTTTTGGTGTGTAGCGCCCAAACGAAGCATCGGATGAGAAAACGGAGGCCAGATTCGGAATCTACGTGAAATTTTGGGTTAGAAAGGATGTTTCCAGCTCAATCGGAGAGAAAAAATTTTCACTGACGTCCCCCCCCCCTCTGGACAGCTTGCTTCGATTTTGGCTTCCAGTGGACGGATTTTGTCGTGCGATAGCTCGTTTGAAAGCTAAGAGTGAGACAAATTCAGTGAAAGAATCGGCTTGTTCCTATCTGTCTTCGTTCAAAAGTTAGAGCGGTTACAAGATTTTAGGTCGGAGCTCGCTTACCTGAAAAAATCCTAAGTGTCAGAGTGACTTTGTATGGGTAAAATTTTGAAAATTTTCCAAAGTGTAGAATTTCGACCTGGGACCGTCACCAAAACATTTTTCATCAAATTCTGAAATTTCACTGACGTCCCCCCCTCTGGACAGCTTGCTTCGATTTTGGCTTCCAGTGGACGGATTTTGTCGTGCGATAGCTCGTTTGAAAGCTAAGAGTGAGACAAATTCAGTGAAAGAATCGGCTTGTTCCTATCTGTCTTCGTTTAGATGTGAGACGCCATTTAAGATTTTGGGACATTGGCGAAAAACGACAGAGTTAGATTTTGGGACGTTTTGGGCTCTAGCTTCAAAACGAAGCATCGGATTGGAAAACGGATTTCAGATTTGGAATCAGCGTGAAATTCTCTATCTGTATGGTGAGTTTCAAGTCAATCGGAGAGAAAAAATTTTCAACATTTTTCGGAAAAACGACAGAGTTAGAATTTTTGCGATGGCTGCCTACTGTAGAGCCAAAACGAAGCATCGGATGGGAAAACGGAGGCCAGATTCGGATTCAGCGTCAAATTCTACATGGAAATGGTGTATTTCCAGCTCAATCGGAGCACTAGAACCGGAGATAGACGGGATTTTTAGTGTTTGGATGATGGGTATTATGGGACTTGTCATTTAGAGGAGAACGATTGTCAGAGGTAGGTCGTCTCTCTGAGCTCCGATGATAGCTTCGGACATTCCAAATTCCAAGTTTCTGTAAGAAACCGACTTAGAAAATTTCATTGCTG